>JAJOZX010001830.1:37500-507500 GCA_023014485.1 Bathynomus jamesi | reverse complement strand
CCCGGATGTGGTTTGGGCTAAAGCATTGGCTCTGTGATTTTCAACTCGATCAGATGATATTTAGAGGTCCCGACGTTTGATGACTTTATTTTGGTTTTCAGAATTGATCATTATGGCGTTGACAAGATCAAACATCAAGTTGTGGCTTCTTGAGAGGTCTCCGATAGCAGAGCTGGCTAAATCTCGATTACCAAGTAATATGGACGTGTTGCTCCTTTTCTTCTACCATCACCGCGACCAAAAGAAGACAGATTCCAACAGTGTCAAGGCTGTAATATCGGCTGTATTAGAAATCTGGGCTAGAGCCAACTCGAATCTGGCAACAACCTCCGTTCATGCCTCGACTAAACTGAAAGCTTTGGTTCAGAGGTATCGAAATTTGCATAAAAACAAGAACATGACTGGAATGACTTACAATATGCAGCGAGATGTATTCTTGACTGATATGGAGGATATTTTTGATGTCGCCCGCTCAGACGTTCTGGATCGGGGAGATATCCCTCTTCTAGACAAGGAATTCCTCATTTCCCAAAGGGCAGATCGACATACGAGTTACATGGGAGGTGAGATAGAAAATATAATGCAGCCACAATGAAAAGACAGGAAAGGGAAAGAGCTCTTGAGCGGGCACACCCGGCGTCAAACGGAGGAGGCTCTAGCTGTAGGAGTCACAGAAGTGGCTACCGACAGCAGTTCTAGCACATCGTCAGCTGACAGTGGAAACGAAGCCGTCACTTGTGGACTTAAACCTTCGAAAGCTCCCAAACATGACAGACTAAAGGAAGTCTGAGTGATCTTGACCTGGCAGCAAGTTGGGATCGCGAGGGCCTTTCTGTTCGACAGGCAACATCAGCGTTTGCTGCGACTGAAAAATCCCTAGCTCTCGGTCCTGACAGTGTTCTATCAAAGAGCACGGTTCACCGCTTCCGACAAAAGGCCCGTACAATGATAGGGACCAATGTTATTGGCCACCTCGAGCAGCTTCCACCTCGACTGCAGATCCACTGGGACACAAAGATACTCACTGACATCGAACAGGAGGGTAAGTCAGTCGATCGGATTGCTGTTGTGGTGACTGGGGATGGTGTGGAAGAGCTATTAGGAGCACCGAAAATAATAGACGGCACAGGACAGCAAATGGCAAGCGCAGTCCATCAAGCGCTCACCCTAGTCGGAATTGAGGACAAGATCATAGGCATGGTGTTTGACACGACGGCATCAAACACAGGGATAGTGCAAGGTGCGTGTGCGCGTTTGGAAGCGGCATTGGGAAGATCTCTTTTATGGTTTGCTTGCCGTCATCACGTTCACGGTGATTCTCAAGGATGTCTTCGTCGTGTGCCTAGGAACACCACCAATTCCTCAAATCCCACTTTTCAGGAGATTCAAGGAGGCCTGGCCATCAATGAACCACTGTCAGTTGGATGCATTTGACAAGGACGAGGTGGCTAAAGCCTTCATAAATGACAATGCTTGCTTTTCAAATGCGACTTGAGGTAATAGACTATCTCCGCGATGCCCTAAGAAGTGGTAATCATCCTCGAGAGGATTATAAAGAACTTCTTCGACTGAGCCTCTTGTACCTCGGAGACGACGTAGGACGTTACAAGCTTCGGCCTCCAGGGGCTTACCATCAGGCCAGATGGATGACCAAAGCTATTTACTGCCTGAAAATAGCATTACTGCAGTCCCAGTTCTCCGAACTTCGTCTCCAAGAACTGCAAGGGGTTCGCCGTATGGCTCTTCGTGAGCCTTGTATACGTGCGTCACTGGCACGAGGCTCCCATCGCCATCAAATCTTCCAAAAATGACGTTAGGCTGTGCAATCTTCTTGTAGGTTACCCTGACAAGGACGTTGGAAACACAGCTTACCGGGCTGTGCTCCGTCATCTGTGGTATATCTCGGAGGAGTTAATCTGTCTTGCACTGTTTTGATGACAGAGTTGACGACAATGAAAAGCGTAACATGACGGCTAACCTGAAAAAGGCCCTGGGAAAGGACTCAACGGGTCCAAGGCAAGGGACTGCAAGTGGATGGCCGTTTAAGTCCGTGGGTGACGAGTCGATCCACCACACTCTTCCAGTTTCTCCAAGTTGAGCCCACGTTCCTCACCAAAGACCCTGAAACATGGCCTACTGACGAAAACTACCGTCTGGCAAAGAGCCGAGCTGCAGAACTGATGGTGGTCAATGATGCAGCAGAGCGAGGCATCGCCCTCATTGAGAAATACACAAGCAAACCTCTGTGCCGTGATGAAGAAGACCTCCAGTTCCTCCTTCGAACTGTCCACTCACACCGACGGAATGTGAGCCGGAAGGGAACAAAACGGATCTCATGAAACAGGTGTTTAGTTAAAATGCATAAATGTGATGCTTTGAAATTGTTGTTTGTGTGTTAAGATTAAATACATGTTTATTTTGTATAATCATCTTTGTGATGGAACTTTTGAGAGAAATATTTCAGTAAATTTGCCTTTCAGTTAAGAGGAGAAATAAAGTGTTCAAAGTTCGGGACCTTTAAATTTCCTTCGATTTCTCTGAGATTTTACAGGAAGACTTCTAATGGGAAACATCAAAAGAGCGCAACACGAGCGGATTTGTATCCCGAAAAAACATTTGGCCCCCTATGAGTTTGGGACACCCTAATATATATATTTGTATATATGTTTGTGTGTATGTATATTATTTATTTATATTTTTTTTCTTTCTGTAACCTATATATAGGCCGTAACCTTTTATGTATTTCAGTGTTCCTGAGGATGTCATTAGACGAAAGCGCTTGAGCACCGTTTTGTGTTTCCTTTCCTTCGTGGTTTTATTCATCATAAATATTTTTCACGTGTTACTTTCGTGAAATAATTTTCATATATATATATACAGGGTGGGCCGTAAGTTTCCATACATAGGAAAAATTAAACGTTTGTTTTTATGTTTCAGATACCCTAAGAATATGCGTTTGACGTAAGATCTTGTTTACTGATGAAGCAAATTTTTACATCAATGGAGAGGTTAATCGGCAAAACATACGTTATTGGAGTAATGCTAACCCTAACTGGCTGAGTCCGACGAAGATGCAAGGTGCCGGTAAAGTGATGGTGTGGGCCGGGATATTGGGTGACAGAATTATTGGACCAATTTTTGTCAGTGGAAATCTTAATGCCGAAAGGTATCTTAACATGTTGCAAGAAGAGATTTTCCCATCCCTGCTAAACGAGGAAGGTAACTTCCCAGTTTACTTCCAGCAAGATGGAGCTCCACCTCATTATGGTCTTCACGTGCGTCGGTATTTGGATCAGCAGTTTCCGGATGCTTGGATTGGTCGGCGTGGTCCTGTGGAGTGGCCTCCCAGATCCCCAGATCTCACCCCCCCTTGATTTCTATCTTTGGGGGCACTTGAAGGCCATGGTGTATCAGGAAAAGATACGAGACATAAATCATCTAAAGGAACGTATCACCAACGCCATTACAAGCATAACGTCACTGTGCTAATGCGTGTTCATCAACAGTGGGGAACACGTATTGAAATGTGTTTTCAAACAATGGCAACCATGTAGAGCATATTATATAAATAAAAATGGTTGTCCATAAAAAAATGTTTATTTTTCCTATGTATGGAAACTTCCCTGTATATATATATATATATATTATATATATATATGGTGTCTCAGAAGTCGTGCACTATAGGCTTTATTCAGATTTACGAGGTTTACAAGTCGAAGTGGTTTATAAGTGATGTTTAATTAAACATATATTCGAGGTGGGTAAAGTACTTTCATTTGTTATTTAAGTTAAGGTACAAATAATCTTTAAAAAATGTACTCAAGTTAAAGTAAATGTACACGTTATCAAAAGTACTTAAGTTGAAGTACAAAAGTAAGCGTTTTATAATGTATGAAGTACTGAAAAGTAAGACGTACTTTTTCAAAAATGAAATAAAATACACTACAAATATATAATAATATAAAATAAACATCATTATGGCAAACAGACTTCATTAGGATATAGAATTAGGATTATTATAAGTAGGAATTATTATATTAAGAACTATAATTTATTATCTAATAAGTTATTATAATAAGTATGCATTATGTACAAGATTTCTTATTGAGTTTCAACAACAGCTGATTTTCAAAGTTTTTGCAATCTATCTTGGCCGATTGGCTACTTTAAAATACTGTACTGAATGACTCTTCTGATTGGTTAATGAAACCAAAATGTTTTGGTAAACAAAATCTGGAATAATCCGGTTTTGTGTTTTCCCCCTCTCAATACCTGACATTGAGAGGTGACAGATGGAAAGCGGGTTTTTCCAGAATTTGTTTACTAATTTTGAATGAAATTGTCAAGCACACCACAGCTGTTTTGTTACTATGTACTTTTCAGATTTTCGCAACATTGTACTTAAGTTAAAATACAAATTTTTTCCCAAGATTGTACTTAAGTTAGAGTAAAAGTATTACAAAAAAAATGTACTTTCTAGAAAATACATTCTCGAAAAAGAGGTACTTAAGTATATCTACTTCACTACTACCCACCTCTGTATATATATCGGGTGGGCAAAAAAAAAAGGGAGACCTCGAACTTTGGCTGTAAAATCCAAAGTTATGGTCAGATTTCAATATGTTTTCACACCCCACAACTAAGTAAATTTCCTATATGATGAGCAGATTTCAAAGAAAACCAATGAAAATTACGGATTTACTGAACATTTCTTTATGCCACTGGAAATTCTCCAGTTACACTACTACTGCATTGTCGGGTCGGCAAAAAAAAAAGAAAAAGAGACCTTTTAAATCCTTCATATCTCGGCAAATACGTGGTACATAGAACCATGAAATTTTAGTATGTTAGTACTAGGTAATTTTATGGTTTGTATGCCATCTTTTAGCATTTTAGCTGAGAAATTGGATTTATGGCGAATATTCCAGAAAAATCTTGTTAATCATAGGTTCAAGTTGATAACACTGGTATGCATATGAATTTTTTTTGTCTGCTGTGAGGGTTTTTTCAACTCATATTATATAATTCGACCATGCTGAATTCGAAAATGACATTGGTTTTCCTCAATCAGGTCAGGTTTTTTCTCTATTGGCCATTTATTATAAGTCCAATTTTATCCCCAAATTTATTGATTTTTTTAGCTTAAACACTGTAGATACGAGTAATATTATAAGAACACTCGTGAAAAATGAAAACATTGTGTGAATAAATACTTTTATTCATACAATGAATATGGTAAAAAGTTTATTGAGGAAGGAATGAAGTTTTTTTGGCTTTCCGTCTGTGTTTTTATTCGGGCACGTCTCGCTTCAAACACCAGCAATAGTCCGCCAGCATATTGATATCCCAGTTTCCCTGGTACCTCTCTTCCATTATTTTGATATCTTGGTGAAATCGTTCACCCTGTTCCTCACTATAATCCCCGCAATTTTCAGGAAATAGTTCAAGTGGGACCACAAAAAGTGCATTTTTATGGACATCGGCGACCGATGAGCTTTGAAAGCTTCCATCAAGTTTTCGACAACGGACTCGTATTCTGGACTTCTACGCTTGCCAAGAAAATCAGTGACAACTGATTTGAATGCCTGCCAGGCATTCTTCTCAGTTGGAGTCATTGCGTTTTCGAACTGAGTATCCTTGATCAAGTTCGAATTTGAGGACCATCAAAAACCCCAGCATTTAGTTTAGCATCAGATATATGAGGAAATTTACTCTCGAGATATCGGAATGCTGAACCCTCCTTATTCATTGATTTGATGAAATTTTTCATCAAGCCCAGCTTAATATGAAGTGGGGAGCAAATTTTTGTTGGTGGTACAAGGGCACTGAAACGACATTATGCGACCCAGGTTCAAAATTCTCTCTGGATGCCCATTCACGCTGTGCATAGTGCTTCTCATCCGCTCGGCTATCCCATTTGCAGAGGAAACATGGGTATTTCGTGTATCCCCTTGCATTCCCAATACAAATGCCACAATCTGAAAAAAAATGAAAATATTTAAATAATTTAGAGAATTTGTTCTATCAGATAAAAAAATCTATGCATTGGACTGTATCACTTCTGTGGGGAAGTTAAGTGTTCTTATACGCTCTCAAATAACCTTTGGAAAAACAACATAGTCATAGCAATAGTTTACTTATGATATTAGTATTACCTTCAAATCTCCATAGATCCTTCATTATGTTGGTCGTATACGAGAGCATCCAGTAAAATTTTCATGTTATCGTAGCTCTCAGTAAGTTGTACGGAATGTGCTACAGGGACTGATGCAACCCTATTCCCATGTTGAGAAGTACTGCTTTCAAACTTCGTTTAGACGAGTCTATAAATAGCCTCCATTCTGATTGCGTTATATGGCAGGCCCAAGGATTCGATTAGCCCCTCAACATTGCAGCAGTACACTAAGGAAGAGGTATTTTCGTGCACTGCAAAAAACTTGCGGAATTCTTCCTCTCGTTTCCTATACAGGCGAATGTTGTTCCCGGAGCCAGCAAGTTGTCCTCTCGAAGTCGTGAGCCCAAGATCTCGGCAGCTAATTTGGAAAGTCCTAAATCCCTGGTAAGATCATTAAGTTTGGCCTGGTTGAGAGGCCTCGGCTCATTTGAAGCGGTATTTTGAGGTGTATATACGACTGGGACTGGTCATTGGCATTGGTCATTGATTCATCATCAGAATCATCGAGTCCAGGGTTTGAGGTGGGTCGGGTATTGAATTCCAGGACCATGGGTACAGGTCTCATAGCAGAAGGATGTCAGGGTATACAACAATGTGTTTATTCTTCTTGTTAACTCCTGAAAATAGAAACACAGAAACATGGATATAAAACTTGCATATGAAATAGAAGAAGCATTCAGACAGTGGCGGTCGTGAGGGAAGGCTGCGGTCTGTAAGATATGAAATAGGTCGATGGAGTCTGTATATTTTTCTTTCTTTTTCATTCATATTGTCCCTTCGGGACAATATGAATGAAAAAGAAAGAAAATATACAATCATTGTATATGTAAATGTAACTTGTATAACAATATGTATGTGTAAATGTATTTTCTATAAACAATATGTATATGTAAATGTATGATTACCAATATGGTGAATATTATGCTATATATGGTGGATATTACATTATGGTGAATATTATGCTATATATGGTGAATATTACATTATGGTGAATATTATGTCAAGTTTCATACGAGGATTTCAAAATATTTAAGAAAAATAAATTTATAAGCCCACCTTGGAGGTTTGTCCATGCAGAAATAGCAATCTGTCACGTGATCCTTTCCTTCTCTCCAAATCATGGGAATTCCAAAGGGCAAGATTTCGCTCTGCCTTTGCTCCATCTTCTCAAATTTTCAATGCACTCTTGCAGCACATATGAGGGGCGAAATTTTTGTCCTGGTCCCCTAGCTTAATTCCAAAGTATGCTCTATACATTGTCTCACAAATTTAGTGATTTGGGACTGGTTATTTGGCGATGGTAACCGCCCACATATGTAGCAGAATCTATTGGAATCATTTTTACACGCTCTATTCATTATGAAATATTTATCTATATGCCTGAAAAGTAAAAATATATTATACAAGTGAAACAAGTGATGATAGATGTTACTGTTCCAATTCCGCTTTGACAAAATCACGAAAAATTCTATTTTACCTTAGTGAGGCATAGCGGATAACCGAGCTGATTGAGAAAATCGGATTGCAGATTCGAATCACAGCAGAAAAACTCTATAAGAATCACTTACAAAACCCTTGACAGCAAAATTGATGCATACCAGTGTAATTAAAGCGATTTTAATTAATGTAAGCCAACTGCAGGAGGTTTGGACAAGCTTCTCAAGAAAATCGATAAAACAGGAGATATCAAAAGAATACCAGGTAGCGGTATTAAATTTGGCCACCAAACAGTCCTGATTTAAATCCTGTCGATTACGACCTTTGGGAAAATTTGTCACAGAGAATTTATCGGGTCAAAGTAAGAAATGTCGCTCATTTACGACAGCTTCTTCTGGAAAAATGGAATGAGCTACCACAAGAACAAATCAATAAAACCATAGATGAGTTCCGTTCTAGACTGAAAAAGGTTGTAGAAGTTCGTGGTAAACATATCGAGCAATTTTTTTAACAGCAAGGTAGCGCCATATGTAAGTACTTTGTAACTTTTTATCTGCACATACAATGGCAGTTGTAATGTAAATAGAGAATTTCCAGTGGTATAAAGAAATGTTCAATAAATCCATAATTTTCATTAGTTTTCTTTGAAATCCGCTCACCGTATAGGAAATTTACTTAGTTGTAGGGTGTGAAAAAAATACTGAAATCTGACCATAACTTTGGATTTTACAGCCAAAGTTCGAGGTCTCCCCTTTTTTTTTGCCCACCCGATATATAGGGCCGGATTAACTATCAGGATAATGATGCTGTACGCTTAGGCCCTCGAGTTTAGGACCTAATTTTTATATCCTAAATCCTAAATCTTTGTCACGAGGTTGGTTAAGTAATATCGGATTTTTTAAACTATTCCCCCCCCCCAGCTTTAGAGAGGGGGGGACATAGTTTAAAAGGTCAATATTAGGGGGGAGATAATTTAACAGGTTTTACTTATTTTATTTACATAAGAGAATTTTTAAGATATGCATATAAAATACATATCTTGAAAATTTCATTATATTCTATCATATTTCCGGTTTATAGAGAACCATTATTTACTGTACATAGGATAAAATTTGAATGCCCGGTTAGGTCAACTGTACGCCCTTGACGATTGGTTAGGTTTAGTCGTGATATTTTCGTTAGTTTTAACGAAAATATCACGACTAAACCTAACCAATCGTCAAGGGCGTACAGTTGACCTAACCGGGAATTCAATTAACCTAACCGGGCAAGATTTCGAGGATTGTTTCGATGTGCTGCTCCATGGTCCGGCGGCAGAATCGGGTGGCTGGTGATTCAGCAAGCATCAGGGATTCCATTCTGTCTTCAGGATGGATCCTGAAAGATTCTGCCGCCGGACTATGAAACAGCACATTGAAACAATCCTCCGAAATCTTGAGTACGACACTGACCTTTTTGAGTCTCTCCTCACGTCCTACCCTTGCCGACTTCAAGCCGTACGCCAAGCACAAGGAGGAAACACCAACTATTGAGTGGTTTTGTTTAGACATAGAATTAAATTGTCTAAAAGATGCAACAATCAGTTTTTTTGTACCTCTATTAGTTTCATCTGTGCAGGGGGGCAATCATTGCTTGCCACCCCTTATGTATGTTTCATCCATTTTTGTATGATTGGCTTCAAAGGGTTAATCTGTTTCCGAAATTGTTTTTCAGACGTTGGGAATTTGGGCCTAGTGTAATGATCATTCAGCATGTCGAAGAAAGGGGGATGTTTTGTTTGATATCACAGTTTAAAGCCAGGAAAGAAGAAATCATTCTCTATTTGAATTGTATACTGGTTTTGCTGTTTTTTTTTTAAATGTACATAGCTTTGATTTTTGTTAGTTGTTAAATATGGATAAATATACATTTCTATTTGTTTGAAGATTTAAGAATATTACAGTATATAGTACATATATCGGCCTTCCCTACTTAGCCTTACGCCCCTCACAGCCTTAATCCGGCCCTGTGTGTATATATATATATATATAATACACTACAAATCTGATAAAACTAATTCATTTAATACATCTTAAATCACTGTAATGAAGTTCTACAATAGGGACCAGCTATCTACAAAATCTTGGCTTATGTTAATTCATTAAAGTGTTCATCATATATTACTCTCCGTTTTATGTTAAGGTCAAATTTAGGTCCACTCTTTCACAATTAGATGCCCAGATATTAAAGAGATCTTCATTTTAAGGAAAATAAAAAAAATTTGTACTGTTTGTGGAAGTTTCTACATGGTACAGAATAGAGCACAACACCCTTCAGAGGCATTTGCATGTATTTAAATAAAAAACTTCGATTAACTTTAATTTGTTGAATATGATTCCATTAGTTTTTAATTTACAGTTGAGTCATTACATCATCAGCCTCCGTATCTTTGATTGGCTGCAAAAATATCTTCCGTCGGAGTTGCATGATTATGATATTGCAATTTTGAAGAATATTAATTAATTAAGAAATTATAAATTAAATACATAATTTTCTAAAAATAAATTTTGTACGTTGAAATTATCTGATAAAACTGCCTGATTCACCCTCATTTTAAAAAGGTATATCTCTATCATATTTGGCTACTCACTCGAGGTTAGAAGCGTAGGCATTTTCACAAGAGTAATCCCCAGACTATATATATATATATATATATATATATATATGTGTGTGTGTGTGTGTGTGTGTGTGTGTGTGTAATTACACATATTTTGGGTTCCTTTTCCCACAACTAAATTAAAACTATATTACACATGTAGATGCATTTGTTAAGTTGCATTTTAGTACAGGGTGTACATAAGTCAGGATCTATTTTTGTGAAATAATTATTTTTTTCTATTTTTCTTTTCAGAAGCCCTTAGAATGAATACAGAAGAGCGTGTGGCAATAGTAATTTGGCGAATCGAGGAAAGAAATACAATGACATCAGAGAGAAGTTTTAGGAGATTTCATAAGCCGGGGCCAATAGACAAGACAATACGAAAATTGGTGAACAAATTTAAACGAACGGGATCTGTAAATGATGAAGCAAGATCAGGACGACCGTATATGTCAGATCTTACCGTGAATGCAGTACGCGGAATTATCACTGAGGAGCCACGTACGTCCGTTCGTGCTGCATCACACAGACTCGGCCTCCCGACGTCATCTGTGCACAAAATTCTGAAAGTTAATTTGCAGAAGAAAAGCTATCATTTGCAGGTTTTACATGATTTACATGAGGAAGATTTCCCTCGACGAAGTGCTGTGTGTGCTGATCTCGTAGAACAAATCTGGAGTGATAATTTAATGGACAACATTCTCTTTAGTGATGAAGCCACTTTCCATACGTGTGGAAAAGTAAATCGCCATAACTGTCGAATTTGGGCAGATGAAAGACCGAATGATTTCGTCCAAAATTGGAAAGAGACTCACCTAAAGTTAATGTCTGGATGGGTTTAACAAAATCTAAGGTTTATGGTCCTTTTTTTCTTTGCTGAAGCTACAGTTACGGGGCTTATTTATCTGGACATGTTGCAGCAATTCCTTGAACCTCAGCTGATTGGGGATAGGATTGTTAGTACCGTCGTCTATCAACATGATGGTGCTCCTTGTCACTATGCCAAAATTGTTCAGGATTCTAAATGGACGTTTTCCAAATCGCTGGATCGGACGCGGAAGCAACGACCTTGGCCAGCGAGATCACCAGATTTAACCCCTTTAGATTTCTTTGCATGGGGCTTTATCAAATCGCACGTCTATCAGACGAAGATTACGAGTCTTGAAAACATACGTATACGAACTGCTGCAGATAACATAACCCCGCAAATGCTCCAGAATGTGTTTAGAAATGCTGCGGACCGATTTGAGCTGTGCAGGGATACTGATGGGCGTCACGTCGAATCCTACTCTTAATTATTTAATAAATGTTACCACTTTATCATTTTATGATTGAATTCTATATAATTTCCAAGTGCTTCACAAAAATAGATCCTGACTTTATGTACACCCTGTATTTTAGTACAATATATACGGTATTGTTATTTCCCTTGAAGTACGAAGTAGGCCTAGCCAAGAGTGGGCCTGAGTTTTGTTTACATTTTAAATGTAAACAAAACTCGGGTTCATTCTTGTGATGTTAAATTTTAATATCACAAACTCAAGTTGCCGCGTTCTTTTCATCCACAAATCTGACTTGAAGTCAGTGAAAGAATGACTTCCAAGTCAAGTTTAGGAAGAAAAGAAAAGGGATTAATTTTAGACTAGGCCCTAAAGATATTATATAGGCTACCTTTAGACATGCATCAAAATCATTCACCAGACATGCAAACATGGTTTTATTTTGTCTTGGGTTTGATTATGTAAACTTAGTTAAAAAATAAAAATAGTATAATTCCTTGCTTGGCAACATTAAAGTCCCATGTTGTGGCTGATGAAAGCTTTAGGCCTAGCCTACGTAAGGCTACGTTACATAGCCTACTTATTAGACCCTAGTTGAGCCCTATGTAGCTTTGGCAATAATTAGGCCTATTTTCAGCCAAAAATCAGTCACGAGGCATTCTTTTTTTATGAGGCAAAATATTATGAGCTTTGGTTAATAGGCTAACTAGCCTAGTAATTATCTTCTACTTAAATTTTTTTGTTAAAAATATAAGAGGCCTAACCTTAAACTCATTTACATTGCAGTGACTTCTGAAGTCAAATTCCAAATTTTTAATTCTTTAGGGTAGGCGAACTGAGTTTTGCTTCTATTTTTGTTTAGACAGGAGTGATGTTTTTTCATGGGATTTGCAATCAGGTGAACATAATGACTGCTCTGATACCCCAATCATGACTGCTTTGATAGGGTATCGTTGACGAATAGATTACGTTCGGGGTACGTTGACGAATAGATAATGTTTGATCGTACTCAAAGCAATCATGATTGTCGTACCACTGACACATAGAAGGCGGCTATGGGACATAGCCTATGCTAATTCATTGGAGAAATTGTGAGTTCACTCACCTGTTTTTTTGTTTATATTTTTGGGTAGCTGAAAGGGGTATCAATTCCAAAACTTACAGTGGCATCGGTAATATCCTTTTCACACGAACAAAAATGTTCTAGAATAACTAATACTAGCACTACTTGTTTTAAAACAAGATATTCTGTATTAATTCACATACACTTTTACACTGCGAAATGTTGAAGTGGACTGGCAACTTCAAAACTTTAATTTTCTATAAAATTTTCCATTTTCTTTAGATTCCACAGAAACTAAATTAAATCAGCTCCATACACTCTAACTATTTCGAAAATACTATACTAATAATAATAATAATAATAATAATAATAATTAATATAATATATATGAATGGTTATTTTATTGAGGTGAACTGCCAAGCCTTATACTGGCTGCTGGCAAAGTTGGCCTAGGCTAATAAGCCCTATGGGACCTTTTCGATACAAATAAAAAAAATTTGAAACTGCTAGGATTGCCAACTCTCCGATTTTATTTTTAAAATAATAAAATCGGAGACGAAAACTCTGGATCTCAATTTATATAAAAAATAAAATTTGAAAATTTTAATTTTAATTTGATTCCATGTGTTATTTAGTAAGATCATTCGGGAACCCAAATGGAGCTAATAAGCGTCTGCAAATAATGAACAAAGTTATCAAGGTTATCAAGATACAAGCAATATTACTTGAAGATAAAGTCTCGTTTAAAACTCTGGTTTAATGAAATTTAAAAGTTGGCATACCTAACCCTGTCCTCATGTAGAAATAGGCCTACCTAGAAGGTATTCCCTAAGAAAATACCGATCTTGAACTGTGCTTATATCGATGGTGGTATTTCATAACCTCGTAAATGCCTATGCGCCCCCTGCCCATATTTTTTCTTCACTTTAATTCGTGTCTACCCACCCATAATTCGACAAAAAATGGAAGCCACTTTTGTTTCTTTTCAATGGTAGCAATTATGTTTCAACGTTTGTAAACGTTTCTTGCATTAGATATTATTTCGTTTTTATTTCTTTCTTAAAAAGTATGATGCCATGATAAAATTTGATGCTGATGAGCAAGCTTCGGATAATTATGCATTTGCATACTTGCATATATGCAAATGCATATTTTTGGTATTTTAAAGTGTTTTTGCATATATCGTTGATTTCTGACAATTAGTCATATTTTCCTTATTTTTATTTTTAAGGTTACATTTTCAGGTAATTTTAGCTTTGACAACAATGTATTTCAGAAATTTGGCAATACTGTTTTGACGTTTAAGTTATAAGCAGACCAATTATAACTTATAACTTATCAATCGTTCTCTCTCTTAGTTGTCTGCTGGTGTCTGAAAGGACGAGTTGAATTTCCAAAGATGCCGAAAGAAAAGAGGAGTAAAAGTGCAATACTTAAAATATTTGCTGAAGAGTTTGATGCATTTACGACTGATGGGAACGTGTTGTTTTGCAAATATTGTGAAGTTGCACTTTCTGCCAGTAAAAGGTTCCAAGTAAAACAACACCTTGAAACAGCTAAGCATATAGGTAGAGTGAATACTACAAGACACAAACCAAGCCAACAAATGTTAGCCGACTGTTTACCAAATAAAACTGGCCCAAAACGTTCGTAGTTCAATATGGATTTGTGCAATGCATTTTTATCTGCTGATATACCTTTGGCAAAGTTACAAAATAAGGAGTTTAAAAATTTTCTAGAAAAGTACACAAACGAGCATCTGCCAGATGAGTCCACATTAAGGAAGAACTATGTTTCGGAACTGTACAATGTACATGGATAAATTAGAAAAGCTTAGAAGTAAAATTGG
This sequence comes from Bathynomus jamesi, assembly GCA_023014485.1. NCBI lineage: Eukaryota > Metazoa > Arthropoda > Malacostraca > Isopoda > Cirolanidae > Bathynomus > Bathynomus jamesi. The sequence continues at coordinate 493,058 of JAJOZX010001830.1, read as the reverse complement.
AAACAATAAGATCTGGGTGGCTATTGACGAAACGACAGATGTAGAGCAGAGGTGTGTTGCAAGTTTTGTATTTGGTTTATTGGGAACAGAATATGACAGAGGTCAATCTTATTTATTAACAATTGCTGAGTTGGACAAGGTAAACCATGCAACTATTGCTGCATTTCTCAATGATTCATTAAATCTATTAATGCCTTCTGGTAGTCAGTATAATTTAGTTCTTTTAGTGTGTACTGATGGTGCTCCATATATGACTAAGTGTATGAGAGGACTTTAAGTTCTTTATTCTAAAATGATACATGTGTAGCCCATGGACTGCACAGAGTTGCAGAATATATTCGTTCAAAGTACAAGGATGTAAATGAATTAATTTCTAGCGTTAAGTCAGTTTTTGTAAAAGCACCATACCGCAAAGCAAAATTTCGAGAACTTGCTGAAAGTGCACCGTTTCTTCCTTCCCCAATAGTAACACGGTGGGGAACCTGGTTAGAAGCTGCATTCTATTATGTGGACTATTTTGAAATTGTAAAGAGTGTGATGGAGACATTTGATCCTGAGAGCGGTCACAGCATCACAGATGCAAATACTGCATTCACAAAGGAAGGTATTCGAGAGAATCTGATTTACATTTCCACCAACTTCAGATGTATTTGCGCAGCTATTTTAAAACTGCAAGAAAAAGAATTGCCATTAAAGCATAGCACTGAATTAGTTGAATGAATTCGCAGTTCATTAAAAAGTCTTGAAATCAAAGAGTTCTATGGTAAACTAGAAGCTGTGCTGTAAAAAAATAAAGGGTATGGCATGATGAAAAAAATTAGTGAAATACTGTCAAACAATACACAAACTGACTCAAGTTTAGAACACCTCAACCTTTCGGATATAATGGCTTTAGAATATGCTCCTATAGTTACTGTCGAAGTGGAACGAATATTCTCTGAATACAAAAATATTCTGGCTGATAACAGGCGTAGAATGACATTTGAACATTTAAAGCAATATGTTGTAATTAAATGTAATATGTAAAAAGTTTCCTGTATCATATTTTTTTGTGAAGTTTACTGTCCTTTTAATGTCCTTTTCTATCGTTTTATTTGGTGAAGAAATAAATATAAGTTTTTATTATTAGTATTTATATACTTATTTTTAAATGCATATTTAAGTGCATATTTTCTCAGTTTTTACTGCATATTTGCATGCATATTTAGCCAGTTTTAAGTGCATAATTATCCTAAGTCTGCTGATGAGACTTTGAATATATCACCAAAGCCTACCTGTATCTTGTCAGACCACAAAACTTAATTGTCATTGCCGTAGTCGGTGGTCCCTCGATGCGAGGGTGACGTCCGCCAAGGGTAGAGAAGAGACAGCCTAGTTTTAGGGCACCTTCTCTAACCCCCTCCCCGATTCGGGTCGAGCAGAGGGCTCCTCAATAGGACTGCTCAGTCGTGGACACAGCTGCCGAACCGCATTCCTGTCTCTGTATCTAAGTCCGAGACGACCTTGCAGTACGTCCGCCGCCTACGTGCAAATCCGTAACTAGAAACTTCCGGATATCACAGCCCTGTCCCTGTCGTCACTCGTCCATTGCCGCAGGACTTGGTAAATGATGGGACCCTCGGCAGAAGCCTGCGCGTGATTTCTTTTAACATGGAGAAACCGTGGGAAGACCCTGAATCCAATAGCATGCAAGAACCATGTCGACCGGAGGCCGCCCTCCCCCGTAAAATAGTATAAACCTCTTGAAAAAGGTTGGCTCCAGCTGACAGAAGAGTATTCGTGTTTGTGAAAATCAACTCTTTCCAGTAAAAAATTATTTGAATTAAAATGAAAGAGGACGCAAAGTAATTGAAGATTTAAATTAAAATTATGAAATTATTATTAATAATTAAAACCACGTTTGTTAAATGGAGAAAAACCAATTGGTCGCTAAATTTACAAAGCAACACAACCATCAAAATTTTGAGCTTCACATCCAAAGTCACTAAATCCAAATTCGTGAAGCTGCATTTAAAATGTAAGTGGCTCGTAAGCTTAAAGTAAATGTTATGCTCTCACTGGATGAAAATTTTCTGTTCAAAATCTTCTGAATGAAATTATTTCACGTTATAATACGAGTGTGTGGACCGACTCGATATTGATCGGCTTTGCTTCTAATATTAATTGTTCTGGAACGTCTCTGCCCATGTGAAAAGAGTGCAGAGTAAATATAAAAATTAAGATACATTATCTCTCCTGACTCTGATAGAAATAACTGACTAGTCTTGTATGGCTAAGCAGCATAGCCATTCCCAATAGCTTGCAACGGATGATCACTCTTAATAAATGAGGATTATAAAGCATAGCTTCAATAATCCGCATGTATAGCACTGAAACTAGGAAAAAATTGCATTCTACCCATCCTTTTAATCCTATGTCTCGTTCATACCTTTATAGATTTTTCATATATTTTATCGGGTTCATATACTAACTAGGCCATGAAGGCCTCGGAACTTTCCAACAAGTTGCGCTATCTAAATTTCGTCCAAAAGAGAAAATGGCACAAGTTTTCGAAACTTTTTTTACTGTATATTTTGCACGTTCCGACCTCGATAGAAAAGTTGTAAGTTGGAAACAGGATTAATACAGTTTTGTAAGTTCGTAACCATACGATTTTTAACTAAATTTTGTATTATAATGTAAATATTGATATATATACACCTATGTTAAATGCTGATAGGTGATTTTTCTTTACGTAAAACCTTGGTTTTGCTCCCGCCCGAATTGTTCATTCTGATGGAGATCAAGCTTGTTGCTCCACCTTGGAGCTACAATTTAACGTGGAATCCGAACCACGACCCACCACGGGTGGTCAGAAATTACTCCCCGATCAGCAGCTCAGCATCTAAACCACTAGGCCGCCCAGGGTACCCATTTATCTACCAACCTATTTTTTCTGGAAGGATGAACAGCTGGGTAAGCTGCGCGCCGTCTGCTTTCGCCGAGTATCGAACCCGTAGTCAGCGATGCTAACTCTTCTCAGGTTATACCTATATAATACGGTGAAGGATAAAGTTAATACGAGATTGGGCCAATATATATATATATATATATATATATATGCGTGTGCAAAGCCATTATTTAAAATTTGTTTTCATCCATCAAACAAAATTACGGTATATCGTCTTGAACATAAAAGCAATTTTGAATTTACATATTGGACAAGTGTGGTAAAATGTTGAAGAAAACACAATACAGATAGTTTAAGATAGTTCTTTATTTTATTATGATAATTTTATTGAATTTTGAATCGCACACCGACCCGTAACTCTTCTTTCAAATATAATCTCATTTACATAATTATTAATAATTATTAATTGTTAATAAAGTTATAAACTGCACGTTTTATATATAAATTATAATTTTTTAGTCTTTTGCCGCTTGGTAGCGTTACTATCTCATTTTTTTTCAGGTTGATGAAAGTGTTAATTGACGACTCACTCAGGACTTCGTGGATATAAAATGTTTTGCGTATAAACTACCCAACCAACCAAGATAATCCCTTCCTTAATATAACGTCTATCACGATGATATGCTCTGCGAAGTGAAGAAGACCAGAAACCAAAATTTTTATTAAAAAGAATCTTCAATAAGGAAACATATTAAGAATTTTTAATATAGGAAGTGAAAAATTTCTCCAAAAGGTTTGTTTAAATTTGCATCAGGTTTGAGTCGTATTTTTTCATTAATTTAATGGGAACAGTTTCCACCTGATCACTTAATGCATAGAAAGAAGACAAACTTTTTAAGTATAGGTGATAGAAAAGTCTCTCTCTCTCTCTCTCTCTCTCTCTCTCTCTCTCTCTCTCTCTCTCTCTCTCTCTCTCTCCATGACCGTTACTTAAATTAAAAATCATTATATGATGAAATACAAATGAAATACAAACAAACAAGTGAGATTTTACTTCCTTTTCATATAATTTTATAACTGAAAGGCTATAAAATGCTCTACTCATAATATATATATATATGAGCTTATATGAACACGGATTGAAATTCATTCAATATTTACAGATGAGATGCTGTTATCGGAAGACACATTTCAAAGGATCCAATCCTCTTTATTTTTTACTTGTGATTTTTATCACAAAATCGTCCCAATCAGGTAAGCACTTCGTGCCAATGAACGAATCGTGCAGAAATATTGACAGAAGTGTGTGTGTGTGTGTGTGTGTGTGTGTGTGTGTGTGAGAGAGAGAAACTGCATAGTATATAGTATATATGAACAGTTGCCATATTTTTTGTTTTTGTGTGTGTTCTGTACCGTACGTTTGTCATGTACGTAATCTTATTTTTCTTTGTGAGTGTCGCGTGAACAGGAGAGCGGAATAATTAAGCCAACAAATGTGCTCCTAATTAACAGAGAACGGAAAGAACACATAAATCTATAATAAACAAAACACAAACGAACAAAAAACGAGGATTTAAACAAACGCAAACGCACGCAAACGCGCCGCACGCAATATAACCCAAAAGACGAAATCCCACAAAACAGCTGAACATATGAAGAAAAAACAAACAAACACAGAGAAGGGGAGGTTGGGGTGGGGGAGTCAAACCCCCGGCCGTCCCTGTCGAATGGGGCCTCCTGAAAACCTTCGATTGAGCCCCATTGATTCAAATTACCCGAAGGGCCTTTAGATACAGACTCACCGCGTGACGGCGGCTTGTCTGCGCGGTTAAAATCTATTCTGGGTGCGGTAAAACTGTATTCACGCGTGCGGTAACAGCGATCAGTACGGTAATTTACAGCCTACTTCGTTTCATTCCGTATGGATATGGCGAAGGGCTCGGGTGTAAATTTAGATTTATTTTCTTTATTTAAATCTTAATGCTTTTATGAAGTGTGAGCCTGCATACATTAAACGCCCATGAAGAAAGCACAGTACGCAATATATATATATATATATATATATATATATATATATACAGGGTGTCCGTAAATTAACTTTACAAATTTAATTGAAATTTAACCGAATTTTTTTAAAGATAATTAATGGACACCTTATATGATGATAATGATAAGCTTTATTGGCAGGATGTAAATCCCATAACGTATATATATATATATTGGTTGAGGTGGTGGTTTAACCTCCTTCGCAACATCTAAGGTCATGTGACGGAGGGGACTTAGTGATGTTACGGGAAGCGGTGTTACGGCATTGGCCACGATGTAGCTCGTTAGGGGTGAAGGTTTCAGTGCTTAGTCATGTTCTTTGTGGCTTGTCATATACTTATAAAGTTATATATATGTATATATATATCGTACAAACATTTGTGTGTATGAAGTAAAGTACAGCAACCAAATACACACTGTATGATTGTACAGCCATAAACTAAACTAAAAGCTGTTTTTCTGAGAGAAGTAAATTATCATGTGAAACATTAGTTGGGTTAGTTACAAGTTAGTAGAAGTTACCCCCAAAATGTCCTTCTTCTGTGAGCTTTTAAGTCTAATTTGCTCACATTCATACCACTAGACTACATTACCTTATATTTGAACATGAAGCCATATGCACTCAGCCCTGTCGAGATTATCCAAGTCAGACAAACAGTCTAAAGCTAAATTTTATGATAGAATTTTCCAGAACATTACAGTAATTTCAATCAGATAATTTACAAAGCTATTGAAGGAGCCTACATTACTTAAGTCTTATCTAAAATTTATAATATTTACACAGTTTAGAGACTATCTCCTTCATTCGTGAAGATGTCTAAATTTTTTTAAAAACTATCCGAAGAACTACTATTTACCACATCATGTGACAAGACATTCCAAAAATCTACTACTATATAACTAAAAAATATTTTCTTAGATCTAGCCTACAAGTCTGGAACAACCTTTCTCAATCCATCTTTCCCCCTGTTTATGACCTCCAATCTTTCAAACGCAGTGTCCAGGTATCTCGAAAACTTTGGACCTTGATTTTGGCTCTCTTCTTCTTCTATTGGGGGGAGGGGGGGGGCATTTTTGCGGCATTCGCCCTTGGCCCCTCTTTTTTGCATAAAAAAAGTCTGTTTTCTAATTTTCTTATCATGCTCTCGAGTTCTTTTGTCAAATTCTAGCAAGAAAAGTTACATTTACATTTAAATTGTGCAAACCTGAAAACATTTTGAACATCTGTATCATAACACCCCTCAAACAACGTCTCTCAAAATTAAGCATTCCCACTTCCTTCAAGCTTTTTCTATTTGCTAACCTTCTTGACACTACATACACTAAGGCTAATACCAGCTTTCAAGCCCTATTTGTGTGTATTGTCATTACAACCCATGCAATACAACTTGAGCTGGTTCAGGCCAGGCTGGACTAGCCGAAATGTGTGACTAGCTTTACTGTAGTACGACTAACAATCCAACCGTAATTTCTGTGACTCGACCGTGGACCTCCTAATACTGGATGTTGCTTTCCTGGTTTGCGAGAATTTCGCCATCCCATTGATCCCCTGAGATCAGGAAGAACATAAATTAGACCGACTAACAGGACTTGTTGATCTCACTTTTAAATGAAGCGTATAAATGCCACTTTTGGCCCTCTGAGGTGTCACTACATAGAGAAAATTGAAACCAATATTTTCAAACGATCATGACTCCTTTGTATTGAATTGTGCGTCTTTTGACGCACAATTCAATACAAAGGAGTCTCGGAACTAATTCAGAATAAAGAAGCGAATGATGTTCATAGATCCATCCGGTTTGCCGGTACTTATATAACCGGTTCTGAAAAAGGGGGGGGGGTAAGTTTAGAATTGAGGTGAAACTTTATAATTAGTGTTATTACGGTGTATAAATGCAGTAAAAAGGAAATAATTTAAGTAATTACAAAAGCCGTAGGCAAATGAGGTCAAGTTAAATTATATTTTATTTGATGTTATTTTATCCTCATTTAAATGGTTTTTTTAATCAAATAAAGAATAAATTTTATATTATAAACGAATAAAAAATAATGATTTTAAATGTGGTTTCAGCCAAGTATTAAATCGTGTCTTCTCCAATATATATATACAGGGTGTCCGAGAATTATCTGTACAAGTTTTGGCTGTTATTAAAAGTCAACCATGAAGTGTAGAAATTCCAGTGTTGTCCCATTTTACAGAGAATCTCATTAAGTTTTTCCTGATATCAAGTTTTGACAAGTTTTTTAGAAATTCCAGTGTGTCCGAAAATTATCTGTACAATTTCATCTTTTAATAAAATTCTTGATAACACACGTAAAATTCTTAAACAAGATTATTTAGAATCTGTATTTTCAAAAGTTTCTTTTATTAAAGTAACGTTGTTACAAACATTCGATATGTGCACCATCAGTGATTCGCAAAACATCCAATCGATAATCCAAATGTTGCCATGTACGCTGCAGCATATCCACATCAATTCGCTCAATAGCAGCTGTGATTCTTGCTTTTAAATCATCAATGTCTGTCACCCGCGTACAAAAAAGAAAAAACTTGTCAAAACTTGTTATCAGAAAAAACTTAATGAGTTTCTCTGTAAAATGGGACAACACTGGAATTTCTAAACTTCATGGTTGACTTTTAATAACAGCCAAAAATTGTACAGATAATTCTCGGACACCCGGTATATATGAAATATTGAGAGCTCAGTATTAATCAGTTTTCAGTACCCACAAAAGTGACAAAGTAGTAGGCCCTACGTGATAGCAATACCTTCTTTGAGGAAAACTTACAAGGAGAGCATGTAACTGATTTTCATTTTACTCCAGAAGATGTAGAACGGGCTATAGGGCAAATGAAATCACATTCAGCAGCAGGTTCGGACAAATGGGACTTCTTGATGATTAAAAACTGTAAGAATGAAGTAGTCACACACTTATATTTGATATGGAGAAGATCCCTGGACACGTGGGAAATACTGAGCATCCTGAAAAGGGCAAACATTGTTCTTATATATAAACTTATAAAGAAAGGGATATGTCTCAAACGTAGAACTATAGACCAGTGTCATTGACATTCCATCTCACCAAAATATGTGAAAGAATAGTCAGAGAGAAAATCTATGACCTTTTGGAGACACGAAATAGATTCAATGAGAACCAGCACGGATTCCAATGACGAAGTTCGTGCCTATCGCAACTAATAGAGAAGTATAACCAAAGCTGGGCACTTGCGGTATTTTTTGCGGTACTGCGGTACTGCGGTACTGCGGTACTACCGCACTACCAAACCGGTACCGCATAACGCAGTACCGCAAAGGATCGCTGAAAGTACAGCAGTACCGCTACCGCATTCAAATTTCCCGCGGTACTTTCCGCGGTACCGACAAACACGACTTTTCAAAAAATTAACACTTTTTTTGAAGTAAACCTTATTACAGGAGTACAGTAAGACGAATGCTGCGTGTGTTGCATCAGCCTAACTCTAGACACGTTAAGTTTTCGTTCAGAACATGTTACGTTGCCATCCTATCACAACGCCTCAGTGCAGTGCTTGCTTTTGAGCCGGTTGCACGTGTGTTACATTTCTGTGACAAAGATCGATTTTTAGCCATTATGGCAGAAAGTTCAGGTGTGAAATGGCCGATATGCAATTTCTGAAAATATGTGCTATTACTTGTGTTGTTCTTGTGTGCAGTACCGCAGTACCGCAGTACCGCAGTACCGCGGAACGCACCAGGGGGACCTGAAAAAGTACCGCAGTACCGCGAAACGCACTGGGCATGCTGAGGTACCGCAGTACCGCGTAACGCACCCCCAAATTTTGGTACCGCGCCCACCACTGAGTATAACAATATCATAGCAGTACTTGAAAACAATGAAAACTACGGAATGATAATGATATAATAACACATAAAATGAAACAAATAGAAATAACGGGCAAAGTGGGAAAATGGATCTACAACACTTTCTCAGAGAATGTCGTCAAATTGTAAAAATCGGAAGTATGCAACCCATTAGCACAAGGAAGAGTATTAGTCTCACTCCTATTCACTATCATGCTAACTGACGTAGACATTAATGTCCCCCAAAACATTACAGTACCATATTGAAACATAATAAAGCTAAAAGAGCAAATAATAATTACAAATATTTCTGAGGAAATTCACAGATCTTGGCAAGTGGTACTAAAAATTCATTATCACTCTACTCAAAATACATCAGTGATACTACAAGATTTTTTTTCCCCGTTTTGAATATTGACTATTCAATATTTTAAAGTGTTTCAATTGTTTTGACCACAGCTGCATATATATATATACTAAGGTTATTCCTGGATGGAATGATTTTATTGCCCCCCTGAAGAGGGAATCGAAAGACGCCTACGATTTGTGGTGCTTTCATGGTAGACCCAGATTAGGACCAGTATACATAAATATGTGTAGAAGTCGGGGTCAGTATAAGGCGGCCATAAGGCGATGTAAACAGGAAGAAGAGTCTATTCGAGCATTAAAAGCCTGTGAAGCTCGCATAAATAACGATAATAACAAATTTTGGAAATTTGTTAACAATCAAGCGGGTGTCAAAAATGTCCTCCCTCCGACAATCGATGGGGTGTCGGGGGACGATGAAATTGCAAAGCTGTGGAAAAACCACTACTCTAACATTCTTAATAGTGTGAGTAGGGATAATCTTAAGATAGATTGCAGCGAAACAATTGTGGGAGGGACAAGGGAAAATATTTTGATATCATTTTCTGAAGTAAAGAGGTTAATTAAAGAGTTAAAGACTGGTTCTGCGTCAGGGGTAGATGACTTATCGAATGAACACTTAAAATATGCAAATGACGTAGTATGTCTGCATATATCATTGCTCCTATCAGCCATGCTTGCTCATAGCTATATCCCTGCAGAGTTCATGAGGGTATATATCTTGCCCCTGGTCAAAAATAAGTATGGAGACATTCTGTCCAGCAATAATTACAGGCCTATTGTTGTCGCTTCCTGCTTCTCGAAACTACTAGAAAAACTCTTGTTACTCCGATTAAATGATTTCCTATGGACATCTCCTAATCAGTTTGGCTTTAAAAGGTCCCACTCAACTGACCTGTGTATCTATGTACTTAAAGAAACAATATCTAAATACATTGACAGTAATTCAACCATTTATAGCTGTTTCCTTGATATAAGTAAGGCATATGATAGGGTGAACCACAATATTTTATTTGCAAAACTAGAAGACAGGAAGGTTCCCATGTACGTGTACATATTAAATTTATTGAAATTTTGGTATTCCCACCAATCTTTCACTGTTAGGTGGGGCAATGTACTATCCGAGTGTTTTGGCTCCTCTTGTGGGGTGAGACAAGGCTCCTTGCTCTCCCCTATGCTGTTTAATGTGTATATTGACGGATTAATTGCTTCACTTAATGAGGCAACAGTAGGATGTTGTATAGATAACACAAGGATAAATAACTTAGTTTATGCCGATGATATGGTGTTAATAAGTCCCTCTGTTAAAGGTCTGGATCGGCTACTAAAAGTCTGCGAAGTGTATTCGCAGAAACATGATATTCTTTTTAATGTGACAAAAACTAAGGTTATGCAATTTCATCCTAAAAGCTGTAATCAGCCAGCTGATATAAGGTTTAAAATGAATGGTGAAGTAATTGAGGAAGTACAAGAGTTTAAGTATTTGGGTCAAACTATTACCAGCTCCTTGAGTGATGACTCGGATATAAGAAAACAATCTCGAAGCCTGTGTGCTAAAGCGAATATGACCATAAGGAACTTTCGTTTCTGTACAAGTGAAGCTAAAGACACACTCTTTCGTACTTTCTGCAGTAATATATACGGTCAGCAACTCTGGGTGAATTATAAAAAAGGTTCTGGCAGAACCCTAAATTTGCTGTACAACAGGTCGTTTAGACTCTTACATAAATTACCCCCGAGATGCTCAGCTTCGCAAATGTTTGCAACCCGCAATGTTCCGAGCTTCCCGGAGGTAACAAGACGTGCTCAACACAGTCTAATGCAAAGAATTAAAAAATCAACCAACCCGATCATCCAAGCTATCCATGAGTCCTGCCATTTATCCTCTAAGCTATGGACTTTTTGGTACGAAAACGTCTGTCTGTAGCTCCACTTAATTTCGACAGTGCAGTATTATTTCTAATCAATTGTATATATTTTTATCCTTAGTGTATGAACTGTCATTGTATTAATAATATTTGTCATATGGACTATTATAGTCTGCCAATAAACCTTTTCATTTTCATTTTCATTTTCATATTATATATATATTATAATATATATATATATATATAATATATATATATAAAACGGGTGTGCCATAAAAAAGGGTACAGTTTAAAAAGGCTATAAAATCAATATTTGTCATTTAATTTTAATAAAACTTCTACACAATAAAACATGTATTTATCTATATGCAAACAAGTTTTCAGATTAAAATATCAAATCATTCAAATTCTATCAACATTTAACGAAAGAGTATGATTTTTCTACTTAACATGCAAAAATTATTAAACCTTTTTAATATTTTTTATAAAAATAATTTTTAACGTAAAATTTACCTGCAATTATTAAAAAAATTGTTCGAAATGCTTTCCTTCCATTTCAATAACTTTTTTATTCTTGGCCGGAATTCATCTATGGCTCGATTTACTTGTTCCTGTGGAAGCTCTTCCCATTTTTGAATGATGATCTCGCGTAAATGAGCGACATCTTTTATCCTAGTCCTGTAGACTCGCTCTGCTAAGTTCTCCCATATTCTGGTCAAGAATAAAAAAAGTTATTGAAATGGAAGGAAAGCATTTCGAACAATTTTTTAAATAATTTTCGATAAATTTTACATTAAAAATTATTTTTACAAAAAAATATTAAAAAGGTTTAATAATTTTTGCATGTTAAGTAGAAAAATCATACTCTTTCGTTAAATGTTGATAGAATTTGAATTATTTAATATTTTAGTCTGAAAACTTGTTTGCTTATAGATAAATACATGTTTTATTGTGTAGAAGTTTTATTAAAATTAAATGACAAATGTTGATTTTATAGCCTTTTTAAAATGTACCCTTTTTTATGATACACCTGTTATATATATATATATATATATATATATATATATATATATATATATATATAGAGAGAGAGGAGAGAGAGGAGAGAGAGAGAGAGAGAGAGAGAGAGAGAACAAGTGGACTCGTTCAAATACTTGGGAGTACGGTTCACGGAAGACAGAGATACATTCAAGACGGTGAGTAATAGAGTTGGACTTGGGTACGTTACCTTCAGAAGGTTGACAATGGTATGGAAAGACCGAAACATCACGCGAAAACTTAAACTGCAACTGCTGAAAACAATAGTGATACCTGCAACCTTATATGGATCAGAATGCTGAGTAATGAAAAAGAGAGAAGAGAAGAAACTATTGGCATTCGAGATGCACTGTCTGAGGAGAATATTGAATATAAGATGGGAGGATAGGGTGACAAACCAGAGAGTGAGGGAAATGGCTGGAGTGGAACGGAATATAGTTCGGCGAGGCTAATGAAGGTTTAACGACCAGAGAGCTGGTGGATCTGGCGAGGGATCGAGACGAGTGGAGGCATTACCGACATATCAGATGGGACCCTACCTGAAACCTCAGAGGGGACTTAAGTCAAGTAAGTCATATATATATAATTATATATATATATGACATGAGAAAGATAGTATCATACTTCCATTCATCTGCCTACATATAAAACTATGAAACGTAAATACAGAAACATTGACAAAATAAATGGTTTCTGTAATATATTTTTTTGCATTAAATGCATTAAATGCATTAAATGCATTAAATGTATTTTTGCATTAAATACATGCGCATATATTTTTTTGCATTAAATGCAAAATTGATGTCACTTTAGACAATTTTAAAATTCTTGGTTGTAATACTTGTCCCAACTCACTAAGAATTTTAGAATCCCTTTTCATTAAAGCATTGTCCCTTAGTCTGAATGTTGACTCATCGGCCGTCCCTCTCAATTTGCTATGATCCCTCCTCCTTCCCCAATTCCTTATAATCCCTCCTTCCCCAATCGCCCTCGCCATCCTTCGTGTCTCCCGTTCTTTGCCTCTGCTCAAATTAGTCAGCCTCGGATACTGCAGTGTAAGGTAGATAGCTCCATTGTTCCAGTGTACTATTGGTAATTTTTCCAGTGTATTAATTTCACATTTACTACATGTATTTAATAATAACTTCTTAATTTTTATATGTAAATCTGTATAACTTAGAATTTAACCCTCTTTTCTCAGTCTTTTAAAATTTGTCTTTACGAATAGGTTATAGAAATTTTCTGTTTTGTTTTCATTCAATATTGATTTTAATTTCACATTGTTATTAAACAGCCTGAAGATGAGCGTATTGCTCGAAACGTTGCGCAATAAAGAAGACTTTTCATGGCATTTACATTTCTCCTTGTCATTGGATTTCTCCTAATATTATATATATATATATATTATATATATATATATATATATATATAGTTTCCTTGAGTTAAAATAAATTAAATAGTTTTTATTTCCTCTTCACCCTTATCTTCCCACAAAAGGACGAAACCTTTACAGTATATATATATATATATATATATATATATATATATAGTTAAATTTATTTAATTTTGTGGTAGCAGGTTTTTTCCTGTTTTTTGTTCTTTCTTTTCATGTACATTTTATTTATAATTTTCTTTTTATCTTTTTTTTTTATAGACAAAGTTGAGATTATTTTCATTTACAACATTCCTATTTATTTACAGTCCGAAAATAAGGATTCCAAAAATTCAGGTTTCAGAAACCTTTTTTTACTATTTGGAAAAAAGTGTTTTCATTACAAACGGTTTAAATTTGCCAGGAAAGAATGTTCTCTCCAATGTTATTAATAATAACTTAGAGTAAAAGAGACGTTCAGTAGATCCTAATCATTGTTTTAAATGCGACCTAATGACCTAACTGACCTTTTTAATAATGGTGACCTAACATGTCGTAGATATTAACAACTTAACATTGTTATTTACATTAACTAAAATGCGAGTGTATTAACCCAAAGTGAGACATTTGTATCATAAAGGGGAAATTTTCACGCAACTTCAGATTAGGAATAACGGCGCCCCTCAGTCTATACGTACTGATAAACAAAGACGCAGAAAAGGAGACGCCATGAAAATGCGCCTCTCTCTAAAAAAAAAAATCAAACGACTGTGCATGACTGGTGTTGGTTGGTTGGTTGATGTGTTTAACGTCTTTTCTCTGCACATGGAGTCATGAGTCACCAAGTACGAGAAATAAAATCATCGTTATTCGGAAGTCATGATCGAAAGAAAGAAAGTGTGAACAACGTACTCACTCATGCTTCCCTTCCACATTCTTGGACATGCGCATAAATAGCTTTTGTTACTTGTTACATAAATCAATTTCCACCGTACAAGTTGATAGAGAGAGAGAGAGAGAGAGAGAGAGAGAGAGAGAGAGAGAGAGAGAGAGAGAGATCCCATGACTTGTTCTGAAACTTCATTTTCCTCCATCGAAGCTTCATTTCCGGAAGTCAGACTACGTTCTTGTATATCCAGTTTTCCTATTTCTGCCTTATTAATTCGAGAACAGTAATTTCCTACGTTTTGTTTCTTAGTCTTTAAGTTAAATAAACGTCTTGTCTACGAAACGAAATGAAAGCAAAGTCTTTATTTTATGTTATATTCTCGCAATCCTTCTACGAAATCATTTTACACAATGATAAGTAACTTTTTTTTCCATGTGCAGCCAGATAATGCGCATTCATTGAATATTAGTAGAATATTATTAAGTTCCCAAAATGTCATGTCGTGTCATGTCGTAGGTTATGTCGTAAATGATAGTCGTTTCGAGCCTCGTTGATCATTCATTTCAGTCAGTAAAGAGTATATACACCGCACTGTAAAATCGAAGGTGCGCCACATAGATAGGTTATATGAAATTTAAACACTGATGTTACTCATAAAAACATCGTTTCGATTGCACCTATTCTTTCCCACTTAATTTTTTGTCATCTTTAAACTTGCAATTACTGTCGACAGTAGATAATTACGGTAGAAATTATTAATCTATCTATCTATATTATAATAAGAGAGCTGTCCGTCTGTCTGTCTGTCCGTCCATCACACTTTCAGAAATTGTGAGAAAAAAATTCAGAAATTGTAAAAAAATTCAGAAATTGTATTACGGGCGGCAATGTGAAGCTCAAGATTTTCATGACTGTTCTTTTCTGTAGTTTAGCAATGGGGGAAGGGTGGGGGTGGGGGTAATGGGGGATGGGTGGGGTAATGGGGAGGGGTGGGGGTAATGGGGAGGGGTGGGGGTAATGGGGAGGGGGTTAGCCCCCAAGTTGTATGAATGGGGGTGAGGAGGTTTTGGGAGATACCAGATTCAGAAATGTTGTCACAATGTGAAGCTCAAAATTTTCACGGCTGGGTTCTTTTTTTGTAGTTTAGCCTGTCTAACCGTCAGCGAAGCGGCGGGAACTGTACTAGTAAGCATTAAAAATTATATCGATTCCCGTATACTTTCCTGCCTGCTCTGTTGTCTGAAATTGGAAGATAGCAAAGGAAGTAATCGGGAGTAAAAGGGGCTCCGAGTCAAAAGTAGCACCAGCGCCCGTGATTCCTCTCCAGGTCGTTGCTAGGGTCCCCAAACAAACAAACAGGAGACGGAAGAGCGAGCGAAAGTACTCTGTCACAACAATATGTGCTATATATAAATATCGGCCGTATAGATCATGCTCCAGAAATAAAACATTTTTTTTAAGAAAAGTTGCCAAAATAGAGAAAGCTTTTATTCGAATTGGAAGTTTTTCAGATGGTGCACCTTTTACACACTCCACCATGACTACAATGAATCAAATCCTTCGGTTTTATCCATTCCTTAAAGAAGAACACGACACGTTTTATACAACATTATGACAGTAGAGTTGGTTATGGAAGCATAAAATAATAATATTTCACCGTAAATGACGTTATCCTTGACTGCATTTGGACGGCGTGTTGCGGAACGCGGGAACAGTTACGAATTATTTATTATAAAGACTCTTTTGGAATATCCAACCAACACCAAAGCTGAGTGTCGCTCCACGTCAAAGACAAACCAGGCAAAAAAGAAATGGTGGTTAATGAATTATTTTACCTTTACACACACACACATACATCTCTCTCTCTCTCTCTCTCTCTCTCTCTCTCTCTCTCTCTATATATATATATATATATATATATATATATGATCGATTGAAATAAAATCGAACCCTTAAATTGTGACAAGAATAAGGTCGAACTGGACCTAATTCGAATCGCGCAGACAGGAACTAAATCGAACGTACTGGAATTAAGCCGAATAATACTTGAATTGGATCGGACTACTGTTTAGTACCTTTTTAGCCGTTAAGCGTACGATTAGTTACGTTAGGTTAGATTTCTAAAATACTTTGATGTATTTTACCAAATGAAATGAACCAAAAGCAATGAAAATACCGTTTTCTAGCCTTCAAGTGTACCATTGATCAGGTTACATGATAAGTTCTGTTAAATTAAAAAAAGTGAGGAAGTCTTGAATTGAACTCAATGTAGTCGAATTATATCAAACTGGAATAAGAGAGAATTTGGTCAGAACGAAGTCGAATTCAACCCAAGTTCGATCTAAGTCATATATATGAAAAATTTGAACTTTTCTTATTTCCACTTAAGCTATTCGCACAATCTCTTGGCCATTGATTAAGTGAAAAAAGAATATATATATATATATATATATATATATATATACTTACCCTAGAGCAGGGTATCCGAGTATGCCTGGTTCATATGAGTCCCTCCAAGGAAGAAATGGTTAAGCGACAAAACTAAAACACGCCAGAAAACGCAGTTAAAGTTGTACCAATTTGAAAGTGGAATAACCTTTGAACTTTTGAAGATATTTCGACGAAATATCTTCAAAAGTTCAAAAGTTATTTCACTTTCAAATTGGTACAACTTTTAACTTTTCTGGCGGTTTTTACTTTTGTCACTCAGCCACTTCTTCCTGAGAGGGACTCGTATGGTAACTTTCTGAGCCATTCATCTATGTCGTTCTTGAAGATGTTCACCCCCACTTCTGTTTTGTTTCTGAGTTGTTTTTGGAGTTTATTGAATAGTGTTGTTTCTTTCAATACAAAGTTATTCTATTTAAGGTTAAGATTTTTTTCTCGTCTTTCGCTTAGTTTTCGTATGTGGCAAAACCTTCGTTTTCCGTTTCACGCATCATTTTGTACAATATTTGAGATTTGTCCTTCAATTATTTTGCGTGTGTGAATGATGGTGTATTTCTTCTCTTTAGAGATTATAGATCTAGCATCAACTCGGAGGAAACCATTCCATAAGCTGTAATCACTTAATAACGTTCCCTCAGAGAGTTGTATATTTATTCATCCACTTTGCCTGTCATTCCCATATCTTTCAGTTTATGGACTATTATTCCAGTGTTGCACTTACCAAATGCTTTGACAAAATAATGACATCATAGTCCGCGTTGTTTTCCAGAGCATTAATGCTATTATAATGATCAATAACTTGCGACTGACACGATCTACCAGCCGGAAATCGATGCTTATTCTCGATGAAATTTCAATTTTCTTTTAACAAATCCATTAATTTTTTTTGCTTTCACAACTCTTTCGAATATTTTGGTTAGGCAAGATAGGAGGAGACGGATCTGCAATTCTTTGTTAGTGATTTATCTCCACGCTTTGGAATCGGAACAATCAATTTCATGGGTCCAGTATTTCTTCCTCCAGTGCCCAGCGATCTTCTCCAAAACGCGTATACGAATGTTTTGCTATTTCGTCTTTACGCGTTCCAGTCAGGGTGACATTCCATTTGTCTAGCCATTCCATTTGTCTAAATGTGATTTCATTTGTCCTATCACCCGCGCTGTGCCCCAGAGTAAAATAAAAATGTGTTAAGTGTCCTCATTTTATTTCTTCGAAGAATGAGTGAGTGACGGCTATATACGTACAACTTTATCCGTTTTGGGAACACTAAAAACTGATTCGTTTTCGCCATGTAAAATTTTCAAGATCTCCGATGAATTATCAGTCATTGTATAGTTTTCATTTCTCAAGGGTCCCGGGGTCCTGGAGTCCTTTAGTTCTTCATTCGTTTTTTTTTTAGTTTGCAAAACTATAGAAATATTTTGGTTTTCTCCCGAGACTTTCTATCATTGCATTTTCCTTGTTTTCATGGACTTTAATTAGAGATTGAATCTCCTATTCAGTATTTTCCATATATATATATATATATATATATATATATATATCCTCTTAAAACGACGTAACATTGGTGTATTTCCTATCGAAATACGATCAATTAAATAATCAATCTCAGCTTTGAAGGACAAAACAAATGTTTCACATTACCCAAATTTTCACCTAACAACAATAATAATAATAATAATAATAATAATAATAATAATAATAATAATAATAATAATCCTGAACCAAAATAAAGACTTTAATAAAGTATAACAATAAAATGACAAAAATTTAATGTAATGAAATTTAGGAGTTTCGTATTATTTTTGGACGTTTACCAAAATTATGGCGATCGTCCGGAACTGAGTGAGTAACACCATTTCCCATAAATGAAATGAAAATACTGAGGTCAGGGGGTTCGATCCCTGATGGTGTTGGTAAATAATAATCCAGGAGTTAGCACAATATGTCGTGTTCGCCTGGCCTGAGCGCTGTGCTAGTTTCTGGCCCTCCTCACTCATTATTACCCAAATTCTGCCACGTGACGAGACGGACATGTCAAATTTTCAACATGGAAACCGCAATTGGATTACATTAAGCTTAGGATATATAACACCCGGATGTGTAACACTATGACGCCCTCTGCGCCTTGTGTAGCAAAAGTCCCCAGACCACAACCTACGGGGAAGGGCTGGGACGGGCGGTGTATTACTAAAACCTCCCCTGGTTCTCCCTTAAAGTGTATGCTAAATTTGGTGCAGATTATCCTAGCCGTTTAGGCGTGTATAAACGATCATAGAACATACATACATACATACATACATCATCATCATCATCATCCCCTACACATATAAATAAGTTGGGCTGCTAGAGGTTAGACCCGGTCTGGTTAGTTAAAAGGTTGGAGGGCTACGTTGTACCCACGTCGCAATAGTTCATCTCGTTAGATCAGTGAAGTTAAGCGACGTTGGTTCTGTTCAGTAGTTGGATGGGTGAGCTCCTTTTGTTTTTGGATGATGTACCGACCTGTAGATAGTTTGCATCCCACGTGAAGTTATTGATTCCTTCCATCACATACCTTTTTTTTTAACCGTCACGAGGGAGGTTAGACAACAATCATTATTATTAGTAGATTGTAGACACGCCAATCGACCAGGGAAGTACTCGTACTCCTAGGGGACGTTAGGCGGGAGACAGGGAGTGCTAGAACTCCCGTTTCTCCTGTCACTGTACTCCTTAGCTCCGTGTCTCATCTACCCTGTGAGTAGTCCAGCATGCTCTCAAACACACGTTCTCTCCCTATTCCTCACTACACATACATGCACCTTACACAATACACAATCTTTTCGAAATTAAAAAGAAACAACAAAGTGGCATCGACTTCAAGAGCCTCGGAGTCCCCCGGGGAGGCGACCACAAATGTTCCCACTTCTGGCTCCCCGCCGCCGATACCGGAAACGCAGATCCGGGCAGCGGGACTGGTTCTGTTACTGCCTATTCGAAATGTCCTGGGCCTCTGCCTGATTCATTTTCATGAACTTCTGCAATACTCGTGGCCTTCCCTCAAATTTCCAATCTGTTGAACACCACCTCTCCTTCTCTAAACCTCACCATATCTTCATCACTGCAACTCAGGTGTCTGGGACGACTGACAGCAATCCCTTTTCTGTATTCTTCTACTTTCTCTATACTCAATTTCATTCCAAAGGTGGATGTTGCATATATGTACGCAACGCTCTAACTTGCTCTCGTATTCCCAAACTTGAATCTTCCGAATCCTTCCAAGAGGAGGGCTTTTGCTCTTTGGCGCCGCTGATTGGGAGACTCTTAGGCAGTACTTCTCCGATTTCCCATAGAATGAGTACTGCTTCCGTAACCGGGGCCCCTCCGAGTGTATTGAGCGCGTCACGGAGGTGATTCTATTGGGCATGGAGCCGTACATTCCGTATTCTACTCCTACTACCAATGCAAAATACCTTGGTTTAACTTTGCTTGTTTTAATGATATCTGCAACAGAAAGGAAACTTGCAGAAGGTACCGTCGCCAACAACTCATGACTGTCACTTAGCTTATATTTCTGCCCGAAATCGTACAAAATCTGTTCTTCGACTCTCCAAAAATTCCTTCATCAGACAAAAATGTGAAAACCTATCCAATTCTAAGTCATCTCACTCTTTTTGGCACCTAGCCAAGAACCTCTCCAACAACTTTGCTTCTTTCCCGCCTCTTTTCCATTATGACGGCTCAGTTGCCATCTCTTCTGATAAACCTGAACTATTAGCTCAAACCTTCGCCTCCATCTTAGGAAGACGTACAGACTTGATGGTGTTCGTCCATTTGTTCTCAAGAATTGTGCTTCTATGCTGACACCTGCCTAGGCATAGCCTGTCCCAAAGTAGGGTAACCGCTCTCAGCCCTCGAGCTATCGTCCAATTGCTTTGATTTCTTGCTTTTCTAAAGTTTTTGAATCTATCCTTAATAGGAAGATTCTTAAACAACTCTCTTCTCACAATCTTCTTTCAGATCGTCAGTATGGGTTCTGCAATGGACGCTCTTCTGGCGATCTTCTTGCATATTTCTCTGACTCTTGGTTATCCTCTTTTCGGGATTTCGGTAAAACCTTTGCTATTGCGCCAGACATATGAAAAGCTTTTCATGGAGTCTGGCATAAGTCCTTAATTTCCAACCTGCCCTCCTTCGGTTTCTATCCTTCTATCTGTGCCTTCAAGCCCGTAGTTAGGGGGGTTCGATCGAGCCTCCCTCTGGAAAAAATGCTACTAAAACTTGGGGCAACACCTCCAGTAACAAGTGCAGACTGTGGGAGAAGCTTCTCTGCACTGCGACGATTGCACAATTATATTCGATGTAGTATGACCGAGAACAGACTGTCAGGTCTGGCACTTATGCATATCCATTATGATATGGAAATTGACCTGGATCAGGTTGTTGATCTATTTTCAAAATACCATGAGGACAAATTATAGAAAATGAATTTGCTCTTCAAATTGTAATTTTCAGATTGTTTGCATATAAAGTATATTTTCTCTTTGATTGACAAATGTTGGTGATATTTAATTTTTTTAACAAGGGAATTTAAGAATTTTTTTTAGTTTAAGTCTGCTTTTTCACACATTTCCAACCAAGGAATAAATTTTCTTTAGCTTATTATTAATAGTCAAAAGTAAATACTGCCGGAGATATTTGTGTGTAGTTACTTTACTTATGACCAAAGTGTGTGTGATATCATATATAAAATAAGATCTGAATCAGACATAAAGGAAAGTGCTCAGAGCACCCTCCCCCCTGGAAAAAGCTGGCTACAGGCCTGGCTTTCCTCTCTAATTTCCTTTCTGGCCGATCTATAGCTGCGGTTGGAGATGACCACTGTTCTTCTCCTAAAGCTATTAATAGTGGTGCTCCTTAGGGCTCTATCTTGTTACCCACTCTTCTCCTTTATTTATCAATGATCTATTAAGTCGCACTTCCTGTCCTATCCGCTCCTATGCCGATGATGATTCCACCCTTCACAAAGCGTCCTTCTCGACAGTCACTCCATGATTCGCGCAGGACGGCTATGGTGCACCTGACCTCTGATCTTTTTACTATCTCTGATTGGAACAGAGAAAACCTTGTTGCTTTCAATGCCTCAAAAATTCAGTTCCTTCATCTGTCTACTCGCTACAATCTTACATACAGCTATCCCTTTATCTTCAACAATACACAACTCAGTCCTTCCTCTTCTCTTAACATTCTTGGCGTTTCCTTTTCTCGTGAGTTTTCCTGGAAATATTACATATACTGTCTCTCTAAAACAGCTTCTGAAAGGTTAGGTGTGCTGTACCGACTCCGCAGTTTCTTCACTCCCACTCAGTCGCTGTCTCTGTACAGGGGTCTTGTCCGCTCCTGTATGGAGTACGCTCTGATGTGTGGGGTGGCTCAACCCACACAGCTCTACTTGACGGGATGGAATCAAAGGCTTTTCTTCTCATCAGTTTCCCGCCTCTTACTGACTGTCTTCAATCTCTCTCTCTCTCTCTTCGCTGCAACGTTGCCTTACTCTCTCTTTACTATCGCTATTATAATGGACACTGATCTTCTGAACTCTCTGATGCCTCCTCCTTTAAGGAAAGCACGCAGTACCACACTTTCGACACATTCTCATTCCTTTTCTGTCCAACTCTCTAATGCAAAGGTTAATCGGTATTTTCAATCTTTCACGTACTCAACCAGTCAACACTCTTCCTCAGTCCATCTTTCCCCCTGTCTATGACCTCCAATCATTCAAACGCAGACTTTCCAGGCATCTCGAAAACCTTGGACCATGATTTTGACTTCTTCCTTTATGGAGGGGATGTTTTTGCGGGCGTTCGCCAGTGGCCTCTCCCCCTTCCTGCATGAAAAAAAAAATGATGAAAAGAGTTGTTCATAATTATTTTTCGCGGATTTGAACGGATATTCCATTATTTCTCTTCTTTTTTACTTTAATATTCATTATTTCTCGTATTTAATAAAAGGAAGAAAATAAAAAAAAATCCATTTCGACCTCAAAAATAAAATTAAGAAAATTAAGTAAATGGAAAACTTGATGAAAATTTTCCAACAACTCTGAGGATTGGGAAGAACTTTTTTCCAATTAAATCTTGTTTGTCCATTTTATATATTGATTATTTTTATTAAATCTGCATTTATTAAATTAATTCTTAAGGGTTTAATTTAATTCAAGGAATTTTTCAACAAGTCGCTTTTATGAAAATGAAAACGAAAAATTTTATTAGCGGAGCAATAATCACTGGGGAACAAAAAAAAAATGTTTTTTCTTGGTGCCTGAGATTTTAGACCTTATTCTGGATATTTTCATGCCACTGATTCAGAAAATATCATCCATTTTGTTCTAGCAGCTCTAGTTTTTGAGATATTGCATACGTCATTACCTACTTTATTACCCTTCTGGAATGGTATTATGAGTTGCTCGTAAATCTAAATGCGTCTGTATAATTAAATTGTAGCTATGATTTTGCTGATGTTGCTGTTTTGCATGTGTATTGTACATGTACTAACGTGAATTCTTTCCTGTTACAGGTGTTGACATGGCTTCATCATGAAGAAAGTGTTTAAATCATCCAGATGTTTTGTTTTATCTGCGGAGAGTACACGTTCATTGAACAGAGGAAAACTATTACTGATTTTGTGAAAAAAGCTTATTTTGCCTATTTCAAAGTACAACTAGGGGACCAAGATAAGCCATGGGCTCCTCATGTTGTGTGTAAAACGTGTACGGAGCATCTGCGGCAATGGACCAACGGAAAGAGGAGGTGCATGAAATTTGGTATACCAATGGTATGGAGAGAACAGAGAAACCACAGTGATGACTGTTACTTTTGTTTGGTGAATATAAAGGGCATCAATGGACGTAACCGGAGTAAATGGACGTATCCTGACATAGACTCAGCTAGACGACCTGTTTCACATTCAGATGAGATACCTGTCCCATCATTCAGCCATCTTCCAGAGCTCCCTCAAGAAGATGATGAATCTGCTACTGACAAAGAAAGCATATGTGGGCAAAATGACAGTGATTTCGAAGGACTGTCATCAGTTGCAGAAGGTTTTAGTCGACACGAATTAAACGACCTCATAAGGGACTTAAGTCTTTCGAAGAAATCGTCTGAATTGTTAGCTTCCAGGTTGGGAGAAAAAAATTTACTGCTGCCGGGAACCAAAATCACGTTATATCGCGACAGAGAAAAGGATTTACTGCCCTTCTTCTGAAAAGAGAACGATTTAGTTTTCTGCAACAATGTGCGCGGATTGCTGATGAAAATGGGCATATCGGAATACACACCAAGTGAATGGCGGTTATTCATAGATAGCTCCAAACGGAGCCTAAAATGTGTTCTTCTACACAACGGCAACAGATACAGATCAATCCCAATTGGTCACTCAGTCGGTATGAGAGAAGAGCACGGGACAGTCGCCCTAGTCCTAGAAAAGATATCATACCGAGACCACCAATGGGTGATCTGTGTGGATCTGAAGATGGTGAATTTTCTCCTGGGCCAGCAGAGCGGGTACACCAAGTACCCGTGCTTTATATGTCTCTGGGACAGTAGAGCTAAAGATGAACACTGGGTGAGAAGACAGTGGCCTCTGAGAGAAAACATGGTGGTTGGAGAAAAAAATATCATCAAAGAAGCTTTGGTTGACAGAGAAAGGATCATATTGCCACCACTGCACATCAAACTAGGTTTGATGAAACAATTTATAAAGGCTTTGAACAGAGATGGGACGTGTTTTGGCTACATATGTAGAAAATTTCCTGCGCTGAGCATGGAAAAGCTGAAGGCAGGTATTTTCGATGGACCGCAAATCCGGGAACTCATGAAAGACCCGCGTTTCCAAGATTCAATGGACAACATTGAGGCACGTGCGTGGTCATCGTTTAGTATGGTTGTGAAGAATTTCCTTGGGAACTATAAGGCCGATAACTACGGTGAACTAGTGGAGAATATGCTCTCTTCTTTTTGTAAACTTGGCTGTAAAATGAGCATCAAACTGCATTACCTCCACAGTCATTTGGATCGTTTCCCAGATAACCTCGGTGATCTAAGCGAGGAACAGGGTGAACGATTTCACCAAGAACTAAGGACCATGGAAGAACGGTACCGCGGACGATGGGATACTCACATGATGGCAGATTACTGCTGGAGCATCCAACGCGAATGTCCTGGCACATCTCATCGCAAGAAATCTCAGAAACGCGGTTTATGCGAGATGTCTCAATGAAAGAACTTTTTTTGCCGTTCGTGTCTCAAGTTTGTTTAAATTTAAGAAATATTTTTCGTACCTTATGCTTGTTTGATGTTAATACATTATTTTTGCTGACATTCATCATACTTTTGTATTCAATTGACAACAACAGTGATTGCCAGTCAGCAATTATAAATATTATATACATTATATAGAAAATATATAGATATATATCATATCTTGATAAGCAGAGCTGATGGAGAAAAAACTAATGTCATTTTTAGAATCAGAGACCTCAATATACCCAGAAACAGGTCTAACATCTAAGTCACCAAAAGTTGTGTTCCCCAGTGATAATCCTTAATACAAATAGTTAAACTAAAGACGAAAATAGATTAAAAAATTAGACGTAATAAAAAATAGTAATATCGATGTTGAGTGGAGCTACAGACAAACTTTTTCGTAAGACGAGACTGATGAATAGTTTGGACAAAATTGGATTGCCTGAGTTTTTAATTCTTCGCAGTAGACTGCATTGAGCGTGTCTGGTTACCTCCGGGAGGTTCGAGATTTTTGTTAGCAAACATTTGCGAAGCTCAGCATCTTGAAGATAACTTATGCAGCAGTCTAAATGATCTGTTGTAATTAGCCCACAGTGACTGAACGTGTACGTTAGTGCGGAAATTATGAAAGAGAGTGTCTTGAGCTTCGTTTGTACAGAATGTGAACTTTCTTATAATCATGTTTGAATTAACACGAACTTCGATATTGTTTGCTTAGGTATGAGTCATCACTGAAGGAGTTGGTGATAATTTGACCCAAATACTCGTACTTGCTTTATTGCTTCACTTCCCATTTTGAAACTAATATCAGCTGACTATTTAGACCAGTGGTTCTTAAACTTTTTGACTTCATTCCCCCCTTGAAGAACTCTTAAAATCACCGTGGACCCTCTTATTTTTTTCACAAAAAAAACATAAAAATAACGATACAAAATAAACTAGTCATAGCTGGACAAGCAAGAAACATCATTCATTGATTTTTTATTAATTACAAATATTTATTATATTAGACTCAAAAAAATACAAGTTCAAATTATTTTGAATTGGAAGGATGACACTGTTTCCTTTCAACCAATTGCTTAATGCGAGGTTGTGTTATGGACAAAGCGCATCTGAAATCCGGGTCCACATCTAATCGGTTCCGACTTTTATTTTTTATCTGGAGAAGGGTGGAAAAACCTGACTCGCATAAGTATGTTGTAAAAAATGGCAAAATGACTCGTAGTGCAATCTCGCTGACTTTCGGATAATACTGATACATTGAAAACCAAAATGCAGTCAACGACTTTTCTTGATAGATATCTTTAGCGGTAGAATCGTTTTTGAGATCAAGGAATTCGTCTTGAACACCCTACAACAAAAGAAAGCCAATAACTAAATCAAAAATTAGATTACGAGTTACGACCATGCTTGAATGCAGTGCCAGACGTACAATATTTAGTCGAATTGTAGCGTTTTCGTGTTACTTATTTTCAACGCCTCATTATATATTTGCCTCAGATTTTCTTGCAAATTTCCCAATTTTTCTTAGCTCTTGCCGTGAACCCCCTAAAATCACGCCGTGGACGACCCCAGTTTAAGAACCACTGGTTTAGACATTACAAGTTTTGGCATAGAAATATATAACCTTAGTTTTAGTATAGCATTTCAGTAATATCATGGTTTTGCGAATATAATTCGCAAATTTCTACAAGACAATCCAGGTTTTTAACTGAAGGACTTATTAATACCATGTTATTGGCATAGGCTAAATTATTAATTCAAGTTATCTATACAATATACAACTTTTGTCTTATTAAGTAAAGTAATTGAGCCACTAATATACACATTAAACAACATAGGAGAGATAAATTATTCAAACTGCAATTACAGAGCAAAATTCCTAAATTCAATATACTCAATACAGAAACAAATTAACTAAAATAATCAAAATTGCAAAATATAACTATTATAACAATCAATTTCCCAAATATAGAGGAGACATGAAAAACATTTGGACAACCATAAACAATCTTCTCGGAAAACAAATTAAGAAAAATTCATTAGAGAAATTAAATCTTGATAATAAAGAAATTACTGATGATACTGCTATTGCAGACTCTTTAAATGCACATTTTACTTCAATAGCGGATAAGCATCGTTCACACTTAATAAATGATGATCACTCACCTCTAGAATATATGCCACCCAGCCCACTAAATTCATTTTCTTTTGTTCCTGCTACCTCTACTGAGGTCCAGAATATTATTGGTAAATTAAAAAATACAAAAAATAACATTCATAACGTTACTGTACCTATATTGAAACTTGTTAAAGCTAAGATATCTGTAACTTTGGCTAAGATTATCAATCAAAGTATTTCTAGAGGAATATTCCCATCAATGCTAAAAACTGGTTGTATAACACCCCTTTTTAAAGGGAGTGATCCTACACTAGCAACAAATTACAGGCCCGTGTGTTCATTATCTGTGTTCAGCAAAGTTTTTGAAAAATTTTAAAAAGTAGAATGCAGCGATATTTAGAATCCTACAATTTATTATCTCCAAATCAATATGGCTTCCATAATAATAAAACAACGGAAATGGCTATTTTAAATCTTATGGAATATGTAAATGTAGCTAAGAAGAACAAAAACATAATGATATCAATATTCATGGATTTGAGTAAGGCGTTTGATGTAAGAGACCATAATATTCTACTTAATAAATTATATCGGTACGGCTTTAGGGGAGCAATCAGTGATTGGTTTAAAAGTTATTTGTCCAATAGATATCATTTTGTATCAGTAAATAAGGTTTGCTCAACTAAAGCGCTTGTCAAACATGGTGTGCCACAGGGCTCAGTTCTGGGTCCACTGTTATTTTTATTATATATAAATGACCTTCCACGTTCATCTGATATACTGAACTTCATAATGTTTGCAGATGATACAACTGTCTCTTTTTCTTGCAAAGATGTTAATACAGCTAAGAATATATTTCATTCAGAATTCATCAGTGTAATGAAATGGTTGACCACCAATAAACTCTTCCTAAATACCAGTAAAACAAATTTCATGATTTTTACTAATAAAAGAAATGTATATCTTGATGAACTTAATGTTAATGAAATCGCCATAAAGGAGTGTACTGTAGCAAAATTTCTTGGTGTAATGCTAGATAAGAATTGCAATGGAGTGATCATGTAAATTATATCGCGAAAAAGATTTCAAGGAGCGTTGCTATAATGTTTAAACTTGGAAATGTAGTCCCTAAACAAGCTTTATTGACTTTTTATCATACTCTTGTTCTTCCTTATATAACATACTGCACCCTTGTTTGGGGAAACTCCGCTAACAACGCATTAAATGGTATCTTTGTCATCCAAAAGCGAGCAATAAGGTTATTTATTATCTGATGCTGATTTCCTTGATATCACAAGTGCATTATTTAGAGAGCTAAAGCACAACGATATAACCAACCTAGCACATTTTATTTTTATTTACGAGTGTAAGAACAAAATCATTAATTTGCAATGGGTAAATAGATATTTTTGTAACTCATCAAGAAATCCACTCGTATCAGACCAGAAATAGATCAAAGCTTGTTATACCTCAATTTAGATTGTTCATCTCAAAACTATCCATTTTCATTGGATTGAAACTATGGAATGACTTGCATGCCGATATAAAAAATATTGTGAATGTAAATTTTTTTAAAACCAAGTTGAAATCCCGATTAATAATGAATGGCATACTAACAAAAATCTAGGATTAATGCCCATTAATATTGTTTAATATTGTAATACATGTTTTAACTATTAATAATACTTATTTACTTATTTATTTATTATTATTAATTAATAACAACTAGCTGTTTATTTTTAATAAGAGCTCAGTAAAGCCTAAAGCTTAAGGGCCAAATTAAATAAAATAAATAGTCGAGCTTCACAATTATTCATGTCATTGTAAATTAAAAAAATGTATTTATTTTATTATTATTATAAAGGTTAATAAAGGTTATTCTAAAGGAATCTTCTCTAACTCTGCATGAGAAACCGAAAACACTCGGACAATAAACATACAGGGTGTCCCATAAGTCTGGTCTCACAGGAATATTTATTTTAAGTTAAATTTACAAAAGTAATACATTAGAACTAAAACAAATGTTCAAATTGAGTCTTGTTTTGGGACCTTTTTTTGGTTGCAGGTAGATAACACGCAATGGCTAATATGGAAGCGAGTTACACTCCTGAGGAAAAAGGCCTCCTGAGAACGGACTTATGGGACACTCCGTATATACGCGCGCGCGCGCGTGTGTGTGTGTGTGGTGTGTGTGTGTTACACTCATGATAAGGCGTCATATTCTGTATGAAATCGATCTGTTATATGTAGAACACTTAATAATTTAATATGCTGATATTGATTTTTCTTTTTCGTTCAGAGTATATATACAAATGGCTCTTAGAAGAGAGTTAAATGACGTTAAAATGGACATGATATAAGAGGGAATCGGTTTGGCTGGTGCCTCAGTCGCCAAAATTATCCATGTTTCACGTAGAGTAGTGTGCAGGGGTATGCACCAAGAAGAGCAATGGCAAAATATGAATTGCATCAAATAAGTACAATAGTGAGCGGAAAGCAACACTAAAACAACGTGACAAAACAGCATTGTCACGAATTGTGAAGCGTGACTAGAGGCAAACAGCACCAAATGTTATTTGTTTACTTCTTTTCTAGTTATTCTGACTGGGCAGTGCATGGTCATCATTGCAGACTACTGTTAATTAAGGTTTGGACAGATTTTGGTGCCGTTGTCTTCTGTTCACGGTTTACAGTTCATTTTCTCAATGTCGTTTTGTGCTCATATTATGCTTGCTTGTACTTTTTTATTGCCGTCCATGATATCATGACCTTGGAGTCTATAGTCCTCTTAAAGCATGGACAATCTCAGCGACTTTAGTCACCAAGGCACCATCCAAACGGACCCCTTTATATCATGTCCATCTTAAGGTAATTTAAATCTTTCTTAAGGACCATTTTTATATTCATTCTGAATGAAAAGCAAAAATTAACTTCAAAACTATTAAAAATATTAAGTGTTATTAAATGTTATGCCTATAATAACACGGATCCAGAGATCGATTTCATGCAGGATGTGACGTCTTATCATGAAGTGTGAAATATGAACGAGAAACCAACAGGCGCTTCCAAACTTTTGAGCGGTAGTATATATATACATATATATATAATAATAATAATTATATATATATGTATATATATATATATATATAGAGAGAGAGAGAGAGAGAGAGAGAGAGAGAGAGATACTGGCCAAGTATTCCGACAGTTAATTTATTTGGTTCATTTTCATGGTTAGAACGCAGAACGGTTTTTTTTAGTCTGTTCAAGAACTTTTTTTTTAATATAAACTCTGATGATGTTGGTAGCCTTGATATTCCTTTATCATCAACCGCAGGAAATCTGTTGGACAGGACTCGTCCGTCGAAAGTATCGTGAGCTGAGAGGACATCACATAGAGTTAAATGAAATGGGCTCTATCACTGACAGGGTTTGCAGTGTTTGATCGAGATCATCACGCTCGGAATATATCATAATGAGCTGTTTGAAACGGCTTTTCAGCGTAGCCAGACAAAATCAGTTCGACGTGTGGCTTTCGCGCTGGGTATTAGCAAGTCTGTCATACAGAGGATGTTAAGCAAGTAGAGATATCAGAACTTCCCTGATAAGCTACAAGCGAAGCACTTTTGGACCAGTAACCTTACCTCCCAAGTAACATATATGATTCAGTGACGAGTCTATTTTTAATATCTCTGGAAAGGTCAACAATCATAGCTGTCGTATCTGGGCTAAGAACATCCTCATGCGTCTTATGAATACCAGCGTGACCCACAAAAATTGTCTGTTGTGCTCTTTCAGTCCAAGGAATAACCGCTCCATTTTTCATTAAAGAAGGACAGTGAAGACGCCGTAGATGTAAACAACAATAATTTACATGTTCATCCTCCAAAGACTCTTTCTTCCAAAGCTACAAGAAACTGTTAACATTGATAATGTTATTTTACAAAGAATCATCCCACCGGCGCAATGTGAACGAGCAATGCGTGATTTTCTTGATAACACAATTCCTGATCGATGGATTGGGCGTCACGGCCACTTTCTTCAATGAGCTCCACGATCATCTGATCTCACCCCTCTTCATCTCACTGTATGGAGTAACACCAAGAGTAAAGTTAATGCCACAAAACGACGTACTATACACAACTCGAGAAGAAGATCAGAGCGGTCACTGAAGAAGTTAAATGTGAAGAACTCGCCAATGTTGAGAAAGGAACGTACGCGCATCGATGGCCGAAAGGTATGGAAAACTTTGATCACCAGGTGAAAGTGGGAATCAAACTTTGCTTTGTGAAAAAGGACCTTCTTATTAACGTTACCTAACATGGAATGCTTTCTTTTTATTCCGTGCATCAAGTTTTTATATGGTAAAATTTTAAAACTGTATACACTAACTTTTGGGACACCCTGTATTTCTAAGTTGACATTCATTCAGGGGCATGCATATGCGTTCTCAATTTAATAAAAAGTACAATATAAAATGTAGAAACTTAATTACTCGCGCGCGCACGCACACACACACACACACACACACACACACACACACACACACATATATATATATATATATATATATATTATATATATATATATATATATATATATATATATACTTTGCATATATTGGGTGGCCCAAAAAAAACGCCTTGAGATTTGAACATCAATAACTTCAAAAATATGCAGTTCATACTTCCAAAATTTACGTAACTTTTACCTCAATCTATTGCTAAGCCATCATAAAAATTTCAGACCTCTACATAAAATACTTTTTCCACAGCTGAGGGAACAATGAGGTATGGTGAAAAAAACGAATATCCTAAATCCTAAATGTGTATGGCTATACCTGGCAACTATTCTAAGACTTGTAATAGTTTCCTTAGCCTATGGATAATCTGCTAGTCTCTGAAAAACGTCAGATGATATAGATTACGCCCATCTTAAATACTGTTTTTTTAAACTTACCCTTCAAATTATGTAACTGACGGTGAAAAAGCGGTGATTGAAAAGTGTTTCTTGGAAAAAAGATGGACTGGGGCAAGAATTCTGAGGGAATCTCCAGGAATAACTTGTAATGTTACGTCTGTGAATATAATAATTAAAAAACTTAAAGCAATCGGTTCAACGGCACGGAAGCGTGGAAGTGGTAGGCCTAAAACAGTTTACACTCAAGACAATATAGCAATGATCGAAATGATGAGCCTATTTCAAGAGAACTGACCTGGGTCACATTGCTCTCAGAGGAAAATTGAAAGAAATTTAGGTGTCTGTCGAAGTTCCATACAAAGAATGCAGAGAACGGTAGGACTTAGAGCATTTAAAAGGATCCGTGTTTCAAGACGTGACAGCAATGTAAGAGCTAAAAGAAAAATTCGTTGTAGAAAATTGCTTGATAGATTTTCGTCCAATGATGTTAAAAAAATAGTTTTTACAGATGAAAAAGATTTCACCATCGAGATTGCTCGAAACTCCCGGAACGATGTTGTTTATGGTCGGCGTAAGAAAGACATTCTTCCATCGAGACTACTACCAGACAAGTCGGTTTTCCAAAAAAAATCATGGTATTAGCGGGTGTATCGTGGAATGGAAAGACGAAACTTCATTTCATTTCAAAAAATAAAAAAATTAATTCAGAAACCTATGTAAATCTCTTAGAGGAGAATCTTTTGCCTGATTGTCGGCGTCTGTATTATGGAAACGATTTCATACTCCAACAAGATGGTGCTACAGCTCATACTAGCAAGTTCACACAGGATTATGTATCTAGAACAGAATGTAGTCAACTTCATTGGAAAAACGACTGGCCCCTGCAGTCACCTAATTGCAATCCCATGGATTATTTCATGTGGAACACTCTAGCAGCGAAGATTTATGAAGGCCAAACAGAAAAGTTTACAGAAATGCAATTGAAGAAAAAATAGGGTACTCGAATGTTGGGACAAAATGACATTAACAGAAATCAGAAAATGTATCATGTCGTGGAAGAAAAGCTTAAGATTAGTTTGTAAGCAGGACGGCGGACATATTGATCATATTTGTTGATAAGATGTGAATAATAAAAAATTTTCAGTTTATGATATTCGTTTTTTTCACCATACCTCATTGTTCCCTCAGCTGTGGAAAAGTATTTTATGTAGAGGTCTGAAATTTTTATGATGGCTTATCAATAGCTTGAGGTAAAAGTTATATAAATTTTGGAAGTGTGAACTGCATATTTTTGAAGTTATTGATGTTCAAATCTCAAGGCGTTTTTTGGGGGCCACCCGATATATATTGACATAGCAACGGGGGGGGAGGTTAGAACCCTCCAAGGACCCTAGGAGTATAACAAAATAACAGAAAACATTTATTCGCGGTCCATTACGATGACGATCAATTACTTTTAAAATTAAGTTTGAATAACTTAATTGGAAACTAAACGAAGCGATATAAATTCAGAGGTGCACATTGTTTGTATGCACGTGTTTTACGCTTGATATGTACATTGTACAGGGTGAACTTTGAAGACGCTAGGTTGCATACCGCGTATAAGTACAATACAGAGTATGGCAGAAACTACTTCGTTAACGTTGGAAACATTGTGTTAGCCCTTTTAAGGGCTAGGCATTGCTCAACATCTACCGAGATATTCATGTCAGCACAGAAGATATACTATCTCACTTAGCAAAAACATTACGTCGGCTCAGTTTTTGCTTGGAGTAATTGTGCTCTATAAGATATACTGTTTGGATGTTTACAAATTGTTCGCTGTTTAAATGTATATTTTTAAACGTATATGTACATATCATCATTGGTTTTGCTTTCTTTTAATAAATACATAGTACATTGCAAAATGACAGGAATTAAAAACGCGATCAATACACAGCAAAGTATTATTTGTCCAGCATACACACCTGTAGTCTTTTTTTTAATCCATATGCTGATTTAAAATGAGTGTATTCATCACCGTACTATAGGTATATAATTGAAAATTTGTTGAATAATATTTCATACGTAAACCTCCACCCAATTAGAAATTTCTGGCTACGCTGTTGTGTGTATATATATATATATATATATAGAGTTTTTCAAGGCCAATATTTCAAGTTTGCCCTTTCATTAGTAACCTTTAGAGAAGAATAATCAATATTCCTTTTAATTTTAACATCATTCGGCAAAAACTTTTTGAAGTCCCCAGAATAATGTCAGATGTCGTGAATGAAAAAAATGTCAATATTTCTTGTGTGTCGAAACACGACTGCCACTTATTTACAAAAAAAAAAAAAAATAAATAAGTAATAAAATGTATAATGAAATAGCACAAGAAATGGTACAATTTTGGAAAAATAAAAAAGGTTTGCTTAGAAACAAAAAAATGTTTAAAAAGCATAAAAAATTACTAATTGTGTTTCGTTTTTACGATTTTATTACTGTCATCAAAGGGAATAAAATATCAAAGAAAAACGGAATATTGCCAATTAGCAATTTTTGATGCTTTTTAGAATTTTTATGTTTCCAGACAAATTTTTTTTCCGACATCTTACATATATACGTCGTGTAAATAGAAAAACAACACTTTCTCTGTATCCATGTAAAGGTAACGCAAGTTTCTCATCTCTCTCTCTCTCTAATATATACTCGTGTGTACACACACACACACACACACAGTATATATATATATATGTGTGTGTGTGTGTGTGTGTGTTGTACTATGAAGTTTAAAGGTTGGGACTCCCTGATTACATTTTAATACTTCCTTTGCAGACTCAGCTTAAAGGATTTCTGGCCCGAAGCAGAAAAAGCAAATATTTATTTATTTAATTTGGATTAAGTGAACATTTAAGTTAGATTAAGAGCGTCGGATTTGAAGTTTAGTTTAGTTTAGTTGTTCAGTATTATCTTTGGTTTCTGTTAGTAGGGAAATTCGTAGGATAATACAAAACACGAATTTTAAACGCTTTTCTTTAATAATAATAATAATAATAATAATAATAATAGTAACTAACCTGCACTCGAGCAAGATACAAATCCAATCTTTCAAATGCAGAGTGTCCAGGCATCTCCAAAACCACTGACCTTGATTTTGGCTCTCTTCTTCTTCTATTGGGTTGGGGGCACTTTTTCGGGCATTCGCCCTTGTCACCTTCTTCCTGCATAAAAAATAAATCAATGTCGATTGTGAGTGGGTGGGTATGTAGTCTTACGATCACATACCCATATAAATACCCGCCCACAAACCTCACTGAACGCCCTATATCCGCCATCTTCTAGTCGGCGTTGATAATAACAAATATATCCTTCACTTTAAGAGTTTTGTGTTTTTTACCAATATGTTTGTAGTGAACGAACGAGATAAGTAGTAAAATGCCAAAAATTGCAAGATTATACAACGATAAATACCCGTCCAAAAATTTATTGTCACATCTCACTCAAAATAGGTTGAGGCATTGCGCAACAGGCGGGTAACCTAACCTTTTTTCTTCTGTTATATTAGGCGAGGTCAGTGAAGTCAGTGAGGTATACAGTAAAAGTTAGAATGAACAAATTAAAATATTTATTTGAAGTTTAAGAGTAACGGATCCGGTTTATCAATTCTATTAAACTGAGTTCCGATAAAAATGGAAATACCTCTCTATAGTTACGATATTCAGTATTATGTTCCATTCTTCTATTCTTATTTCATTCTTCCAAATCATGCGCAAAAGTACAGTAATTCAACTCCATACATGGTAACTTAAACAAAAAGTGAATTTTCTCCGCGACGGCACTTGCGTATCGGACTAACTTCGGGTGAATATTGTGTTACGTTAGTCTGGAACTCAACTACAAATATTAAAAACTAACTATTAGCACACCGTATATTATAATAATAATAATAATAATATAATAATAATAATAATAATAAACCTATGGAACACATTTGTAGGTAGTTGAATTAACGGTGATTAACGTTGATTATGTTTCTTTGGCTGACTGAAACTTTTGCTATTTCACAGTACAAACATGTATTTTAGGAAAACAGTTATGAACTTCACTTTACAGTTGCGTCCGTAATATATTGACGCTAAATAATATCACTGTCTTCCTTAGCCGATCTTTTTCCGTGTCTCATCTACCCTGTGGGTAGACCAGCATGCTCTCAAACATACACTTCTCAATCTCTCACTATTCCTCACTATACATACACGCATCTTACGCACTACACAATTTTTTTCTTGAAGAAAAACCTTGATTTTTGGCTCTCTTCTTCCTCTATGGAGGGGGCGATTTTGCGGGCATCCACCCTTGGCCCCTCCTTCCTGCATTAAAAAAAAGACTAATTTAATCTAAAAAAAAATTAGTGTAATTTTACAGACGAAACATTTTTTTTTAAAGATTTTCTTTCATTACATCTTTCTTATAAATTCCGTTGTCGTGATTATTTAAAGATAAATACTTTACAATATAATATATACAATCACTGTATGCAAACGAACAGATTTTCCAAAACTATTTCAACGAACGAGGAATGAACTTTACACTCGTGTTTCGCGACAACATTCGCAAAGCAGATACCAAATGTGCGAATTGGACTGAAACCGATGATGGAATTCAAAGTTGTTATTCCGTGGGCTGTTAATATATTCTCTGCAACGAAACGTATATACTGTATTTTACACACAGACACACACACACACACACACACACACACACAAGTGTGAGAAGCCCAAGAAAGTTTGAGCTACGAGAGATCTAAAAGGAATATGAATCAATACAATGTTATACGAATAGTGTTTAATGTACTAGGGGCACTCAATATATTTTGCCCCACCCTTTTTTCTTAGCTAAATAATAGGCCATGGGGCTGAAATGTCTTTTGGGCCGTAAGTTTCAACTTTCTGCGCTTCACATAACCGGATTTTTCCAGTTTGAACCTCCCCTCCTTGTAAAAAACCGCTTTTAAATGCCCTTGTGTAAAACCGATGGTTAACGCAGTTTCGAAAATGGCGTCTGACAGTGATGTGCGTCGTAAACAGAGAGCTGTTATCGAGTTCTTA
This sequence comes from Bathynomus jamesi, assembly GCA_023014485.1. Lineage (NCBI taxonomy): Eukaryota > Metazoa > Arthropoda > Malacostraca > Isopoda > Cirolanidae > Bathynomus > Bathynomus jamesi. The sequence goes on along the minus strand of JAJOZX010001830.1, from coordinate 455,882 downwards.
ACCGCAGAGAAGGAAACAGTTAGAAATATTCACAAACGTCTACAAAACGTTTACGGAGATGCTGTTGTTGATCGAGGCACAGTTGAACGCCTAAACGTTTGAGATCATCGGAGAGAGGGAGAGCCAGCCTCGATGATGATCCACGCAGCGGTCGCCCGGCATCGGCTGTGACATCTCACACTGTACAACGTGCTAACAGCATCATTCGATCAAATGGGCGCGTCACATACAAGGAGCTATCACTGGAGCTAGGAATTAGTGAAGGACGTGTGAATACGATACTTCAGCAACTGGGATACTCAAAAGTGTGTTCATGGTTTGTTCCTCGCCAATTGACTCAAGAGCACAAAGCCCAAAGAAAAGAAATTGCTTCTGAGTCGTTGGTTCGATACGAGACAGAAGGGGATGACTTCCTTTCGCGGATTGTGACTGGGGATGAGACTTGGGTACACTACTTTCAACCTGAAACAAAACGCCAATCCATGGAGTGGCATCACGCAGACTCCCCACTCAAGAAAAGTTCAAAATGGCTCCCTCTGCGGGAAAGGTTATGGCCACCATCTTCCGAGACATGAAAGGGGTGATTCTGGTAGACATTATGAAGAAAGGACAAACAACCAACTCAGAGGCATATATTGCTACCCTACAGAGACTCCAGAGACGTATAAAGCGAGTTCGACCGGAGAGAAAACTGGAAGACGTCCTTCTTTTGCACGATAACGCAAGACCACACAACAGTTTATAAACAAGAGAGGCCATCACAAAAATGCGCTTGACTGTGTTACCCTACCCTCCATACAGCCCGGATCTGGCACCTTCAGACTTCCATTTGTTTGGGCCAATAAAGAATGTTATTTGTGGAAGAAAGTTTCAGAATTTCAGAGTGACGATGAGGTTGTTGAGGAGGTTAAGAGGTGGCTCCAGCGGAAGCCAGTGGACTTTTACCAGCAAGGAATAAAGGCCCTTGTTTCGAGGTGGAGGAAAGCCGTAGAAAAGGATGGAGACTATGTGGAAAAATAAAAACTTGTAAAAAAGGTATGTAACTACTTGCGCACAAAATTTCTGGAACTTACGAGGAAACTTGGAAAGAAAAAAATGTGGGGCAAAATATATTGAGTGGCCCTCGTAATATTTAATATTTAGTGCAATTTCCATTCGCTTTAATTACAACTTTTACTCGTTTGGGCATTAATGTTGACGAGACGGGCACAGATGGCATTCGCGATTTTGTTCCATTCATCTCGTATCGCTGTAAATAATTCAGTCTTTTTACACGCATTTGCGTTTTCAGACGTTTTTTTTAATTCCTTACAAATGTTCAATTGAATTTAAATCAGGAGACTGAGGAGGTCAATCGATTAGTTTCGTTTTTCTTGTCCCAAGCCAATTCTTAGTTACACTTTTGAAGTATGACATAGAGCATTGTCTTGCTGAAATAATACTTCGGTTTTTTTTTTAAATTTCTGAAAAAGGTATGTTAGTAAATGGATCCAGGACATTTTCTAACACGCTTATACAGGTTTGAAAATTCATCCTTCCCTCGCATAAAGACAGCAGCTTTCAACCCCTCCCCCCCCTCTGAAGACACGCACCCCCATACCATCACGCCTCTTCCTCCAAATTTTAATGTGGGAATTATACATCTTTTTTTATAAGTTTTGTCAACCCTCCTCCTTACATATATTGACTCAGAACCCCCCAAAAAATGTAAAATTAAGTTAAAATAGTGAGTGCCAGATATCAGCAAGTACAATATGTCAATTGAAAAAATATGAAAAATAAGGGAAGATTTAAGTTACGTAAGAGCTGATCCACTTACCTCACAGTTACTTTCAGCGAACCAAAGAACTTTTCCCCAATCTTCGGAAGTTCAAATGTCCAATGTTGACACCCACTCGCCCATTGCAGTCTTTTCTTGCCTTACATCCTTTGAACCCTGTTTCAGAAAGTATTCTTCTCATGGTTCTTTCAGAAATACAAATTCCAGAGGTCTCTTCAAAATCAGAACGAAGATCTGATGATGTTTTTTTTACGATTTGTGATGGAGAACCGTTTGAACATTCGATCCTGACCCTCAGATAGATGTTACTCTTTATCGACCACAACGTGACTGATTTGAATAACTTTTGATTTCTTTCAATCATTCCAGCGTCGTTTGTAAAACCTATTCAGAACATTTTAGTTTCTTTGAATTGCAACCTGAGACTACCCTTCAGAAGCTAGTAACATTATTTGAGCTCTTTTTCCTTCTGTTATTCTTTTATTTTAGCCATTTACAATCTGTTTTACTAGTTTTAAATCGCAAATATATCATTGCAGAATTATTGGTATCTTTAATTGGCGCCCTCACCATTGAATTTCACTTATTGCGCTACCAGCCACCTAAATGTTTATGTAACCACAAATAATTATATATTTGAAACTTTTAGACAAATAACTTATTTATGGATTTCACCTAACCTAAGGAGGAGATTGTACTGTAGACACCAATCGACCAGGGAATTACGGGGGGGGGGGGGGGGGGGGGCGTTTGGCAGAAGACAAAATTGATATAAAATTGATATAAAAAATTACATTATGCATTACGAGCTTCGGCGACCTTGATTTCGGCTCTCTCCTTCTTACATAGGGGGTGGGCATTTTTACTGCATAAAAAAAATATGGATAAATCAAAATATTAGTCGGTTGGATAATTCAGTGTCTATTGCAAACTTCTCATATATATAAAATCTCAAAAAAAACAAATAAAAACTATTTTGCTCCAATGACTAATCATCCATATACTGATATTTCAAGGTCAGAGTAAGTTTACAAGTGAGAAAAAATTAAACTTGAAATTATTACTTAATTAATAGTGAAATTAAATATTGTAAATAGAGACCTTGAAAATACAAAAGAAAACAACATGAAGATAATTGATTTATAATTTTGGATCATATGTAGAATTCGGACCCCAGGTAATCCTAATGGAGAATACAGACCCCAACTTTCCCCTAATGTAGAATCCAGACCCCAACTTTCCCCTAATGTAGAAGCCAGACCCAAAACGAATCGTATAAGGACATCAATAAACAATTTAAAGGTTCATAGAAAATTTTATTATTATTATCACAAATAAAAACCATTAAAATCACACAATTGTAAAATCTTATATCAAATGTAGAATTCGGACCCCAGCCTTCTTTAGTTAGCTTTATAAGGCTAACTAACGAAAATATCACAACCTAACCTAACCAATCGTTAGGTTAACTGTACGCCCTTGACGATTGGTTAGGTTAGGTCATGATATTTTCGTTAGTTAGCCTTATAAAGCTAACTAAAGAAACTCAAATAGTTAAAGAGTAGCTTAAACAAGCCAAATGGAGAATACAGACCCCAACCTTCCGCTAATGTAGAATTCGGACCCCAACCTTGGTAGGGGTCCGAATTCTACATATGATCCATAATTTTCCTTGAATAATAACCCCATTTCGGATCTCTTATAAATAATAACATGTGCAGTTTAATTATTATAATTTATAATTATTAGTTTAAATAACTTATTATAGTTCTTTCATTAACATAAAATCAATGGAAATAGTAATTTAATTTTTTTATCACAGAAGAAGAAGGAAACAGTGACAGATCAGATCTGAAAAGAATTTCTCTCCTTCGAAGCCCTAAAAATCTGAGTGACGAGAAGCCAAATTCTATTTTAAACCAATTACGGCCAAAAGATGAAATTTTAAACCAATCAGGTTCATCCCTCGTCGACAACGCACCACAAATTGACCAATCAGAGGACGCGGAAATACGTGAAAATGAATCTTTGAATAAACTATCAAAGACGAAAGAAAAGAGAAGTATAAATGAAATGATACTCGGGGTTAATTCCGTTAAAAGAATTAAAAAAATGAATTCTCTTCTTCAGCGTAACAATAGCGACAATAACGATTTAAAAGGAAATAAGTTGACCAAAGAAAAATATTCAAAATTAAAAGAAGAAAGTGGAGATGAAAATACTGATATTGTATACGAAAAGAAAAAGTATCGCATCCGCCATTTAAGAAAAAAAGAGGGCCATAGGGAAATCACAGAAGAGTTTTTTGAGGGAGATAATAACATAAACCCCCACCTCAAACTCCCTCGGGAACAAATAACTAACGCTAACACAAACACTGTCTATAGGAATTACAAAAATAGAAATTACAGGAAACAACAAAGCCTTTATAACAGTAACAATAAAGACTATCCACACATTACAAGAAAAAAAATGAGTAACAGTACCCGCGGCCACAAGGATGAAAATCTGAAACCAACCGCTATTAACAACGACAACAGCAACAACAACAATAATAATAATAATAATAATAATAAAAATAATAGTGAGATAAATAAAGTCCCGAGAGGTGTCAGAATCAAGGACATTAATAATAATAATAGCAAGGCCGACAAATCTGCCCATTTCCAAGAGAGGGACTCAAGTTCAACTTCTGATCGACATGAAACGGGTAATAATGGCTTCGAACAAAGACGTAAGTTTTTAAATCTTTTTCTCTAAATTTACTTTCTAATCTACGTCGAATGTGTCATTATACTGGATCTGGATCTGAATCCAAAATATGCCAAACTATGTCCTTGAAACTAGACTGGTTTTTATTATACTGATTAAAGTTTATACATATTTAATATTAATTTTCTTTTACAAAATTCCACAAATTTTTCGTCTGGATGGTTAAAGCAAATCATAATAGAAATTACTCCTCCAAAACATTACCTAACTAAAATCTAATTTTGTACATACATGTTGTACAGTATGCGACCAGTATGCGATAGTGGGAATACAATATGGAGTGGCAGAGTAATCTAGATTTATTTAGATTTAGATTTATGTATGACGCAATCTTTTAGAGTACCGAAGATCCCGTGACGAGAAAAAGTGATGCAATAATGACAAACAATTTTGGCGGTAGGAAATTCTACCAATGGGTACTAATGGGTTAAAACATAACAAATTATTCAAACAAATATGAGGGGAAATATTACATAATAGAAATTAAATGAAAAAGTAATGATTTTTCTTTATAACGGAAAGTTATTTCAGACGAAAACTACCTCTCAACCACGACGGAAGAAGCGGTTTTGTTGGCCATTCCATTGTCTCTTCTGCTCACTCTGTTCCTCCTCACCTTCGCCGCCTGTTGCCGTTATCGTCAGCGCCAAGTTCATCTTTTTCAACATCAGGAGGACAGTCGTTATCAGTTGACGGCCGGATACGATGATGACGAAGAAGGCTTCAATGGCGACCACCGGCCCGCATCAGGTTGTTGCGGGTGAGTTGGTTGGACTAATGCGTCTCAGTCTCACTGCTTTAATTCTTGAATTATTATTATTATTATTAACCAGCACCATCGGGAGTCGAACCTCCGGCCTCAGCATCTTCAGTTCCCTTACAGGGAAATGTGTTACCCACTAAGCTACGGCCGCTGGCTTGGTCGGAAGTGAAATGGAGTTTATTTTTGTTTAATAAAATTACGCCGATTAAATTACTTTAAGTTCATGAGACACTTTTAGATTTTAAATGGAAATTTACAAATTTGGTTTTAGTGACCTTGGATGTGAAGCTCAAAATTTTGTTGGCTGTGTTTATTTTTGTAAATTTATAGACTGACTGGCTTTTTCGCGATTTAACAAACGTGTATGAAATTTTGTACAACCGTGGTCTAATTAAATATAAGTAGACTTTGATAACATAGTAACTAGTTAAGTTTGTAGCATAGTTCCTTCTAATTTTACTAAGTCGATATGTCGATTAATCTCTAAATCAGATAAAACTTCTCTTTGGTTATTAACGCCGACCCGAAAGCAGTGGAGATAGGGCATTCAGTCCGGTTTGTATGTGGGTGGGTATGTATGTATGTATGTATGTCGCCAAGAACATTGAGCACCGATCAAACTGGGGATTACTAAACTTGGTACAGGGGGTTTGTTAGGTCAAAATTTTGAAACCACCTTAAAAACTTATAAAAAAGGACACTTATAAAAAAGGCAACTGAGGCCACGAGACCACAAAGACCACGCGCTGCTGGCATCGATTCGTATCTCGCTCGAGTACGAGTGCAGTCTAGTTATGTTTACATTCATGTAACAACATATTCTAATATAATTTGAGGCCTTCCTATGAAGAAGTGGATAAACGACAGAAGTAAAAAACGCCAGAAAACAATTAAAGTTGTACCCATTTGGAAGTGCAATAACTTTTGAACTTTTTGAAGCTATTTCATCGAAATATCTTCAGAAGTTCAAAAGTTATGCGTTTTTTACTTTTGTCGCTTAGCCACTTCTTCCTAGGAGGGCCTCATTTACTATATTAGACGATGGAAACGTGCTAAATTCTCACGATTTTTTTTTTTTCTTTTTTCAAATAAACTTTTCCTCTTTTCTCTTTCTCGATTAAAGTAAAGGTAACATCCATGCTCCAGAATCCTCCAAAGAAATGAGGGGCGGGAGCCCGAGCCTGGGCTAACTTATCCAAGTTATCCGAGTCAATTAAAGGAGAGGTGGCTGGTCCGCCGCTTCGTCGTGATGTAAGATACAGAAAAGACAACCGCCCAGCTCTAGTAGACTCAGCAGTCTCAGCACTGCCGAGCAACCCCCTAACTGATCGAACCACGAAACACTACTATTAAAGCTAATAAAATAATTGTATTTACTCTGTTTTAATACCCAATTTTGCTACCAGATGTTGCGTTTTCGAATCGTGTTGCCTACCGGATTTATCCTACCAGATTCATCGAGCGGAATGGGTGAAGAGATACACACTGTCGGACGACAACAGGAATTATGACGCATTCGAAGACGACCTTAAGTACTACGAAGAAGAAGAACCTTACGATTTCAAAAGTCACCCTCCACTTTACGCCTTGCTCTCCAATTTACCTCCCCAGAGACGAAAGAAAAAAAAATATGATCGTAGACTTAGGAAATCAAAATCCGTTGAATACCTTCATACATAGTTTTAGATTGATAGCCTTGTAATCTTGTATAGATATATCTACTTTAAATACATGTTATGTTTATAGATGTTAAAATGTAGGAAGGAAGCTTGGATAGGGGAAAAAATAAAGGTAGAGGTATTTACTGATAAGTGATGTACAGTTTCGGAAAAAAGTTCTTCTAGGAACATAGAAATTTTCAAAACAAAAAATTACTAATTGGTAATATTGTTTTTCTTTAGATATTTTTTTCATTTTGGTGACGATAATAAAATTTCAAAAAACAAAACCCAATTAGTATTTGTTTATGCTTTTTAGAAATTTTATGTCTCGAGGCGAATTTTTTTCCCAAAACTGTAGTTATAAACCTATTCATCAAACATTCACGCAATCTTCCAAACATTGTGATGTTGCCTTTAATCAATACACATGTAGATAACTTAATTTTAGTATATTTATATATTATAGTAGAAGAGAAATATATATATATATATATATATATATATATATATATATATATATCGATGTAATCTTCAGTGGATATGAATTCAGGCAGTTTTTATGAATTAGATTCACGATAAGGTTTGGGTGAATTTGTACAACTTCCTAAAATAGAAGGAATCGTATAAAAAAAGGCGTTTAAATTTTGTTAGTTAATGTGATGACTATGATAATAATGATACTGATCTGGGGTTGTTTAACCTCTTTCGTAACGACCAAATAGGTTATGTGACGGAGGGGACCTATAAAGCTTTACGTGGGATTCGAACCCTAAAAGGGTCGCTAACGTCATCTGAACGTAGAGGAACGTCACCCATCCAATTACAGTCTAAACCGAACGCCGCTTAACTTCGTTGATCTGGAAGTGGTGATGTAACGTGGGCGCAACGAAACCCAATGGGTGCACACACATTTCTACATTACTGTACAGTCTTTACAGCCACACCTACACTTTTCCTCGTAAGTGTATATATTGTAATGTATATGGTTGTAAATTTGACTTGGTCCGCAATCGATATGAACCGTGACTTGATGGATACCGTAATGAAATTGACTGGATTCTTTGGATCTGATATATTTGCATGTCGGTTATAAATAGATATAGAGTGTAACATATTTGTGGATAGTAGTCTATTATGACTTGATCCTCTGGATCGAGAGATTCTATCCTTAGTTTTAAATCGATAATTAATTATTTTTAAATTGATAATGTATATGGTTGTAAATTTTGACTTGGTCCGCAATCGATATGGACCGTGACTTGATGGATACCGTAATGAAATTGACTGGATTCTTTGGATCTGATATATTTGCATGTCCGTTATAAATAGATATAGAATGTAACATATTTGTGGATAGTAGTCTATTATGACTTGCTCCTCTGGACCGAGAGATTCTATCTTTAGTTTTAAACCGATAATTAATTATTTTTAAATTGATAATTATTAGTTTCGTAAAAATTGGTCGTTGCCAATTTACCGGCAGTTTTTAAATAAGTTTCTTATGTTCTTGTGGTTCGGAACCCACGTAAAATTGTAGGTCCCCTCCGCCACCACGGAGGACATACACAATACACGATTACGAACACAGTTAGGTAGACCAGCCATGAGTGGATCCTAGGGTCTTTGTTGGTCTGAAACATTATAACATTATAACTGTGACAATAAATTTTGTATTAGATGTATTTAAAACAAATATTGCATAGTTTACTACCACCACTGCGATTGTCCAGGCTCGGGTAACTTTCTTGGTTCATGTACACTCCCCGTTAGGGGAAATAGGGGTTTCGGATGTTACCTGCATATTATACAATCGATTCAAAAAGTTCTGTGGTGAAACTCGGTATTTCTTACTAGTAGGTATCCGTCAAAAACGTGGAATTATAAGACAGGACGTTTTGAAACGACTGTACCATCGGTTACCAAAGTTGGGATACACTCCTGGCCGTGAGGTATAGTGTGGCTCAGTGTACCCCTGACTTTCGTAATCGACTGTATATCCCATACACAAGTTTCAGCCTTTATATACAATCGGAATAATCTCTGTATACATATAAAGTTGCCTTAACTAAATGTCGCTTTATTCAACTCCCTTGATTGCTTGCAATTATAAACTAGGTTTTGATTTTTTAACTTAATATAACAAGTTCATTCTTCTTGAATATTAACTAAGAAAGACCTACAATAAGATTTATAAGCTTAAATACAAGTTTCAGCGTTTGGTGTACAGGGTGTCCAACATACCTAATTTTAGTGTGCAGTGATAACCAATTTGCGCAGTAATAATTTCAATTTGTGCAGTGATAAATTGAAAATCTGTGCACTGAGACATTAGGTTCTATATCGGATACAGAACCTAATTTATCACTGCACAGATTTTCAATTTATCACTGCACAAATTGAAATTATTACTGCGCAAATTGGTTATCACTGCACACTAAAATTAGGTATGGTGTCCACAATGTCTTGTCACCCCAGTAAACTACTGACTGATTTTCGTTTTTCTTTCAAACTCATTTGAAATGTGTAATAGCAGCAACTATACGATTGAACAACGCATATTGGCTAGCACCTGGATCCTTGAGCGACTACTGCACGATTGAATCGGTCCTAGAAGTCTGCACGAATATTTTCAGTGGTTTTGCCATTACGTGGTCGCTCATAGACCCAGGTACTTCCTCAGAGGACACTAGTCACTTCAGTGGACTTCATTTTGTACATCATTGTAACTACTTCACAATAAGAAAAAGAGTGGATTTCCATGCTATACTACCACGCTTAAACGTTTGTGCGAATTAAAGGCTTTCTTTGTCCAAGTAAATGCCGTCAGCTCGATTTCGAAGTCAAGCAAACATTTTTTATTTTCTTTCCGAAAATGAACTTAAATTTATAACAAACGAAGACAGGAAAAAATATTATAATAAAGTTTATGTTACGACATGGAACACTCAATGTAGCAAAGGGTAAATATTTATTAACAGTATTTCAATATTAAAATTCTTGCTAAAGAGAACTAATGTGAGTTCATCGAACCATTCATGCTTTGAGTTTGGTTTTGTTTTTGTTTCCAAGCAGCACCAAAGACAATTAAGCAAACTGTTAATTCTGTTTGTTCAAGCGTAGCTGAAGTTATAGGTTAGTCTGAAGCTTGGTTCTGTTTACTTTTCGAAATAGAACATAAGTTTGAGAAAGAACTTAAGTTAAATGTTATTATGAACATCGCCTTATAAACTGTGCACTTAGAGGACATGGTCTCCTAGATGTCCGTTTCCTCATTGTATCAGTTGCTCGGAGACACTAGCACTGGACCACCACCTGGATCCCTGACGCAATTGGTTAGTTGTTCTTTTTTACATCCTTCGACCAACAAGACACATAAACGGACGGTAACGTCACCTAGCGGGGAAAATAAGCCCCACTGAATGGAGAACTGGGTCGACAGATTACGTGCAGCGAGCTCGTCACTGCACCCTCACACCCCCATTTCCCAAACTAGCTTGGGACAGTCTTTAGATGGGTTAGGATTGTAGATGAGGATCAGTGAGACTCTCTCTCTCTCTCTCTCTCTCTCTCTCTCTATCTAAATGGACAATACTACTGTAATTTAAATCAGAAAAGCAGATGGCCAGTCTGTTAAAAATATGTTTGGTCGATCGGGGGAACAAGCCGGCCAAGGAATGCCCCCCCTCCCCCGCCCGGTCCAACGATCAGGCAATTGCTCATTCAAGAATGTTGTTACCTCAAAAGGAGCCACAAAAGCTCATATTGAACTTCAATAGCATGTATTTTAAAATACATTATAAATAGTTTGCGCTTGAATCACTTTAAATTGTTTTCTTTAAAAGTTCACTTTTTAAAGAAAACGATGCGTAAACTATTTGCAATTTATCTCAAAACTACACGTAGTCCCCAACCTTTTTGTGTCGAAGAGCATATTCAAGACTACCGGTAGTGCGGCGGGCACCATTTACTTTTTCAAGGCAAATTTATAGTTGGACTTAATAATGAACATAATACACAAAAAAACATTTAATTCGTAGGTAAAATAATAATATAATGCACAAAAAAAACATTTAATTCCTATGTAAAATAATGAATACACAGAAAAACATTTAATTCCTATGTAAAATAATGAACATAATACACAAAAAAAACCAAGGATGGGCTAACTAAGAATCTTAGAAAAATTATCAAAACGATAACTTAATTTATTTATAAAGAAATAATTATTTTCAAATAAATGAGCATCTGTTTCTGTAATTAACTACTAAAATTTAATAAAATGTTAAGTATGTTACATATTTTAAATATTTAGTAACTAAATATTTAAAATATGTAACATACTTAACATTTTATTAAAAATTTAAATAAAAACTTAGCAATCGTAGTCAGTCAGTGGCGGGCACACGCAAAAGGGTCAGCGGGCACCATGGTGCTCGCGGGCACAGGGTTGGGGACCCCTGGACTATAGATTATAGATTATAGTAGATGTTACGCAAAAAAGAGAAAGTTAAAATTTTAGTCATTATGAATTTCTGTGGCCGACTAAAATATCTTATTAAGTAAAAAACTATTAAAAGAACAATATATCAGTTAAAGAAAGAGAATCTGACCAGTTAGTAGCATCTTGGAACAAACTGGCAATATTATCATTGCCAATTAGTGTTTTAAAAAAAAACTCTTCTACAGTATTATTAGTCGCTCATACCAGTACCATGCCAGTCTTCTCTCTTGAGTCTTCTTTGGTCCGCAGGAAAAAAACTGTAAAGGCAGTAAATATTTTTAACAGTAAAGAGGGTATAAGCCAAGTACCCTTCAATATCTTTGATTATAACATAGTCTAATATGTTAGAACTATATGTTATAAGTCTTTCATAAACGTTCATACAAAAGTGACCATAGTGCAATATAATTTAACAAGTTTCCTCATTCATGAGCTGTCATACTAAAATAGGTAAATTTTTACAAGTGTACATTACAAGCTTTGTGAATCAAAACTATGTTTTTCTGATGTTTTTTGATGCGGTTTGAACGAAGGTTAATTTCGTTCAGACAACATCAAAAACAATCAGAAAAACATAATTTTAATATATAAGTAAATATAACCTAACCTAACCTAAACTTCCAAAATTCCTCAAAAGTCTGTAATATACTCTTGTAAAAAAATACCCTAAAATGAATATACAGTATTCTACAATTTACTATTACTTTACAATACCATACTCTACACAACTTTTTATCTCTTGGAAAGTAATGAAAAGTTATTTTTTTTTTTTACTAAATCTGTATATCATTATAACCAGAAGAAGCACACTATGTAACAAATCCTGACCCGAATCCAAAATTATCAGCCCTGACCTCGTACTTAACACTGGTGATTGAAATTTTTAATGTACTGCTCAAATTTAATTTATATTGCTCGCATGGGAAGGCTACGAGTAAATTTCTTGGATTTGGATTTATCAATTAAATTAACTTTATGATAAGAAGACTAGGTAAATTTTATTCGATTATGAACTGACTCGCAGCGCCCTCCTCTGCGAGCTTTACAAATTACCAATCCCATTCAACAATGTTAATAAAGAAGCCGAAATGTGTGATGCACGTTTGGAATGGTTGGAAATTTCGGGTTAGGGCCAGAACTCGTTGGATATTGTGTTTCTTACAGTTGTAATAACATATAGACAAGAGGAAACAAGATTAATATAACTTCATTATTCTTTAAGAGATAAAAAGTTGTGCAGAGTATAGTAATTGTAAATAGTGTGGGTAAATTTAAGGTTATCATATATTCATTTCAGTATGATAGCTCATGAATGAGATGAGGAGACTTGGTAATTAAGATATCTTAGAGTCTTAGACTATGGTTTAGATGAAGCTATTTTTCCAGCAAATCAGAGAACAGTGACACTCTCTTAACCCAAAAGTGAGGACGTTGCTTAGCAGCGTTAGTTATAATCAGGGGTGCAGTGCCAATTTTATAGGTGCCGGAGCTCTGGTGGGCCTGACAAAAGCCTGCCATTTCCTATCCTGTTTCTATAATTATATGCCACACGATGACTAAGTATTTCGTGTTTGCACTCACTAATTATCATAAAATAAATATAATTATCAAGCAAATAAAGAAAAAAGAGCAATCATGTATTTTATCAATTTAAGAAGTTAAAACTACTTAGTGCTTACCAAATACCACCAGTGGGAAGTTTCACAATAATTTCCACAAAGGGTCAGGCGTGATATGTTTTCGGGGGTCTGAAGCAACTCTTGTCCTGGTGTCATCTGCCGATCTGTGGTACCGCAGCCATGATATGGCATATGGCTCAGGATTCCACTGAACTAGAGGAGGTCCATGTAGTTTAACAAACATAAGCGCTGATACATAATTTATGAGAATTCTTGAGCGTGTTGTTGTTATTATCAAGTTCATGTGACTGAATCCCCTCTCACACTCAGCAGTACTAATAGGAATAACTTGTGAACAGCTCAGTAATGGGTGTAAATCTTGGGGGATGCGGCGCCCATGATCTTCCACATAGTCTCTAAAGGCATTTAGTACAGAGTAAGAAGAAAGCTTAAACCTCTTACAGAGAGATGAGATTTCAGCTTCTCTGTAATTAGGTGGTATTTCATCAGGCCAGTAGTCTTTTTCAAGGACATACATTTCATTTAGCAGTGATTTATACATACTTTGAGGTTCAGGAGTTTGAGAACCTTTCATGGATGTTGTCGTGAACATACGGTGCTGCAAATTGTTCACAAGACTAGTAAGAAACTGTTGATAAATAATTAATGGAGACAATTTTTTTGTTGCTTGTTATGGTAATTCCTCCAAACTTTCTCTTGCAGAGGTGCCGGAGCGGCGCTCCGGTGAGCTCCGGCAGCACTGCACCCCTGGTTATAATAACACTAAAATTCTTAGGATTCAGTACAGAACTGTAGACCAGGGCTGCCATTGCTAGATTTTTCCACCCAGATCTGGGTTTTTCAACACTTTCCTGGGTTTCTTGGTTTTAATTTTAAAAATTTCATGAAATCTGGGTTTTTTAGGCTTAAAGTAAAGCAGACAAATAAAATGTACCGAATTTTACCACTCTAAATAAAATATAATGCAACAACGCTTTGTTTGGTAATATCATAAAGCGTTTTTTGAAATGCTATGACAGTAAAGCTGCATGTTTGTAAGGACTAAGGAGGATGTCAGTTGTGCAAAACTGGCAAAAATTCTCGACTCCAGGGTTACCATCTGGTATTATTAATAACAAAATCTGAGCAAATTTGGTAATGAAAAAGCAATTTTGTATTTAAAAATTTATTTTGTATTCTGGTAATGAAATGAGCTAAATTTGGTAATGCATAAATAAGAATGTGAGAAAAATTGAGTTCCATTAAACATTGCATTCCATAAACATGTTAGAAACATGTTACAACAAATTATTGCTTAAACGTTTCGATGAATTTTACTAATTATTCAGTTCTGAGTATTTACATACTGATACAAATTTGTTAAAACGATACTGATGTTTAAAGCAAATCGTAGTTATAAATTTACTGTTTAACTAACTTTGGAGCTTACTCTGAATAATTGTAAACAAATCGCACGAACATGTTACGAACATGTTGCAGTTCATTATTTGGCAGCATTAGTCATTAGGGCGGAGTGAAAAACTCATTTTTCGAATTTTCAAATTGGCTAGTGTGGAAAATGTGTGGAGTAGTGAGGAAATAAGCTGGTATAAATTTAAAATCATAACATTAATATCTTCAGGTGCCACAATGACCTTCAATATTGAAAAAAATTGAAAAAAGCAGATTTTAACCAATAATTACAGAAGAGTCCACGATGCACAATAGACAAGAATTTATTCACACTTGTATAAAAATAGCTCAGTCAACCTTTAAAAAAAGTTTATATTCTCTAAAAACAGTTTTCTATAGTCAGCTCACTCAGCTGTCACGTGAGTACCTCGGTTCAGTGTAGCTGTCGCTCTCGTAGCAGGTGGGTGTTCTGTTGTTGGCGTTACTCAGATAGTCTAAACTATATTTCTTATATATTTTGCATTTCTGTATTGTGTTGCCCTAAGTTTGCCATGTACTATTAACTGAAATTAACGTATAATTGATATTAGCTCTTTCTTTTTCAGATTTGTATACTTTCAAAATGTCTCGAGTTTGTGCAAAATCAACCAGGGCCTCAACTGAGTGCCCCATGTTTGGTATGGGGGAAGATTTGTGGCACAGGAATCTTCCTACATACGAAGGAGTTTTTAAATATTACTTGTTTGTAAGAAACGATTTGAAACAGAATACTAATAAAGATCCTTCAATATCTCAAATATTAGAACAAGTTGTTGATAAATTGAAAACAATTTGGGAAAGTGCTTCCGTCCCAATTCTGTCAGACAGGCGAATTGAAACAATGTTCAGAAGCTACCACGAAAAGTATCGTGTCATTATGAAGCCATACCAAAGCAGAAAAAATTCTGAAGCTTACAAAGCAAAGATTGATATGTTCAAAAAAGAAGCACACACGAAACTTTTTGACATTGCAGCGTGCAAGTGCAAAGTACTAACACAATGTTCTTGTCCCAAAGAAAAAACGGTTCCAAAGGAAGAAGTGACGTTCCTCTTAGATCAAAGGAGTGAAAGAAAACTGTTTATTGATAGAGTAGATATTACACTCTCAAAGAAAAAAGCATCTACGTTGCTAAGAAAGCAAAAAGAAGCTGTGAGGCTCACCAAAGAATCTTCACAGGAGAAATTGCAGGATACAAATGTTGAATTATCATCATCGACATCAAATAGTGAAAGTGAATCTGGCGAAATATCAGACGATACATTTCCAGAGCCAGTTAGCTCGAAGAGAAAGCTCGAACAACCTGAAGAACAATTATTCAAGAAAAGGAAAACTACAAATCTACCTTCAGTGGCTACTGCTTGTGACAGGACTGCAGTTTCAGATCGAGCTGCAGCATTCATTGTTAGTGCAGTATTGCAAGATATTGGAGAAGTTTCTATTGACAATACATCTGAAGTAGTGGATAGGAGTAAAATCAGAAGAGAAAGACAAAAGAAGAGATCAGAAATTATGAAAGATCAAAATCAGGTCCCAATCAGAGGAATCTATTTTGATGGTCGAAAAGATTCTACACTCTTCCAAGAAAAAAAGAGTCCAAAGTATATCAGAAGAAGGTAACAGAAGAACATATCACTTTAGTGAGAGAACCTGGTTCAGATTATTTGGGCCATTATTCTGTGAATTCTGGATCAGCTGAAGAAATATGTAAAGGAATGTTTGAGTATATTGGAAATAATGACATGAACCTGGAAAACCTTGTTGCCATTGGATGCGATGGTGCAGCAGTCAACACTGGAGAAAAGGGAGGCGTTATAAGGCTTATAGAATTGAAGCTGAAGAAGCCAGTTCAACATTTAGTGTGCCAGCTCCATGCCAATGAATTGCCATTACGCCATTTAGTTGCAAAGCTGGATGGAAAAACATCTGGCCCCCGCGGATTCACCGGTCCTATTGGCAGGGAATTAGAGAACTGTGAGAGTCTTCCTATTGTCGAGTTTGAAAGGATTGATGCTGAGGAACCAACTGTAGACTGTGAAGATCTTAGCACCGACCAAAAATATCTAATTGATATTCATCAGGCCATAACAAAGGGATATTGCTCTCCAGATCTTGCTCATCGTAGTCCAGGCAAAATGGCACATTCACGATGGCTGACTACAGCAAATCGTTTGCTTCGTCTATACGTTTCAACTGTAAGTCCATCTGAGAACCTCATGAACATTGCTTCTTTTATAATGAAGGTCTACATCCCAATGTAGTTTTCTATTAAGCAAAGTACGTCTTTTGTCAATGGCTCAAAACATGTTTTCAAAACTATTGAACTAACAAGAACATTGAATGACGAAGTAAAGGATATTGTAAACCCTGTCATACAAAGAAATGCATTTTTTGCAAATCCAGAAAATATTCTAGCATCAATGATTCATGATGACCGCAGCGCCATAAGAGAATTAGCGTGGAGGCGAATAAAGAAAGCAAGGCAAACAAACAAGGAAAAAGTTGTGAGGCGTTTCACAGTACCTGTTATTCAATTTGAAGCTACTGATTATACTGATTTAATTAATTGGCAAAAATGCATTGTCACTGAACCACCTGTGACAAGACACCTGACAGAAAATGAGATTGAAGAATTCATAGAAAACAAGAGTACCCCTCCATTCGAGAAATTCCCTTGTCATACACAAGTAGTAGAAAGAATGGTAAAATTAGTGACTGAAGCATCATCAAAAGTATTTGGATTGAACGCGCGAGATGGCTTCATAAGATCAACACTTCAGTCACGTAAAAAAATGCCATCATTCGAAAGTAAAGCTGAATATAAAGTTTAAATAAAACGTTAATAGAAAAAAACATGCGCAAGGATGGGTGGTTGGGAGGGCATGGGTGGAGCTCGACACGCAGCCACCTCCTCGTGGTGAGTTCTGGATTATTTAGATCATTAATCAAAAGAACATTGATCTAAATAAACTAAGAGCTGCGTAATTCAGTAACTATTTTGGTAATTGGAACACTTAATATATAATAATAACAAGTAAGTTTCAGTTATTGTACTAATGCAGAATATAAGAAAATCATTATATTTCACTTTTTTCGACGGCTTTGTGGCACCTGAAGATATAATTTCGCAGGACTAATATTTATGCACAGTCATTATCTATAGCACCCACATATTTTCCGCACTAGCCATATTTGAATTTCGAAAAACAGTTTAAAAACCTCATTTTCGATCCGCCCTATTAGTCATGGGCGGGCATTAGCCTGCGTTACGCGTGTGTAATTTTTGCTTGATTTATATTTTGTCATAGTAAATTGCATTGAAATTTGAATGAATATACGTATATACCTAAATACAATTTGGCAATAAATTGCTTCATTTGGTACTAAATAAAAAAAAAAAATGGGGTACTTACGTATTAACTGGGGGGGGGGGGGGGGGGACCACATATTGATGATTGGTTAGGTTAAGATGTAATATTTTCATTGTTGAAAATTTCTAATATTAATAGGCTGACCATACGTACCGTTTTGAACGGGACAGTACCGTTTTGTATGGGTTTTTGTATGGGTTCTGTCACTGAAGAATAATTGTAAGCTCAATATGTTTATGTACTTACTTTTTCATGAATACAGAATATTACATAACCCCCGTCCCTTTTTTGCCATCCCAATGTCCCGTTTTTGTCTCAAGGAAATATGGTCAGCCTACTAATATTATACAGAGATGGGCAAGATCACCAACTTTGGTGATCTTGAAGATCAAGATCAGATCACCAGAAAAATGTGATCTTGAAGATCAAGATCAGATCACCAGAAAAATGTGATCTTGAAGATCAAGATCAGATCACCAGAAAAATGTGATCTTGAAGATCAAGATCAGATCACCAGAAAAATGTGATCTTGAAGATCAAGATCAGATCACCAGAAAAATGTGATCTTGAAGATCAAGATCAGATCACCAGAAAAATGTGATCTTGAAGATCCAGATCGTGATCTTGAAGATCACTTTTCAAGATCACTTTTTAAGATCACTTTTATATGAATTGAAAAAAGTTGTACTCTTGTAGAGTAAACAAAAACAAATTATTTTGTTAATCACTCCTGAAAAGTATCACTCCTAATACTCCCCTGAGGGCTGAGGCAATACAAGCATCGCATCCTACCCATGTCACCTGATCTAAACCACGGGGATTGACGATTCCCCTTTCAGTTTTTCAGGTGGTAAACTTAAAACTTAGTATTATCATAACTTATCAGCAAAGAAAAAACTATTAAATGACCTACATATAGTTTTAGTTCTATTTTTCTCAATTCTCATTTCACCAGGTCCATAACCCATATCAATGAATGGTCAGCATATATAAGTAAACATTTTTTACATAGAATTTAATTTTACAGTTTTACTGCAGTACGCAATTACTGACAATATAAGGGTAAAAACCGCAAGTTAAGAGTGTTAATTTAATGTTCAACCGCTGTAAACATTTGCTTTCAGCAAAACCAATTGTTCAAAGTTACCATCCGAGAGACGACTTCGTTTGGGGCTATGAACCATGCCAGCAAACGAAAACAACCGTTCCACTGGTGCAGAGGAAGGTAGCGTGGTGTTATACCTCTTGAAGATCTTCTTTATAGCAGGATACCTATCTAAAGAGTCGAGTGCCTTACTGGTGTCCTCCAAATAATTGAGGACTTCCAAGTCTTCCTTGTTGTTAGGAGCAGAGAATGAGCCGTCCATAGTTCTGAAGAAATCGTCTTCAGATGATGAGTCTGAGTTCACCGAACTATTACCACTGCTGTCAAATTACAATTTCTTACAGCCATTTGCAGCTTGTCTTTTACTTGAGACTTGATTGCTTCATGATCGCCGAAATTACGCCCTTGCAACAATGATATCCATCTAAGTTTGAAATACGGATGAGATACTGAGGCCAAAACGGCATCAGTTACCTCGGGGCTCAACGACAAAAAATGACCAAATCTGGCATTGAAGCCAGAGACGACTGCTGCCAGTAATGGCATGCAGTGTCTCAAGCGCAGGTCGTTTGGTTGGATAGGCTCCAATCTTGCGAGGGCATCTTGAGTCACTAGGACTGTTGGAAGAAGACAACCGTAGTAGCATTCTTTCTCTGCCTGTAATTTGTTGAGGGCTGCTGCAATTGGTTTTAGAACAGACAAATATTCTGAAATAAATTCCAATTCATTGTCTTTGAGGATGGGTAGATTCAGTTCTTCAAGAGCTACATTCACGTCGTTCTTATGTTTTATATTTGGCTTAATGAGTCGTACATTGAGTTCCATCGGGTGACGCATGGGTACCTAAATTGGACGCCAGTTATTTCCTGTATTTTTTCTGCTGACTTGGGTTTACCAGCAGCATTCCACAGCGCCGAACATTTTCCCATTGCAGAATGCTTTATCTTCTTTAGTCCAGGTGAATTCAGTCCTTTATCTGCATCAGTTGTTGCTACCAAGTTCAATGTGTGGGAGGCACATCGAATATGGGATGATAGTTTCACTGACTCCTCTCCATGCTCTCCTGAATGTTCAGGAAAGTTGCTGATGATAACCTCTTCATCTGAATCTTTTTCATCATCATCTTCATCTGCATCATCTTCATCAATGTCGTCAGTACGATTCTGAACACGAACACCGAACTCTTTAAAGCATTTCACCATGTTCGATGCATTGTCGGTGACTGTAGATACAACTTTTCTATAAGATAAACCATGCTCCGAGTTGATCCTGTCCAATATTCCAGCAATTTTATCAAAGCTATGTGTTCCACGAAATCTTCGGCATGCAAGTGCAGCTGATCCTCGCGACAAGTCATCATTGATCTGTAATGTAAGAATATAAAATCAATGTTTGTATGAACATTTTTTTAAGCTTAATTTAATAATATTGGTTAGACACGCACCAGCTAAACTGCGCCACCAAACATTGAAGAGAAGAACTATGTGATATAAAGGAGGCAATTCAGCGATGAGTCGCCTACCATACCACCACATCAGTGACCCATCCCATAAGAGCAAAATGTGGAAGAGTCCATATTCACAGCCTGTGAATATGGACTCTTCCACATTTTGCTGTGAATCAGACACAATGACAGATGACAGAATCAGTGAATTAGTGTGAAATTACTGTGAATCACAGCAAAATGAAGACTCACCAAATTAATGAATGAGGAACACATGTCGAATAATTGAAAAGATTATACTATAAGTCTATCAGACTATCAGTCTATCACCAATGGTCAATTTATCAATTATATAAAAATAATACACTAAATCAATAGCATACCCAATGCGCAGTGACTCCCATGAAACTGCGGTGATTAGTTGACCATATGTCGCATGTAACACACACATGGTCAACTGCTGCCAGTTTTGCTTGTATGTCTTCCTTCATTGTACTGGTTGTTGTTGCAAGAGATCTAGCCAGGGTGCGTCTAGATGGCACCTGAACAGCGGGTTGACGTCTGAAAAAAATATTTAAAAATTAAAACAAATACAATAGATTAGCTATGGAAAAAATATCAAAATATTTAGCTAGGCTAGCGATAGTCTAATGTTCATACAAATAATATGATTAATTATTTTAATCAGATATTAGCTATGGAAAAAATAGCAAAATATTTGAGTTATACTAACATGAAAGAAGATCCTTAAATTCATGTAGTTCAACTAGGCTCAATGGTAGGAGCCCATTAGCCACAAGCGAGAGAATCTTCTTTTCAAGGATATCCTTGCATATTGGTGGTCCTGGTTTTTGCTTGGAAATGTGGAACATGCTTAGTGTTGACTGCTTGGCAATTTTGGCAGGGCCAGCATTGCTGCCGCTGGCATCTTCTTCTTTAGCTGGACGCTTGCGAGATTTCTTCTCCGATTCATATTCATCCAAAAGATCCGAATGTAGTTTCTGCACAAGAAAATAAATTATTATCATGCGGAGAGACTTCTTGAACACCCTGTATAATATTTATCAGAGTATCAAACTTCTAGTTGAAATTAATACTTAACAAGATTCTAAAATTTTGTTATCTTTAACTAAAATTATTTTCACCATGATCAGTGCATTTTTATCCTATGTTAAATTGAAAGCCGAATTTCGTCCTTCAGTAACTAAATAGGAGAAATTACAGACATGGATCAGACAGAGAGAAAGACAGATACACCTGGCGTTTTATTATAGTTGGATATCGGCAGTTTTTAATGTAGTTACTAGTCCATAATCTATTAATATCTGAAGTGCACAATATATTCAAATGGACGTCTATGTAAATGTAGCATTAGTCTTGTATGGCACCAGTCACTTAAAATATGACTTGAACCATTATGTTAATGTTGCTACTTACTACTTAGTTACTAAGTAGTACTAACCCTGAGGTGCCTCAGAAGATTGCTTGTTGAGTCGAGGCCAGCAGACAGAATTGTAGTTTTCTTTGTACACTGCCTACAAATAACTTTGATACTGTTTCCAGTTTTTTCGACAATTTGAAAATATTTTCCGTTCAATAGCACAGATTGATCCTTATTACCAACATTGTTATCTAAATATATTGAATACTGTTCTGGTGACAACCTAGAAAATTTGGTTCCCTTGGGAGCCTGTTGAAGTTGTAAAATTGCACTCATTATTAAAAAATTCAATCTGTAAATAAAATATGTTTAGAATTAATTTATTATGAATACGGACCTATAGGCTATATTTTATGCCTATATATAATAATATATTAATAGAACACTTTTAACATAATTGCACAGTAAATTACACTTTTTACGAGCCTAAATTCCACAGCAACTACACCTTCCATGAGCCCACGCATGACGCAAGTCACCCAACTAACAGAAAACATAAACAGTCGGTGTTGAACAAAGTTGCCACCAGATGTCGCTTGGACAAAAAACAAATGACATTCGCATAGCGGCATATTTAAGAATCTGAAATTAAAAGTGATCTTGAAGTCTAAAGTGATCTTCAAGATCAAGATCACAAGAAATAAAGTGATCTTAGATCAAGATCAAGATCACCATAATAAAAGTGATGATCAAGATCAGATCACGATCTTGATCTTCAAGATCACGATCTGATCTTGAAGATCAAGATCGTGCCCATCTCTGCTAATATATCATATTTTTTAAATATTTGAAATATAAATCACTGTAAATATTTTAAAAAATATGATGTATTAGAAATTTTCAACTAACGAAAATATTACAACTTAACCAATCATCAATATGTGGTGGCCCCCCGTTAATACGTAAGTACCAAAAATGGTATCGGTGCTCCAGTATTGGTGATTTGGGTTTTTTTGAGGATCATCTAGGTTTTTTTAGTGTATGATCTGTGTTTTCTTTCATTAAGTTAGTGGCAGGCTGGCAGCCCTGCTGTAGACATAGAGACTCAGCTGTTCATCGGAGGTGTTAGCTCTGATCCAGTGAATTGACTTTTGCTCTCTCGTGTTGTTATTATTACTTTTGTTTTATTTATTTATTGCTGTTTAGCTTTCGGTTATTACTTTAGCTTTTGCCCATTTGCACTATTTGTGGTGTGTTGTGCCTCTTCACTGTCAGGCTTTGCCTGTTTTTTTATTGTGAGGTTGGTGGTTGGCCTAGGCCTGACTTTTCTCTGCGCTGGTTAGGCATAAGAACATAAGAAATTTTTATAGTGGGCACACTAGGGGACACTTCGGCCCATCGAGGTGGCTCCATCATGTAAAAACTGCCTGTACATTGGCAACAACCAATTTTTACAAAACTAATTAATTATCAATTTAAAACTAGATAGAATCGATCCAGAGGATTAAAGTCATAATAGGCTACTATCCACAAATATGTTACACTCTATATCTATTTATAACTGACATGCAAATATATCAGATCTAAAGAATCCAGGCAATTTCATTACGGTACCCATCAATACCAGTAGGCTACCTTGCCAACCAAAAATAAGTCATGGTCCATATCACTTGCGGACCAAGTCACAATTTACAACCATATACATTACAATATATACTTAGGAGGAAAAGTGTAGGTGTGGCTGTAAAGACTGTACAGTAATATAGAAATGTGTGTGCACCCATTTTGGGTCTCCCATTTAAAGGTGTTTGTAGGGCAAGTGAAGATCATGAGTTTTTCAATACCTCACAGTACTATGGGGGGCACCGCTCGGCAGAGGAATCTCTTTAAATAGGGTGTGTAAGGACAGAGAGTATCCCCTAACCCAAGATGCTGCCTCCCTATATCCCACCCACAACACCTGTGTTGAGCTGTGGGATTTATCACCTAAATGCACCTAATATATATGAAATAAACTAGTACCACTCATGCAATAAAAATGGGCTTAAACACTATCACCAGATGTCCCTTGCAGACATCAAACTATCCAACCTTCTTTTGAAAGAATCAAGTGTATCTGAAGTCACTACTACTTCTGTCAGACTGTTCCAAAACTTAATTACTCTATTTGTAAAACTGTTTTCTTAAATTTGTTCTATATCTTGGCTTAAATAACTTCATACTATGACCTCTAGTCTGGTTAGTATGATCTTTAATGAAAAGAGAATCAAAATCTATCTTATCCAACCCTTTTATCATTTTATACACGTTTATCATATCACCCCTTAACCACCTCCTTTTTAATGAGAACATGTTTAGATACGCCAGTCTTTCCTTATATGTTAATTGTCTTAGAGATGGGATCATTCTTGTTGCTCATTTATGTACTTTTTCCAGTTTTTCAATATCTTGTATCAAATAGGGACTATTAAATTGAATATAGTATTCAAGGAGGGGTCTCACATATGAATATAAGAACATAAGAAATTTTTATAGTGGGCACACTAGGGGCCACTTCGGCCCATCGAGGTGGCTCCACTATATAAAAACTGCCTGTACATTGGCAATAACAAATTTTTACAAAACCAATTAAGTATAAATTTAAAACTAATTAATTATCAATTTCAAACTAAAGATAGAATCTCTGGATCCAGAGGATGAAAGTCATAATAGGCTACTATCCACAAATATGTTACACACTATATCTATTTATAACACATGCAAATATATCAGATCCAAAGAATCCAGTCAATTTCATTATGGTACCCATCAATACCAGTACTGTGCCAACCAAAATTAAGTCACGGTCCATATCAATTGCGGCCCAAGTCACAATTTACATCCATATACATTACAATATATATACTTAGGAGGAAAAGTGTAGGTGTGGCTGTAAAGACTGTACAGTAATGTAGAAATGTGTGTGCACCCATTTTTGGGTCTCAAATTTAAAGGTGTTTGTGGGGCAAGTGAAGATCATGAGTTTTTCAATACCTCACAGTACTATGGGGAGCACCGTTCGGCAGAGGAATCTCTTTAAATAGGGTGTGTAAGGACAGAGAGTATCCCCTAACCCAAGATGCTGCCTCCCTGTATCCCACAACACCTGTGTTGAGCTGTGGGATCTATCACCCAAATGCACGTAATATATATGAAATAAACTAGTACTATTCATGCAATAAAAATGGGCTTAAACACCATCACCAGATGTCCCTTGCAAACATCAAACTATCCAACCTTCTTTTGAAAGTATCAAGTGTATCTGAAGTCACTACTTCTTCTGTCAGACTGTTCCAAAACTTAATTACTCTGTTTGTAAAACTATGTTTTCTTAAATTTGTTCTACATCTTGGCTTAAATAATTTCATACTATGACCTCTAGTCTGATTATTGTGATCTTTAATGAAAAGAGACTCAAAATCTATCTTATCCAACCCTTTTATCATTTTATACACCTCTATCATATCACCCCTTAACCTCCTTTTTAATGAGAACATGCTTAGATACTCCAGTCTTTCCTTATATGTCAATTGTCTTAGAGATGGGATCATTCTTGTTGCTTGTTTCTGTACTTTTTCCAGTTTTTCAATATCTTGTATCAAATAGGGACTATTAAATTGAATGCAGTATTCAAGGAGGGGTCTCTCATATGAAATGTGAAGTTGCTTTATAATATTGGGTGATTTGTATTCAATGTGTCTCTGCATGAGATTGAGTCTAGCATTTGCTTTATTTCTGATTACCATACAGTGATTTGAGGGTTTAAGTTCATTTGTCACAGTGACACCCAAGTCTTTCTCTCTATCATTTTTAATCCAAATTCCATTCATATTGTATTCAAATTCTGGATTTTTTGGCCCAATATGCATAACCTTGCACTTATCAACATTAAATTTCATCTCCCACTTATCTGCCCAGGCTGTTACTCTGTCTAAGTCTTTTGTACTATTACTCTGTCTAAGTCTTTTTGTATTGTCATTGCTCCTGCTACTGACTTAACATTATGGCCTAATTTTGTATCATCAGCAAATTTTGAGGTTTTACATGATAGGCCCTTCTCTAGATCATTTATATAGACAATAAAAAGCAGAGATCCCAGAACAGACCCCTGTGGGACTCCGCTCAATACCGGTCTCCAAGTAGACTTATTTCCATTTAGATGAACTCTCTGTTTTCTATTTCTCAGCCATTCTTCTATCCAATCAGCTATATGACCTCTTATACCATGGGCTCTAACTTTTACCAACAATCTTGCATGAGGAACAGTATCAAATGCCTTTGCAAAATCTAAGTATACTACCGGTATATCTACTGGCTCTTTATTGTCCAAATGCAATAGGGTAATTCTATGAGAAATAGACAAATGAAATACATGGTCACCTCTTCCAAATTCATGAAACTTGGTGAGAGGGTTGGTTTAGGTCCAAATTACAAATTTCTGAATTTTTTTGAAAATTGGTCAAGTTGGTCAAATTTTATGGCTTGACCAAATTTTGGTCAAATGAAAAAACAACAATTTTCAAATGTAAATATCTCGGCTCCTAATTGTGGTAGTGTAGTAAGTCTTAAACGATAAAATATGTAAAATTAATTGTAGTTTCTAAATATGTATCATTTTTTTAGGGTAACAAAAATAAAATTATGATTTTTTGGAAAGTCTTTTTTTTTTTTTTTTTGCGATTTGGCAGTGAAGATATCATTTTTCGAAAAAAAGACCAGGAATAAAAAATGTTTATTTGATGTATGTACACCATAATAAGTAATAAAAAGTCAGCTTATCAACGATTATTATGAAAAAAAATGAAAAAAAAAAAATCCTCCAAATTTTAATAATTTTTTGCTTTCTTTCCAGATTTTCAGTATATACCTAATTTTCTAGTATACGTAAATTTACCTAACCCTTAAAATGCCTCAAAACACAAAATTTTGTTGCGATCCTATTAGGGGTGTGCCGGATAGTATTTTTTACTATCCGGCCGGATACCGGATAGCCGGATAATAAAAAAAAATATCCGGCTGGATACCGGATAATATCATTCAAATAATTCATAATTTTTTATATATTATTATTTAGCTATTACTTGACTAATTGACTATACTATCAAATTTTAATCACTATTTGATGTAAATTATAGCTATCTTTCAATAACTTTACTAATTACCTATATTTTATCCTTTTCAGGATTGTTTCATTGCCTAAATCATAGCTATATAGCTAGTTAGTATTAGTTATAGGCTTACAGCAATATTTTAACATTATTTACCCCCTAAAATGGCTAGTTTTATTTGGAAAATATTTACAATACATGAGACTAATCCAACGATAGCTATTTGCTCCCTATGTTCCAAACAGATTAAAAGGGGATCAGAGAAATTGGGTGCTAGGTGCTATAGCACAAAACCTTTGCACAATCATGCAAAGATGCTGCATTCAAAAGAATATAAAGAAGTGTCTGAACTTAACAAATCATCTGAAAATCAAAATCAACCTATAGCGACCACCTCAATGGCTCCGAAGGAGAAAAAATTAGTTGCCATGGAAAAGCAACTCACGTTAGAAGAAAGTTTTTCCTTTAAGAAATTATGGGATATAAATGACTCAAAAGCTCAAGCTTTACATAAAAAGATAGGATTAATGATGGCACTGGACAACCATCCTTTTAGTTTAGTTGAACAAGATGGCTTTATAGGACTGATGGCCCACGTACAGCCAAGGTATTTGCTACCAAATCGAACATATTTTTCAGAAAAAGTCATACCCAAAATCTATGAAGAACTCAAAGAAATTGTTATGAATAAATTGAAAGAAGGGAAATACATTAGCTTCACTTCCGATATTTGGACCTGCTCTTCTTCAAATGAATCATTCATTTCCTTGTCAGGTCATTGGATCATGAATGACTACACTCATTGTAATGCAGTATTGCATTCAGCTCATTTTTCAGGATCGCATACAGGAATTAATATAGCGGACAAATTGCAATCTATGTGGCAATCATGGAATATTGACAGATCAAGGCGTAATATATTGGTCAGAGATGGAGCTTCTAACATAGCTTTGGGATGTGACCTTGCGGAAATACCTTCTGTTCACTGTTCAATTCATTTGCTACAGCTAGTGGTGAATGATGCATTAATGGCTCAATGATCTATAAAAGATCTTTTGGCAAAGTGTCGACGTTTAGTGACACATTTTAACCACTCCCCACTGGCTACTTCTGAATTTAAAGCTCTCCAAACACAACAGGGTCATGTTCCTCTTCTATTGGTACAAGATGTTTTAACGTGCTGGAACTCATCTTATTTGATGCTAGAACGTATGGTTAAGTTGAAAAAATCAGTTCAAATATACCTTGCTGATCATAGTGAATTACTTATTTCATCTAATGAGTGGTACTTGATTGAAAATCTTTTAAAGCTTTTACAGCCATTTTTTAAACTCACCCAAGAAATGAGTACAGAATATAGTTTACTCTCTACTGTTATCCCAAACATGTGCGCGCTTGAAGGTTTCTTTCAAAAATTGGCCAGGATGATCAAGGAGTCCAAACTACAAAAGATGAACTGTGTAAGTCATTGCGGTCACGATTTTTTGCCAATGAAAGCAATGAAAAAAGAAAGTGTCTAAATGTCTTAACAAATCGGAAGTATGCTCTAGCAACTGTCATTGATCCACGACTTAAATTTTGTTTTTCAAAGATCAACAAAAGGAAAATATTAAGACATGGTTAATTGAAGAAATAAATGAAATAAACAACCTAGAGAAAATTAGAGATAAATATTTTGAAGAACAGGCTCACAGCAGCGACGATTCTAATTCTTCTTCCTCCTCAACAGGAAGAAAAAAGGCAAAGTTTGATGATGATCCACTCTCTGCTTGTTTCAGGGAACTAACACAAGAAAATTCAGAAAAGATACCTGGTGAGAAAAAGTTTAGGTAATTTTTTACTATCACTCCGGTCTCTTCAATTCCCATAATTTATAGATCAATGGATTCGTTATTACACCAGGAATGCGATTTGGATAGTCTCAAGTGAGGGAACTGGCCAAAACTAAGTTAGGACACGAAGTTTGTTTTGGGGTATAAGTGTGAAAAAATACCCTAAAATGCGGGTAATTCCTTCAGTAGAGACTACCTAGGGCGCATTCGTGATGTAAAAACGAATCCATTGATATATAAATTATGGAAATTGTAGAAACAGCCAACATGAGTGACCTAAAAGGTATATATATACATTTATATATATGTAGTAAAACGAACACTGTATATATTCACTGGGATCTTTTCCGTTTGACTGCCGCCATTGAAACATAATTAAACTCCAGCCTTCTTTAGTTAGCTTTATAAGGCTAACTAACAAAAATATCACGACCTAACCTAACCAATCGTCAAGGTCGTACAGTTGACCTAACGATTGGTTAGGTTAGGTCGTGATATTTTCGTTAGTTAGCCTTATAAGGCTAAGTAAAAGAAGGCTGGGGGCACTCACCTCTTATGTTTCAATGCGGCAGCAGTCAAACGGAAAAGATCCATTCACTGTATATATATATATACCGTAAAACTAACCTAACCTTGCGTGTTCCCCTTCTCCGTTTTATCACGCACACGACCTATGGCAACGAAATGCTTTTCTGTTTTTATCGCACACACTTATTACCACAAACAATATCTTCCTTGTTTTTCTTAGGGCAAATAAATTCTTTTAGCAATACACCGTGTTCTACATAAAAATTAAATGCAGCCTCTTCATCATCAAAAAATTTGCATGAAATTAAACACACTGAATAATTACAACCATCGCAAACCAACGCCATCGTGACACTAAAATCTTATGAGTTCAGGTCAAACCACCCAATTTTGTTAGCGGTACCTTCCTAACCTTTGTGGGATCAGCCATTTTATCACTCCCAAAAACATGATCCGCAATTTTATCGCTCAAAAAAAATTTATTAACATTAATTTTATAGCTTTAATCGGCATTTGCCTTCATATTGTACTTAATAAAAGTTGTTTAAAAAAATGTAAAGAGTCTTATGGTAAACTTTATTTTCAGTTTCCAGAGACCGGACTGATAGTAAAAAATTACCAAAGTTTAAAAAAAGCCGTAAGATGGCTTCATTCGCAGAAATAGCAGAGGAAATTGAGCAATATGCAAAAAAAACCATATCAGACAGACGACTATCCACTTGAAATTTGGAAAAATGAAGAATCCTTTCCATCTCTCAAGAAAATTGCTCTAAAATGGCTAGTGACACAAGCATCTTCAGTTTTCTCAGAAAGAATGTTTTCCGAATACGGAAATATTTTTGAAGAAAAAAGAAGTACTTTGCTACCAAAGCGAGGGGAGATGCTTCTTTTTATCCATCACAATGGATGAAAATTTGATTTAAACTTGTGAATCTAGTGTCTTGAACATAGTATTAATTTTTATTGTTTAATGTGAGTTTTTACTTTTTAAGGTTTTGCTATTTTAATAATTTCACTTACCTACTGGTATATTTGATTAGGCTATATGTTTTATTTTTATATCTCAAATCTTAATAAAAGGTTTCGCTAATTCATATTTTTTCATATTGTAATTTGCAATATATATAAAAAATAAAAAAAAAATTAAAAAGTAAGGGAAGCTGGGATCTTAGCTATGCGTCACACTTTTAGCTGGACCAAACATTTTGCCTTTTTAGCAGTGTTATATAGTTACATAGTAGTAGTGGTACATGCTTATTTATCAATTATTTTAATTTTAGATTTTTGTACAACTATATTCAACTTTTGCTAGCTAAAGGCTATGCAAGCTAAGATTGGAAAGGGGTGGGCCCAGATGGTATTCCCATTACAAAAAAGACTATCATAAATATCCGGCTATCCGGCCGGATACTGACATCTATCCGGCCGGATACAGGATACCGGATAATAGCTGTTATCCTGCCGGATAGTGGTATCCGGCACAGCCCTAGATCCTATGAAAAAACACTCAAGAAGAATTTTCTGTAACATCAAAAAAGTAAACTCTGCCATGGCAGCTGTAAACTATGGAATTTTGGAAGAAAATCAATTACTATGCAGCAATTGCTATGTCAATTAAAAAGAAGCCAATTGTATTAGAACATGTTCACGTTCATCCAGAGAGCTGGAACCTGCGCCAATACCTGAGCCAGACATACTTAACGAATCTATGGAGCGAAGCAGTAGCGATTCCACGAATCCACCACCATTGGAAGAATTTGTTGTTCAAGACAGGCAATTCAATAAAGATTTGCTCAGCGACAATATTTTACCTTTATTTGATGAAAGCCCTATTAAAACAGGTAATAAAACAATAAAGACTCTGTTCAGGACATTTGTTTCTTAATGCCAAATTTGTAGTTTTCTGTTTTTAAATATTAGCATCAGCACTTGAATACATATATACAAAATATTTGATATTTGATTATTTCACGCAACCTAAATTTATGAATTTGTTTTACAGCTGGATTGAAGCCGGGACAAAAACAGATAAAGGCTTCTACGAAGTTGTAGATGTAGAGCTTTCTTTGCAAAAATGTCTGAGTGAACCTATTACTTCTATCAAAGGTACTCAACAATTACATCGCTTCGTCCCAATTTCCAAGAATTCGTTGAAGGTTTATCCACTCTCAGAGTGCACAGTCAGTCAAAATAAGAGAGCTCATTAGAGTTTCTGCTTCGGTTCAAGAACATAATACTGTCTCTCTCAACGCGAAATTGAAACAGGCTCTTTTGTGGGTTGTATGTATGAAAATAAACTATGGCTCGGATTAGTCCAGTCCTTTGACTGTGAATATGAGGATTTTCTGATAAAATTTCTCCATCCTTCGGGCGTATGTCCCTCATACGTTTTTCCTGCACAAGATGATGTTTGTCACGTTCCAACAGAAAATATATTTGGGAGTATTGAAGCAAGTTTATGAGGAGGAACAAGAATACAATACATTTTTCCGCTTCAAGAATTAAATAACTTTTCAAAGAAGATAAAATAAATTCTATTGAATGTATACTATTTAAGATTGTCTCTATAATATTTCTAAAATTTTTATCTAAGATTTGTGTATCTACTTAATAGTTATAAAAATCTTTTCAAATTCTTTTTTCTTATTATTATATTATTAGTGTCTAAAATTTTGATTCACTGGATGAGAATACTCTCTTAATTCATTCACAAAGACTTGTGTACGTGTAGTATTAGGAAGAGTATTTTATACTCTGATAAGCGCTTTATATAAATTAAACATTATTATTGTCAATATATTCCATCCCTAAATATAAGAGAGGTTATGTATGTACATTGTACATATATTTTAAAAGATTTTTTCTCCTTTGGTTTATCTACATATATTTTTTATATGAATTGAAAATTGCCTTTTTTTGGACCAACAAGTCTGTAATAAATCTTCGTCATCTGAAAAAAATTTTTATTACTTAATTTCAAACTCAGTTTTGAGCCTTATAATAAACTATAAGTTGACTTTTTATTACTTATTATGGTGTACATACATCAAATAAACATTTTTTATTCTTGGTCTTTGTTTTGAAAAATGATATCTTCGCTGCCAAATCACACAAAAAAATAAAAAATTGACATTTTTTCCAAAAAATCATAATTTTATTTTTGTTACCCTAAAAAAATGATACATATTTAGAAACTACAGTTAATTTTACATATTTTATCATTTAAGACTTATTACGCTACCACAATTAGCAGCTGAGATATTTAGCCTACGTTTGAAAATTGTTGGTTTTTCATTTGGCCAAAATTTGGTCAAGCCATAAAATTTGACCAATTCTCAAAAAAATTCAGATTTTTGTAATTTGGACCAAAACCAACCCTCACACCAAGTTTCATGAATTTTGGAGATGGTGGAGTGTACATTTGGCACTTTCATTTGTCTATTTGTCCTGGAATTACCCAATAGGACTCCATCATAAAATTCAATCAAGTTGGTTAGACAGGACCTTCCATTTCAAAAGCCATGCTGGCTATCATTTATAAGGTTGCACTCTTCAAGGAACTCAGTAACTTTACCTCTAATGATACTTTCGAGTAATTTGCAAATAATGGAGGTGAGGCTGATTGGTCTGTAGTTTTTTGCCAAGTTTCTATTTCCTTTTTTAAAGATTGGAGCCACATTTGCTTTCTTCCAATCCTCTGGAATTTCAGTACATATCAATGATTTATTAAAAATAATTTCTAGTGCCTGTGCTATATTCTTTTTGGCAGCTTTTATGACTATTGGATGCATTTCATCTGGCCCTGGAGATTTTTCCATTTTTAATTTATCTATTGCTTTTAGGATATCTAGTTTTGTTACCCTTAATTCATTTATTTCTCGTATCTTGTCCTGGTAGTATAAGATCAGGAATATTATTTAAATTTTCATTTGTGAATACTGATGAGAAGTATTTGTTTAGTTCTTCAGTTATTTCAAGATCATCATCTATAGTTTTATCATCTATATGGAAGGGGCCAATTTTCTTTTTCACTCTACTTTTCAAATTTGAAGTGATTGAAAAACTTCTTAGGATTGTTTTTTGAATTCTTGGCTAGGCTTTTTTCTAGGTCTCATTTGCTATCTGTGATTGCTTTCTTGCAAATGCTTCTTTTACTGTTATATATTTCGGAGTCTGTGCCATTTTTAGTTCTTTTGAATTTATGAAATGCTTTTGTTTTTTCTCTGATTGCTCTTTTTACATTGCAGTTTATCTAAGGTTTTTTTTTTTCCAGTTCTGATTTTACACTGGGATAATATGCTTCCTTTGTATGTTCATTATTATACTTTTAAATTTTTCCCACATACTAGTTACTGTCTGTTTGGGCTGTAGAATATCTGTCCAATTTATTAGACACGGATCATTTACTCCATTTATATTTCCTCTTTCAAAATCTGGGATTTCTACATTATTTTCACTAGGTCTTGAATTACAAACAATATTAAACCAAAGGATACAATGATCACCTGAACCTAGTGTTTCTGAAACTGAGATATCCTGGAAGGTATCTGGATTATTTGTTACAATTAAATCTAGAATGGCATCAGCCCTGGTTGGCTCCTTTACTAACTGGGTTAAACCATTCTCAGTTATACAGTCTAATAATCTCTCATTACTTTCTGGTGTTTGTAATATTTCCCAGTCTATATGCCTATAATTGAAATCTCCAACAATAATAATATTGCTTGTCATTGCTTTATTTATTTCATCAATAAGTTTATTTTCTACATACTTATTTTCTTCTCTACTTTTGGGCATTCCTCCAACTGAACATCCCTCAGGTGGTCTATAGATACCCCCTATGAACATCCCTCAGGTGGCATGGGTGATAAGTTGAAAAACTGTACTTCTACCAGCAAAAAGCGTAAAAATCAGCATGACCAAAACAGCGTGACTGCACTTGATGGGGACCTAATGGATTTGAGTGAAGTTATCAGTCAGACAGAGAAAGCTGTTTGAGATTTTCCTATGGGGCTTGTGTCTCCTGGTCAGGGAGATGCATCCTCAGGTTCTCTGAGTGCCTCCTCATTGCCTACTACTAAGATTTCTCAACCTACTTTGACTCCTGATCATGTCTCTTACTTGTATGTGGCGAGTAAAGGCTCTACAACCCTCACCTGTCTAAACCCTTTTGGAATTAAAAAAATGATTGAATGTATTTGTGGTGAACCTGTAAGGTCTGTCACCTACTGCCATTCTGGTAGCTTGCTAGTCCATACTTTCAATGCAGCTCAAACTAGGGCTCTTTTGAACGTGACTACTTTTCTTAATAATGTGCCAGAAGTCTTGATTGCGAAAAATCTGAACACTACTCAGGGTATCATTTATGCTCCAGAATTGTTTCACATGAGCACAGATGATCTATTGCTAGAAATGAAATTGGAGAATGTAATTGGCATTCGACGACTAAACAAGGGTAGTGATAAAACTCCTACTAGCCTTTTAGTCCTTACTTTTGGGGGTGCCACTTGTCCTGAATATATTCACTGTGGCTATCTCCAGTACCATGTTGACCCTTATTATCCTAACCCCTTGCAGTGTTTCCATTGCCTCTGTTTTGGACATGATGTGTGTAATTGCACAAATAAAATTTCTTGTGCTGAGTCTCATGACACTCGATCTTGTCAGAAAGACTTGGCTTCATATTCCTGTGTTAAGTGTAAGGGATCACATTTAGGTTCTTCTAGAGTTTGTAGCCATTGGATACGTGAGAAAGAGATTGTCAAGGTAAAGGTGGATAATCAAGTTACATTTACTAAAGCCCGTAAGTTATATGCTGCTAAGATGGGTCCATGGTCATTGCAGTCTGTCTCTTATGCTGAGTTGGGTCGAGGGTCTCCTTCGAGTAAGATACAGACTTCTGGATTGCCAGCAGCAGCTTCTGGTTCTATGTCTAATTCCCAGCCTATAGAAACCAAGTCTTGCGGTACACCATGTTCATTCATTCCTTGATTTTGACCAACCCTCCTCAGACTGCTTTGTCACCAGATATAGAACTACTTCATAGTACAGGTAGTGCTGGATTAAAAGGAAAACTTGATTCTAGTAGTGATTGTCCTAGGTCAAAAGGCAGACTTACTAGGATAGCTCATCCTGTGGTCCCTCCTGTAGATGATACCTTACTTTGGAGGTGCTTATTGGAGTTTGTCACTCATGGCTAAAAATACAGCTCCACAGACAATGGCTCAAAAATGTCGCAATTTGCAAAGAATGGTTTTCAAAAGACTGCAGTTGATCCTAGGTATGGCTTCCGGATATTATTTAATAGCACAGACTAATGTTCATAGACACTGTTTGCTTTTGCTTCCCCTTATCCTTTTACATATCATGGCTTTATCCATCTTCCAGTGGAATGTAATGAGTTATAGAAGATGATTGCCTTTTATACAGCAGTTACTATCATGGTATTCCCCTCTCATCCTTGCTTTTCAAGAAACTTGGCTGGATTTATCCCATTCTGCAAGTGTCAAAGGTTACAGTTTGTTCCGGAAAGACAGGGGTCCCCATGGGGATGGTGTCTTACTGGGGATTCACAGCTCCCTTCTTTTTACTCCAGTTCCTCTTGATATTGAAGCAGTTGCAGCAACAATCCACACTTCCTCTTTTGCTGTTACGGTTTGTACTGTATATTTTCCTCCAGGTCCTCCCTTCTCTACAGCTGTATTACACAGACTGCTTCGTTTACTTCCTGCCCCTTTCCTTCTAATAGGAGACTTCAGTGGTCATCACCCCCTATGGGGTTCCACTTCCAGTGACCAGCGGGGCTCCACCATTGCAGACTTCATAGATGCCAATAATCTCTCTCTATTTAATGATGGTTCCCCTACATTCCTCCATAGTTTCAGTGGGTCCTCGCATTTAGATCTATCACTTTCTACTATGGACTTGTCTCATGTATTTGGTTGAGAAGTTTTGAGTGATCCTTGTGATTCTGATTCACTTCCCCATTCTTCTCACATCTCAGGTACTATCTGTGGGCTCAAAATGCTCCCTATGGAAACTAACAGAGAAAGGTCTGCATAACTTTCATGCTGCTTTGACTTTGCCACATCCTGGAGATGATACCACTGTGGATGAAGACTGTCATACATTAACTCTCACAATTCACCATGCAGCTCAAGAATATTTCACTCTCACTTCCAGCACGTTTAATACTAAATATCATGCAGTGTGGTAGAATGATTTGTGCCAGCGGGCTGTTAGAGTAAGAAAGATGGCTTATAGGTTATTTAAACAAAATCCTGTTTTACAGACATAATCCTATACAAAAAGGCTAGAACAATTGCTCAGCGTACAGTTAGATTATCCAAACATTCTTCTTGGCATGCCTTTGTCAGTTCTACCTCTCATCAGACAACTGAGTGTGGTCTGGAATAAAATTAAAAGACTGGAGAGAAAACCTCCTGCACATCCTATTGTTTTGCAGGATGGCAGTAATGTCATTTTCCAGCCCCAGCTAGTTGGTAACTCCTTGACTGCATACTTTGCATCTATCAGTGGTAAATCTCATTATACAGCACAGTTCCTTTCTAGAGCAGCAAAAGCTGAACTCATCCTTTTTGACTTTTTTACAGATGTAGCGCTCCATTATAATAGTCCTTTTACTCTGCTGGAATTGGATATGGTCATCTCTAAGCTGAAAAATACCTCCCCTGGGAGGATATGATAGTGTACCCTTCCTCACCAATCTTTCATTTTCTAACAGGCAAGTTTTATTGGTCTTTTATAACAAGGTTTGGATGACATGCTCTTTTCCACATGTTTGGACTTCTGCTTTGCTGGTGCCCATCCATAAGTCTGGCAAAGCTCGTACTGCTGTGAGCTCATATTGCCCCATAGCTTTGACTAGCTGTCTGGGTAAAGTACTTGAAAGGATGGTGTTACATCATCTTTACTCTATTCTATTTTTCAAACTAGACAGCTTTCAAAGTGGTTTTTGCCCCCACTTTTCTACAATGGACAACCTGGTGAGGCTTGAGGGATCAATCAGAGTATTTTCTTAGAAATTAGTATATTTTAGCAGTATTTCTTGACATTGAGAAGGCCTATGATACTGTTTGGCACTATGGTTTACACACTAAGTTGTATCATTTAGGGTTGCGGGGCAATCTACCCATGTTTATCCAAAACTTTTTGCAGCATTAGACGCATACGAGTATCAATTGGATCCTCTCTTTCAGATGTTTATCATTTGGATGCTGGAGTTCCACAAGGTAGTATCAGTCCCCTTTTATTTAATGTCATAATTAATGACTTATTTCAGGGTATGGACCCTGCTCTTAACTATTCTCTGTATGCAGATGATGGGGCATTGTGGGTATCCCATGTTGACATTCATATTGCCAAGGCCATTATGCAAAATGCTCTACACAGGATTACTAATTGGTCACAGAATAATGGCTTGCACTTTTCTCCTGCCAAGTCTTCATGTGTCATTTTTAGTAAGTGGCCAGTTCCCCCTCAACTCATTCAACCTCTTGTCTTGCTGACAAGCCAGATTCCTTTTGTCTCCTGTCATAAATTTCTAGGTATTACATTTGACAGAACTTTGACTTGGAATCCCCATATTGCTTCCCTTGTGAAGCATTGTGAGGGTGTCTTTAATATCATGCAGTATTTGTCTAATAGAACATGGGGCTCTAAAAGGAAGACTCTATTACAGCTTTACAAATCTCTCATCTGGTCCAAATTAGATTATGCTTCATTTCTCTATGATACAACATCCCCATCACTACTTGTAAAATTAGACAGAATTCAGTATAGGGCTATTTGTCTGGCTATTGGAGCCCTCAAATGCACCAGCCTTTCTCCTTCCTCTAAGCCTCTGTCATCAGCAGCTGGGTATCAACTATGGTGCCAAAGTGTTGTCATATGACCAGAATCCCATCCAGCCTTTCTTTGTAGATTTCCATATTTACCAATTTTACAGGTTGTGACCCCACCCACTTCCCTTCTTTGGCCAGTTTCAAGATGGATTGACTAAAATGAGCCTTTCTTTAGAGGATATTGCTACAAGTTTCCTATCACTAATTACAAATTGGGTTCCAGTAGATGTCATTTATGACCTTAGATTGTCTTCTGCTTTGAAATCCATAACCTGTGCTTAATAACTTTGTGAGAGTTTCTTTCATTGAAAGCATCATATCTAGATTTAGGTTACAAGGTTCTTTTTACTGATGGTTCAAAGTCCCCAACTGGAGTAGGTTGTGCCTTTAGTTTTGAAGGTACCTTGATGGGTTATAAGTTGCCACCTCATTGCTCAGTATTTGCAGCTGAACTGTATGCCCTTTACAAGGCAATTTATTTTGTTTCTGTAAATTCTACACATCATAAGTTTCTCATCTGTTGTGATTCTCTCTCAGTTCTACATGCTTTGAAGTCAGGAAATACTTCTCATTTTCTGGTCAATAAAATTATTGTCTTAAGATCTATTCCACATTACAGTTTTGTTCTTTTATGGGTCCCTGGACATGTTGGAATCCTGGTCAATGAGGTGGTGGACTTGGCAGCCAAGTCTGCTGTACACTCAGGAGAGGCAGTTGGTCTTCGACTCTCCCTGCCTGATTCGGAATTTGACACTCTGTGTGTGTGCAGCAGGTGGCAGTGTCAATGGAATCAGCAATAGTTTTCTCAGTGATGTTAAGCCCCTTCTTCAGGATTGGAAACATACATACATACATAGGTAGCCAAAGGAACCAGACTGTCGTAGCCCAGCTCAGACTAGGGTTATGTCTCCTGATGCATGGGCATTATTTTACTGCCTGTCCCATTCCTTCCTGTCTCCAGTGTAATATGACTCTCACATTGAAACATATTTTTATTGATTGCCCAGTTTTTTCTTCACTTTGGTCTGATATTCATTCATTTTGCACTGCAGAACAGCTTGATTTCACCCTCTCTACTGTCTTATCTTGCCTTGTGCTTTCTAAGCTCATTTTAGATTTCTTAAAGTCAGTCAATTTATATTCCTCCATCTAATCTAACAATCAGCCTCTTATGCTCAGCTAGTTTTTCATAAAGTACCAGTACTCTCCTTTACTATGACTTCATGCTTCACTAGTTAGTGATACTAACAGGCCTTATCACTTTCCTGTGATCTGAAGATGGTTTAACTTTTTCCTTCCCTTTGTAGATAGAATTTCTTTCTTTGCAGGTGTAAATGACCTGAAGTGATTGAACGCACCATAAACAAACCAATAATAATAATACAGAACTGTATGTCATTCAGTTTGGCTGAATTCTTAGTCTTTGTGAAATTTAAAAAGTAACTTAAAATGTATGTTTCTTGTTGTGCAAAATATTGCTATAATCATTCAAATGTACGGGGAACTGATGTAACTTTTCATCGGTAAGTGCTTAAATTACTCAAACTTATAAGGTTAAATTTAGATTATGCTGTTAACTGACTGCCAGACCTAGTTGGTTTAGGCCTACGTTACATTATTTCTTTTTTCAGAAAATGAACCCACTTGGGCCTCTCAAGTAAGTCATAAACTATAGTTTATAATCAAGTTTGAAAAATGTCAGCAAATTAACATAAAACCATTTACAGTGCTACCAAAGTAGCAGCCATTTTTTTTTCCCTTAAAACTGCACCACTACTATTTGTCACATCATATGGCAAGTCTCACCAAAAATCTACTACTCACTCTATGACTGAAAAAGTATTTTCATAGGCTATATAGATGCAGTCTACAAACCTGTTTTCTAATTTTGTTTCCTTGAGTTCTTGTATCAGACTAATAAGAAAAAATTATATCTAAACTGCCCAAACCTGGGAACATTTTGAATATCTGTATCACATATCCCCTCATGCAACATCTCTTGAAAGTGAACATACCCAATTCCTTTAATCTTTTACTATTCCAATCTTCTTAAGCTTGGTTGCCCTATGTTGCACACC
This sequence comes from Bathynomus jamesi, assembly GCA_023014485.1. Taxonomy (NCBI): domain Eukaryota; kingdom Metazoa; phylum Arthropoda; class Malacostraca; order Isopoda; family Cirolanidae; genus Bathynomus; species Bathynomus jamesi. The sequence continues at coordinate 415,586 of JAJOZX010001830.1, read as the reverse complement.
TTCAAACATATCTATATCATGCCTATGGTGAGGGGACCAGACTTGAATGCAGTGTTCTAAGTGAGGCCTAACATGAGAATTATATAATCCACGGATGATTTCCTTACATATGTACATATTTTTATTTAAAAACAATTGCTTTTGTATTTAAGTTTTGTAATTTTCATAAATAATATTTTATATTAAAAGGAACTATTACTACATAATATTGACATAAATGTAATTCATGCACTTTTACATGTACTGGCTCTATAGTCTATACATGTATGGTATTGTGAACAACTGAAATTAATATGTACTGTACCAAGACACCTCTGGAACTGATTACCTTCAGATAATGAAAACTTGACTACATATTAGCCCTACTTCAAAAAGTCTGAAAATTTTGCCATCTTTGTATTCTAAATATTGTAAAATAGGGTGATCTGAAGCAGTTTTGAAGTTTGTGAAAATATTACATTATTATATTTATTGGCTTAATAATATTTAATCTCTTCCAAAGTTGGTCTTATTTGTTTCTGCAATATTAATAGTTAGTACATTACACTACTACTAATAAAATTTGTTTAAAAAAATGGCTTTTGAAGTCACCCCATTTTACAGTACTTTTTTAAAAAAGAAAATTTATGGTGCTGTCTCGGATAAAAACTTAAAATCTGAATATTGGGTTATCAATAGGACTTGTGGAATAAATCTCAGTCCATCTACTTTTATGTCTCAGTATCTCAGTCCATCTACTTTTATGTCTCAGTATCTCAGTCCATCTACTTTTATGTCTCAGTATCTCAGTCCATCTACTTTTATGTCTCAGTATCTCAGTCCATCTACTTTTGTGTCTCAGTATCTCAGTCCATCTACTTTTGTGTCTCAGTATCTCAGTCCATCTACTTTTGTGTCTCAGTATCTCAGTCCATCTACTTTTGTGTCTCAGTATCTCAGTCCATCTACTTTTGTGTCTCAGTATCTCAGTCCATCTACTTTTGTGTCTCAGTATCTCAGTCCATCTACTTTTGTGTCTCAGTATCTCAGTCCATCTACTTTTGTGTCTCAGTATCTCAGTCCATCTACTTTTGTGTCTCAGTATCTCAGTCCATCTACTTTTGTGTCTCAGTATCTCAGTCCATCTACTTTTGTGTCTCAGTATCTCAGTCCATCTACTTTGTGTCTCAGTATCTCAGTCCATCTACTTTTGTGTCTCAGTATCTCAGTCCATCTACTTTTGTGTCTCAGTATCTCAGTCCATCTACTTTTGTGTCTCAGTATCTCAGTCCATCTACTTTTGTGTCTCAGTATCTCAGTCCATCTACTTTTGTGTCTCAGTATCTCAGTCCATCTACTTTTGTGTCTCAGTATCTCAGTCCATCTACTTTTGTGTCTCAGTATCTCAGTCCATCTACTTTTGTGTCTCAGTATCTCAGTCCATCTACTTTTGTGTCTCAGTATCTCAGTCCATCTACTTTTGTGTCTCAGTATCTCAGTCCATCTACTTTTGTGTCTCAGTATCTCAGTCCATCTACTTTTGTGTCTCAGTATCTCAGTCCATCTACTTTTGTGTCTCAGTATCTCAGTCCATCTACTTTTGTGTCTCAGTATCTCAGTCCATCTACTTTTGTGTCTCAGTATCTCAGTCCATCTACTTTTGTGTCTCAGTATCTCAGTCCATCTACTTTTGTGTCTCAGTATCTCAGTCCATCTACTTTTGTGTCTCAGTATCTCAGTCCATCTACTTTTGTGTCTCAGTATCTCAGTCCATCTACTTTTGTGTCTCAGTATCTCAGTCCATCTACTTTTGTGTCTCAGTATCTCAGTCCATCTACTTTTGTGTCTCAGTATCTCAGTCCATCTACTTTTGTGTCTCAGTATCTCAGTCCATCTACTTTTGTGTCTCAGTATCTCAGTCCATCTACTTTTGTGTCTCAGTATCTCAGTCCATCTACTTTTGTGTCTCAGTATCTCAGTCCATCTACTTTTGTGTCTCAGTATCTCAGTCCATCTACTTTTGTGTCTCAGTATCTCAGTCCATCTACTTTTGTGTCTCAGTATCTCAGTCCATCTACTTTTGTGTCTCAGTATCTCAGTCCATCTACTTTTGTGTCTCAGTATCTCAGTCCATCTACTTTTGTGTCTCAGTATCTCAGTCCATCTACTTTTGTGTCTCAGTATCTCAGTCCATCTACTTTTGTGTCTCAGTATCTCAGTCCATCTACTTTTGTGTCTCAGTATCTCAGTCCATCTACTTTTGTGTCTCAGTATCTCAGTCCATCTACTTTTGTGTCTCAGTATCTCAGTCCATCTACTTTTGTGTCTCAGTATCTCAGTCCATCTACTTTTGTGTCTCAGTATCTCAGTCCATCTACTTTTGTGTCTCAGTATCTCAGTCCATCTACTTTTGTGTCTCAGTATCTCAGTCCATCTACTTTTGTGTCTCAGTATCTCAGTCCATCTACTTTTGTGTCTCAGTATCTCAGTCCATCTACTTTTGTGTCTCAGTATCTCAGTCCATCTACTTTTGTGTCTCAGTATCTCAGTCCATCTACTTTTGTGTCTCAGTATCTCAGTCCATCTACTTTTGTGTCTCAGTATCTCAGTCCATCTACTTTTGTGTCTCAGTATCTCAGTCCATCTACTTTTGTGTCTCAGTATCTCAGTCCATCTACTTTTGTGTCTCAGTACATTGTCAGCCTAATTCTGCAAATTAAAGTTTGGGTTATTATGAAACTAAACTGAATGGCATAGCAAATTTTTTACTTTTAATAAATTATAATTCCAAAAAACTATTTAGATTTGAATTTCTAACTTGTTCAGATAGATACCTTGCTTGCTTTTGTGGTGGTAAGTGGGGGGGGGGGAACATGTTTTGAAATTTTCATTTTACATCTGAACTATATGAGTAGGGTTGTCAGACGTCCTGTATTTTACGGGACAGTCCCGCATTTGATCCAAAAATCCTGCATTCAAAATGTTCCACAAAAAAATTTTTTTTAGGGATAAATTGATTTAGAATTTCAATATTATGTATAATAATTTAAATTTATTCACGATGTTTAATTGTTAAATATTATTGTAATAAAATTTTTCTAATTTTGTTTGTGGTAACTGTTGAAGAAATTGTTTCAATTTGAAAAAAAATTAGGTCTTAAAAAAACCTCAGAAATTTTTTTGTCCCGCATGGGCATTTGAAAAATCTGGCAACCCTATGTAACATGAGGCTACTTTACTGTTAAGGAGACTCACACTATCATCAACAATCCCCATATTTGGCTATTGTCAGTTTTCTATCTCAAATCAAATACTGCAATATTAGTTTTATTAGGTTTGAGTGGGCCTTTGCTTTATTGCAAAAATCATTATTTTGGGGTGGGATTAATTTTGAGTTAATTTTGTTATAAATACAAGGAAAAATTTCTAGAAGTTATTAATTTAAATACTGTATAGGCACTTTTTCATTATTTACTTACATACAGTAATACCTTGAACAGCGCGGTTTTGATGTAGCACGGTTTGTATTTTCATCAATTTTTTTAAATTTACCGCACAATTTTCCTATTATTTTCTTATTTCTTTTCGGTACTATTTCGGTATTGCTCCCGCTTCGCTTGAGTAAGCACGTGTCCGCTCTCTAAACTGTGAATTACATACCCCTTTCATACGCAATTATGAGTGAAAAGCAGAAGTGCTATTTTTTTTATTTCTTATCCTTTTTTTTCACTATTAAAGAAAAATATCTTTTTTCTTTTTTGGGGGTTGGAACGTATTACATTGAAACCCATTATAATAATGCTTTGAACATTATGGTTTTGGACAGCGCGGACAAATTCCAGAACCAATTAACCGCGCTGTGCAAGGTATTGCTGTATTCTTTTTTTGTTATTTACCTGCATATTTTCTTTCTTTTCTGCCAGTTTTTAAAAAATTTTCTGCTATTGTATATATATCTTTTTTTTCATATAATTACAAGGTTAATTGAATGCCTAGTTAGGTTAACTGTATGCCCTTAACAATTGGTTAGGTTAAGTTGTGATCTTTTCATTAGTTTTAACAAAAATATCTCGACTGGTTCTAACTGTTTATCCTTGTGCATGAACTTTTCTATATTTGCTAATAAATGTTCCATTTATACTTGCACATGAATTTTTTTATATTTGCTAATAAATGTTTGGCTTAATATGCAGGTAAATGATGAAAAATATGGGTAAATAACGAAAAAGTGCCACTGTATAACTTAATACTGAAACAAATTAGGGTACTACTGGGCCTAGGGCCTAAATGAAAATATTACTCAATATTAGATACAACTTAAATGGTAATAAAAATGTAATATTTGTGTGGGTTTCTGTAGTAGTGCAGTGACTGGGTTCAGAGCCCACCATATATCCTGGGAAATTGTTCCAGTGAGTACTCAACCCAAAATTGCACTCCTCACCAGATTGTACTGCAACAGTATCTTTTATATATGGTTTGACTAGGTGTACAATATACTATGTAGAAGGCTATTAATAATTATTTAAAGGATATATATGGTATGAGTGCTTTAAAAAAATTCTTACTTTCCCCATTCCCCCAAGCCTATTATGAGGTTTCTGGCTTACCTTAGCCTATTTTTTTAAATTGCGCACCAACAATATAAAATGTTCCAGAAATTTTTCTTCAAGGGTTAGGACATTATTTGCCAAATTATGCAAATTGGCTTAACCTTAGTGCATAGGATGTTATACAGAAATGATGAATAAGAATCTCAGGACACCAGGGGACAAGTTAGTTAGAGCATAATTAATATTTTAGATGATATGGAGTGATGGCTCAACTTTGGGTAGTTCTTCAAAATTGACAGGCATGACTACACATTCATAAATATGGAAATGTACAAATACTGAAAATAATTGCTTAGATAAAAGAGGTTGAGCCTCAGATCAAAAATTAATAAGAATTTTTTAACACAACATTCTTTTGCATTTTAAAGATGGTAAAAAAAACTTTGAGTTTTCTCTCTTTGAAGTTCTTTTTCTAGCTTTTCAGAATTACAAATCTTAGTTTGATTTGAAATTGTACACAATGCTTATAGGATAGGATACTGTGCAGTACTTAAGTAATCCTTATTATGATTAATTTTTGAATATCAATCAATAGGGATAGGTTTTAAGCAAAAAGTGTCAATTCTGTCTGATGCTGAACACAACTAAATTTTTCCCATAAGAAGTTAAGTTTGTAAAGTAATGAATTCAAAAGTTACGGAGGTATTTTTGAATGTATCCTCATTAATTTGTGAGGGATACTTCTATTTGGTAACATAGCAAAGGTTCTTCAAAATAACTTGGTAAATTAAATAATGTGATTCTCTCTGCATTGTTAAAAAAATAAGTAAATTTTCTATACTAGTTTTGTTACAAGCTTTGCCTAAACAAAACTTGCTTAATACTTGTATTAAAATTTTGGTAAATATGCAGCAAATAGCCCCCCCACGACTTTTGGTATGAAAGTTAGTTATTAGGGTGTGTTTTCATGTGCTTTCCTCAGAAATGCCACTCATTTGCCCCGCATTTAATTGAAAGTACGAAAAAAATTTTTTTTGTGATTTTATTTTCAAGTAAATACTGGGCAAATGAGTAGCATTTCTGAATAAAGCACATGAAAACACACCCACCTAACAACCTAAATGAAGAGATTTAAAAAAAAAAAAAATCATTAAACTAATGAAAATATCATGATAACCTAACCAATCATCAAGGGTAGAAACAAACTCTTCTGCTTGTTTTTTTGAAATTTGCGTTTACACACGAAAATGTCTGTCACTACAGAAATAAAGGGGCTGGGAACACACTGGACAGTTTCGTGTACAGGGAATGATACCATGTTCTTGAAAAATGTGAACTGCTTGTGAATTGTGTCCTAAAATTTTCAACACTTCAACGTAGCCTAGGTCACAACTTTCACAAATCTCACTGCACATGTTTATGGGACAAAAATTAAAAAGGAAAGAAAGACCTCAGCTGTATCAAAGGCTGAGGTTTTTTTGTGACTAAACGGTTGAAAAAAAAATTGATAAGTTCTTTAAAATTCTTAATTAGCTGTCATTGGTTCATTAAGGCGTGGTTGTTTTTGAGTGTTTAATAGCCTACTATTAGTTAAAAAAAAGGTGCACTGTGATTGGTCATCCACACATTTCCAGAAAATTGTCTGAGTGAGAGGATGTCTTATGCCTGCTGGCAGGTTGTGAAACAAAAAAAATGGTTAAAACTTAAAAAAATCAATAACTTCATTAATTTTGAATTGTGGGGAGTCTGGCTTTCAACAAATTTATTCTATTATTGTATACTACTGGCTTTGGCTTTCAACAAATTTATTCTATTATTGTATACTACCGAATGCTAACATAAAAAATTATGAACGTGAGGTGGGGCTATTTGCTGCATATTAACCAAAAATTTTAATGCAAGTACCGTACTAAGTAGGTTTTGTTTAGGACAAAGTCTGTAACAAAACTTGTATAGCATTTGAAGTTGTCATCAAAGAATCTCAAATTGCAATAAGCTAAAACTAATTGCTTTCCATGCTCAGGGATTAGTCTGCTTCTTGTGGCCTTGTAGATATTTCCACCTATGCTGAATAATCTTTCACTAAAAATTAATGAAGTGCACAGTGGTGGTACATGGCCAGGTCAGTGAGGTCTATTCCCTGATTCTCAGATTGTGAATTCTTGTATTCTTGTAGCTAATTTCCCCAACACTTGAAGAGACATTCCTTTTTTTGGCAAGTCAGGCAGGAGCAGATGAAAAGCAATTTCCTTTACACTGTAAGAAAAAATGATCATCTATAGTTAATATGACTAATGGCTATATGCAATAATGTATGGTGTATTGGCTGATTAATTGGTATTGGCAGGTAGGTATCAGTGTCTCAGTCAATCAATAACCTAAAGCAAAAATTAGATTGATTATATGGTACCATTATTTTTTATGAAGTCATTATGATTAGGCTGGTTATAGAATACTAAGGTACATAGGTGCTCAGGATGGTACCAGATGAGCTGGGTGTACCTGGCTGTGTGTGGTGGAGAGTGCAAGAAAGCAACTCACTCCTCCACAAAGCCAGACCTAAAGGTGGGGCCACCAACTTGACCTTCGTGTGAAGAGAGACCAATGCATGGAACAGCAATGAGGTTAACAAGGTACATAGTTTATTGGGAGAGGAAATTAACTAACTTCAACGAAGTGGACTTTTAAGTCACTATTCCCCCCCATTTTTGTTATTGACACATACTCTATAAGTTAGATCAAGGTCAGGCTAATTAATTTGTTTGTTGTAGGTTAAGGAAATGTTGGTGTCTTGTTAATCAGTTTTGTATACCTTTTAATATTTGGTATCTTAACATTAAATCACTTCTTATTTCATTACATTAGGTAATAGCTACTGCAAGTCTTTTGGCTATTGAGTGAAAGTTATAAAAATTTATTAAGATTCAATTTTTTTAAACCTCTCGGTAAGCTTCTCAAACTTTTGCTTAGGTTTATCAGTAGTAGATCAACCAGAAGCAAATATAAAGTAAATTAATTAACCTCTGCAAATCACTCTCAGATTTCCACTTAATAACAAGAATCTCCTGCAAATTTGGATAGACAAAGTTGGTCATAAAAATTGGCAGCCAGATGAAAATTCAAGATTGTGCAGTAAACACTTCACTAGTAATTCTTTCATCCATATGATTGGTGGTGAAGGAAATTACAGGATATTACATGAGCATGCAGTACCTTCCACTTTTAAATTAAAAGTTTTGCCAGAGGTAAGAAAAACATTTTAAATGGATGTTTAAAATCAGTTAAAATTTTTATTGAAACTGTTACTGTACTTAATTCATAGGTTGGTAATGATAGTCCTACCACCTTAGTTCTAGCAAATATAAAACTATCTTATATTGTGCATTCCCTCACTCTTTTATGAACTCTGCCTCAGTTACCTACTTTTTAGGTATTGCAGACTAGGAGAGTTTGGAGAAACATACAAGACCAAAGGCCTTGCAGGTTTGACCTTGAACAGGTCTCAATAAAAAACTTGTACAGTAATATATAGCTACTGTGTATATGTATATATATTTTTTTTCTTCATATGTAATGTACTTGTACTTGTCATTGGCATTGGCATAAAATTAAATAAATTAAATCTGTGAGTGTGTAAAATGTTTTGTATATTATATAGTCTGATACATATCATCAGTATATAATGAAACCAGTTGTTTGAGGTAAATATTACTGTTACAGTATTTTGAGGGATGGAATTTCACAGCGGCCATGACAGCCATTGTCGTCATTGCCCTTTGAATGGTTGTGTTGCCCATCAACAAATTGCCACCTTCACAGCCAGTGTTGCTGTGCCCCATCACTCCATTGGCTGCCATGCCCTTTATCCAAATTTTCATTCATAATTCACAAACGTTTTCTTTATAATCCAAAATGCATTTCTAAGAAGTTGTTTTATATTTTTCCAGTCACCTCTGAAGTTAGTAAAAATAAGTGAAGTTCAAGCTTTGAAATCACAAATTTTTGTTTTTAATTTTTCTTCCTTTTTGTATTGTATTTTGTAATTTAGACTGGCCTCTGTGCCTCTCACTATTTTGTCTTTGGCTTTGGTGCCCTACCAAATTTGGCTTTATCGAAAGCCAAAGTGGCCTTGCTCTAAAAATGACAAAATTCCAGGCCTGATATTATAATTTCTGTTATGTTACACTAATGCTGACAGTTGGACTATTTATTTTATGTAATTTGGCCCTTAAACTTTAGGCTTTACTGTAAACTTTAGGCTTTACTGGGCTTTGTGAGTGATTGACATACAAAATATTATTCAGTAATGTTAATTTCCTTGTATTTTAGGTTTCCCATAATAATGGAAATCTGTCTAGCTTAATTTCAAGAAAAAATGTTGAAACTACCAGTTTGGAAAGTAAGAGATCATTTTTGTTTTAAATATATTAAGAAAATTAGAACTACATAAGGAAATTTATTTTAAGTGGTTATACTGATTTTATTGCTGAGCAACATTTTTGAAATTTATTCAAACTGAACACACTGGAATGGTTTCCCAGTATCCTTTTGCAGAATTGAGACTTAAAGAAAGAATTTACATTAGATTGTTAATGAAAAGGAAAAGCATTTACAGAAACTAAAAGACTGAGTTAGCCTACTAAAAATTGTGGTGAGAATTTTTGTCATATACTGTACTGTATTTGGCCTTGAAATTTAATACAAATGAATTTTAATTGGGTAGACAACCCCTCTTAGTTATGAGGATGTAAAGTGAAGGGTCTTCTTACAACTGTGAATTGGACTTCGAAAACGGGGCATATTCAGTAGCATTTTAGTTGTATGGTACATTCTGTATATCTATTTTTTTCTTTGATGCTCCACTGTTTCATTCATCATGAAGAACTGGTTCACTTAAGGTATTGTAGGATGGAATTAAAAATGCAATAGTAGTTACAAAAGTAATTTGCAAGAAGTTTGAGTGAAGAGACTTTAGTTTTAAGAATGAAGCCATAATTATAAAGTTTACATCACTTGCAGATGTTGATTCCTCTGTCTGCCCTCACCACATCTCATTCATTGAAGAAAAGGCAAAATGTTACAAACTTCAGAAGGAATTGGAAGGTTTGAAAGAGGAATTAGGAGTGCTGAAGAATCATCAATCCAACCTTGAAATAGAAAGTTTAAAACAGGAAATAAAAAGATTAAAGCAAAAGCTTTTTCAAAATTTAGATTCAGACGTTATTCACATAGATGATGATGAATTTGAATTTCAACCAGTTGGTATTATCTTTTAATTTTCAAAGTTCTGGATAGTGGTTGGACTATGTAATTTTTAATTTTATCCTCGTTATATCACATAAATGACTGAAGATTCCCACTAAAAAGAAAAAATGAATTTGAAACTGAAATTCATTATATTTTTTTATTTAATAATAAATAGCATTAAAAAATGAAGAGCAAGTTACTTTCAAATGTCACATTAGAAGCCCATTATACTGTTTTTGATATATTAATTTACATTAAAACAAGATCAGTAACATGACAAAGGATGAGGCATTTCTTCGACATTATTAACAACCTAATCCTAAAGAAAACTTTGTTGATTAAGTGTCACATTAACATGATGTCATTAGCCATTGTGTATGATACATTTCGTCCTCTGACAATTTAACAACCTGGGTATGAGACACAAAGTAGTAACTTTGTTTTTACCAATTTACAGTATATGTTAAAGATCTTGCCGTTTTATTTTCCTTTATCTCAGTGTGGTTGGCGAGTGTTTAGTCGGAGAAATGAAGGGAAATTAATAAAAAAAAAACTAACACGTAATTGTATTAATAAATTTCTGAACTTCATTAGCCCTTAATTCCCACCCATTATAAAAGGGGTATCAGTACCCCTGATAGGGTTTGAGAGTTAAAAATATAATCATTTGAGACTTTTAATTGGTTTAAGATGTCTGCTGATGGATATTGGCTATTTTTCTTAAATAGCATTTGAGTAATTCATTTATGGGATCATAGTAATTTCTTAACCCCAAAGTCAATCTAATTGGTAAGAATAACCCAATCCTTGTCATAATTTTGCGTTAATAAAGGCTAGAATTTTTACATCCCAGTAAGCGAGACGCACCCAGAATGGGTGGATGCTGGTAGAACTCTTAAAGGAAAAATCTGGATTCAATCAGAATTACTGCAATTATTATTGAAAATATGCACACTAAAGAAGCATCTGACTAAGACAATTTTAGGGCTAAGTATGATAAAAAAGGTTTATATCATTCAAAAATAGTTTGTGAAAGCTGAATGTGAAAATAAGCGTTCTTTATTATTGGGCTTACAAAAAAAGTTTAAAGTTTTCTGTGTAACAAGTCTTTACTAATTATTGTTTTCTGTGTTTCAGATCTATGCTATGTTTATGTTGAATAAAGCCTCAAATTGGCCTTTACTTTATCTCTAGCCCGCTAACAAATGCGGCACCACAATTTATTCAACATTTCAATCAGCCATTCAGTCGGCCTTTCAGATACAGCAAGCAAATATTCATCCAGTAATCTTACTATATCATGGAGAAGGTGATTCGCCCGGATAAATTTATTACTTCTCCGAATTCTCCCCAAGCTGGGAAATTATGGTCGCGCGGATTCAAATATTTCTTGAGTACTATCGCCGAACACAACCCCAATAAATTGGAGGTTCTATTCATACATATCGGCCCCGATGTCGCTGATATCATTCAAGACTGCTCTACTTATGAGGATGCCATGGCAGCCTTAGAGGCCACCTACGTCAAGAAGCCAAACGAGGTATGCGCTCGCCACCTGTTGTCCACCCGTCACCAAAAGCCCGAGGAAACCCTCGATGAGTACTTGCAAATTCTTCAACAACTAGCCAATGACTGCAACTTCAAATCGGTTTCCGCCGACGAAAACAGGAGTTCATCTGTGAGAGACGCTTTCATCCGAGGAATTAGAGATAGCGCCATCCGTACCCGCTTACTCGAAAATGACACACTCTCACTGGAAAAGGCTATCGTCCAGGCTCGAACATTAGATCAGGCCCAGAAAAACTCAGAATCGTACCTCACTCATTACGGTGCTGTTGCAGCCACTGGCTCTCGCCACGAACCGTCGCCGACTACTGACTCTGCCCGGCCTGCCTGCGTCCAAGAAGACGATCTCCCAAACTCTTCAGCCGCTACGAATTTCGACAACAAAGCCGCTCTGTGCTTCTTCTGCGGGTCTCGACGCCACCCACGAAGCAGGTGTCCAGCAAAGGATTCTATCTGTGCGAAATGTGAAAAGACCGGCCACTGGGCCAAAGTCTGCCGCTCAAGTACTTCCTCGGCACGTCAAAAACAGGATAAAACCACAGCGTCTCATTCAGCCGCAGCATTAGCGACCATTAGTACCACTCTATCGTGTAGCTCCTCCATGCCTACCAACTCAACAGTCGATATCCTCGTCAACGGCCGTTCGTGTCTCGCCTTGTTGGATACTGGCAGCTCGGACAACTTCATTCGTGAGGATCTAGCCAAACACTTAGAGCTGCCCATTCTTCCGCACTCGGGCGTCGTATCAATGGCTTCGCCTAATCTATCCGCAGCCATCTCAGGTCGATGTACAGTGAAGGTTACGATGGGAGACCGCGACTACGAAAAGCTCGAACTATCCGTCTTGTCGGATCTGTGCGCTGACATAATACTCGGTACCCCATTCTTAATCAGACACAAGGAATTGAACATCAATTTCGGAGGTCCGGAGCCAGCACTCCATATATGCGGCCTTACTCGATCAAGAATTTCAGCCCCACCACTATTCGGCAACTTAACTGCCGATTGTCGTCCCATCGCCACGAAGTCCAGACGATTTTGCTCTGAGGACAAAATTTTCATTGGGAAAGAAATCGAAAAGCTACTCAGGGATGAGATAATTGAACCCAGTAACTCACCCTGGCGTGCTCAAGTAGTCATCACATCTACCGAAACAAAAAAAAAACGCATGGTAATCGATTTCTCTCAAACCGTCAACCGATTTACCATGCTAGATGCATATCCTCTTCCGCGAATCGATGATATAGCCAACAAAGTCTCACAACACAAATACTACAGCGTAATTGATCTGTCAAGCGCATACTACCAGGTAGAAATCGATCCGTCTGAACGACCTTTCACAGCATTCGAGGCTGACGGAAATCTATACCAATTCAGAAGGATCCCTATGGGAGTAACTAACGGAGCCGCGGCCTTCCAGCGCGTCATGAACGAATTCATATCCTCGAACAACTTATCATCAACATACGCCTACCTCGACGATCTCACCATCTGCGGAACCACTTGGGAAGAGCACGATGAGAACCTTCGACATTTCTGGGAAGCCGCTAAACGAGTAAATCTGAGTCTAAACAAGGAAAAATGCAAGCTTTCGATGACATCAGTGCACCTGCTCGGATATTCTATCTCTCATGGCGTATTGCGGCCCGATCCCGAACGCCTCCGGCCACTACAAGAACTTCAAACTCCTCGCAACAAGTCGTCTCTACAACGCGTAATCGGACTATTCGCATACTATGCTAAATGGATTCAGAACTATTCCCTCAAGATCAAACCTCTGCTCAACGTTTCATCATTCCCATTAACTCGCGAGGAAGTATCAACGATCCAAACACTCAAAGATGATATCTCGAAAGCTGTCGTCGGTTCAATCGATGAAGAACTGCCGTTCACTGTGGAGACGGACGCTTCCTCTTCAGCAATCGGAGCCACCCTCACCCAGAACGGCCGCCCGGTGGCGTTCTTTTCTCGCGCTCTGAATAACACAGAACGTCGCCATCACATCGTTGAAAAGGAGGCATACGCTGTAATCGAATCCATTCGCAAGTGGAAGCACTTCTTAGCTTATCGACACTTTACTGTCGTCACCGACCAGCGGAGCGTATCTTTCATGTTCGATGGAAAAGCTACTGGTCGTATTAAGAACGATAAGATTCTCCGTTGGCGTGTAGAACTAGCCGGCTACTCATTCACAATAAAATACAGACCGGTCCCCGAGAACCGAGCCGCAGACGCATTGTCGCGATCCTTTTGCGCTGCTACTCCAAGAATATCCCTCGCCCAGCTGCATGTTAATCTGATACACCCAGGAGTCCGCCGAATGACTCATTTTGTGAGCTAGGAACCTACCATTCTCAGTGGATGACATCAAACGAATTACGTCGGAATGCCAAACATGCGCTAAATGTAAGCCACAGTACTATAAACCAGAAGTTAGTCACTTAATACGGGCCATGTCCCCGTTTGACCAACTTAACATCGACTTTAAAGGCCCGCTTCCGAGCGCAACTTCGCGACCTTACATCCTAACAGTAATGGACGAGTATTCACGCTTTCCTTTTGCCTTCCCGTGCCGTGATACGAACACGTCAACCGTTATCGCCCGTCTCACCGAGTTATTTTCTACCTTCGGAACTCCCTCTTACATCCACACAGATCGAGGGACATCGTTTATGTCTTCGGAACTAAAACTGTTCCTAACTAAACATGGTATCGCGACTAGTCGCACAACGCCGTATCACCCCCAAGGAAACGGGCAATGCGAACGTTACAATGGAATCATCATGAACACCACCAAACTAGCCATAGAAGATCGCGGGTTGCCGATGTCGCAATGGGAGTCGTCCTACCAGACGCGCTGCACTCGATTAGATCGCTGCTGTGTACGGCCACGAACGAAACTCCTCACGAGCGTCTATTCACGCACCCGCGGCGTACTTCTACCGGTTCTGCACTACCGACGTGGCTGTCTTCTCCGGGAACTGTACTCCTTCGCCAATTCATTCGCCGATCCAAGAACGACCCCCTCGTCGAGGAAGTTGAGTTAATTGAGGCAAACCCCAACTACGCGTTTATACGGCATCCGAATGGGAGAGAAGATACCGTATCCATCAGGGACCTGGCACCGGCGGGACGTAGCAATACGGATGACACGAATCACTATGAACCCCGTACCCAGTCCGCCAATCAATTCCACCCCTCTAACGAACGACTCAGAACCCGCCGAGATCCGCCGACACACGGTCCCAACAGCTCCAGTCGAAGTCGAGAGAGGCCCACCTGTGTCAGTAACCTCCGAGACGAGTCCCCCTCTGAGAAGAAGCACTCGAATCAGATACCCAGCTCAACGCCTAAACTTGTAGACTCTTCTTTCTTCCAAAATATCTTGAACTTGTCGTTTTGTTTCTTACCGTGCAATGTATCACGTATTATAAAAGAAGAGAGGAATGTAATGAGTTTACTAATTATTGTTTTCTGTGTAACAAGTTTTTACTAATTATTGTTTTCTGTGTTTCAGATCTATGCTATGTTTATGTTGAATAAAGCCTCAAATTGGCCTTTACTTTATCTCTAGCCCGCTAACAAATGCGGCACCACACATATAATGTACTTGTATATATCTCATGCCCTGGGTGGGCAGTTGTCCACATACAAAGCTTTCACCCACCTACTAAAATAAAATAAGAGCATATATATGAGTATATATGCATCAACATATACATTTGATTTGATTTGATTTGTTATTTGTGATCAAATACAAAAAAAAAAAAAATATTTTAGCCCACTCACTAAAATTGTCTTACAAGTAGCCCTGAAGTACAAACAGCCAAATTTTTTTTATTTCTGTGGATTCCACTCCAGATGTAAGCCGCACAGATCAACTAACTCTCATTGTAAGGTACTTAAGTTTTTGTCTATTTTTAGTCATTCAGAAGAAAATGTTCAAAAGTATGCGTTGTACACTTCAGCCAACGCAATCTCAGCATTGATGATTGTAGAGACCAGAATTATGACTGCTGCCAGTGTGTCCAGCCAGATATGCAGGTTTACCGGCTCGCTACTCTGGGCTTAAGTTGAGGGTGGTATGTACCGGGTGTTAATTTTTTTTTTTCAGTAAATCATCCCAGTTGTTAACCCCTTACGGAAGGGGGACCCCTACCCGGCACTCTCATCAACACACTTTCCGCACCTTAGGTCTCTCGGTCTGCAATGCTGCTACACCTGAATCTGCGGCTGTACCACTTGTTAATTTTTTACAACTCGGGCCCTGTGCATACTGGAGATCAACTATTTTGTAGTCTATTGTAACTTACTTGAACTTAGTTGATGTTGGATGCTGTATGGAGGCCATAAATTTCTTTGACACGCCAAAGGGGATATATTCATTTGCAGTTGGCTGATCAAAGTAATGGAATTCTCTGACCACCAGTCTTACGGAAAATGAAAGTGGCTGCATTCTGACATCTAAACCTTGTCAACTTCTCGTAGCATTTGGAGTGGAGCCAGTGAGAGTACTGCGTTTGAAGTATGAGTAGTATTACCTTATGTTTGTTGACATTTCAAAAAAATGGGGATGAAAAGTATGAGACCAGACACAGCTAACGCACTTGCAATCATGCAGGGGTGGATTTAGACTGTCTTCCACCGTCTTCCGTAAGACAGACAGAATTTTTAGTGAATTTTTTTATATATATTTTAATAATGTATAATATATATAATATTTAATTATATAATATTTTGATAAATATGATGTAATTTTCAATTGTTTTATTTTTATATCTTTCATTTCATTTAAAAATATGTTATAGCAACTTGAAAATCTACATCTGCCGAAAAGGTGCTACCGAAAAATTCACGATTTACAATAGTTTCCATACACATTTTTTACTTTGCAAATTTTGGAGGATGGTTAGCCCAGAAGGCTGGATCCGTCCCTGTCGTGTGCATTTTGTGGAACAAAAATTTCCAAAGCAAGCAACTTCAAAGCATGAGTATAGACATTTCCAGTGCAGCTGCATTATTTTCTTCGCTGAAAAATTTCAGCAGCCAAATAAGTGACAACTTTGATATAAAAAGCTGTTTTCTTTTAATCCAACTGACTTGAAGTCGAGTTACTTCAGTCTGCCACGTTCGTTTCATCCAAAATTCAAGATCCAACTAAACTTCAAATTTTTGCCGAAGCCAGTTCTGGAGGCAGCTTGAGAAAACTACTTTTTTGTACAAAAAGATAATTTGTTTGCAGAATCGAAGGTATTTTGAGAATTCTTACTTCTTTCTTTAGCTCCCAGGTAGGCTAGTTAGCCTGTCAGTGGAGCCAGCCTCCTTTGCCACTTCACCCTATCCAGCAGCACTCCCATTTCCCCAAGCTCTTGCATGCTGGGCAAGTCGTATCTTCGCAAGCTCTCCTCTACTTCGTCCCTCCATCTCCTTGGTCTACCCCACGGTCTTCTGCCATTTTCTGGTCTCCACTCTCAGTTCTCCCCTCTTCCATTCTCTTCAAGGGGCCCAACCATCTCAATTTGGCAGTGTTGATTTTTCTCAAAATCGGCGTCACTCCCACATTGGCTCTTATTTCTTCATTTCTTATCCTCCGCGTTTTTCTCAGAATAGTCCTCAGTGGTCTCATTTCTGCTGCCTGAATTCTACTTCGATCCACCATGCACATTTTCCAGTGTTCCGACCCATAAATCATTATTGGTGTTAAAACTGTTTCGAAGATTATTTTCTTAGTCCCAAGGGGCATATGTTCATCTCACTAGCGGGTACAACATTCCGACATTTTTACTAAACTTTGCAATTCTTTATTTCTTGCATATTACCACTTTCTTTAGTAAACATACTCCCAAAATATTTAATTTTTTCAACATTTCTTATCTCCTTATCTCCTATTTGAACTCCAAATTCTCCTTCTCTTCGACATACACTTAATATTTCTGTCTTTTCTACATTCATTTCCATTCCCCCCTCCTTCAAACATTCATTCTAATCAATTATAACCAAATACTCCATTCCATACCACGCCCCACAGACATCACACAATACAGAAAACACACACACAACCTCCCCAAAGCACTGACACGACTCGGTCCGAATACGGTCCTAGGTGCGAAGCCGCCACCCATTAACAGGCCTGAGCAGATCGGATCGAGTTAATGTAGCACGATTCCGATGTGGACATCACCCCAACTTACGGACATATAAACACAGACTAGACAACTCCACAGACGACACCTGCCACCTGTGCCAGGACACACCACAAACAATTGAGCACATTATGACAGACTGTACTGCTCTAGCACAACAACGAACACAACACAACATCACTAGTGCGCTGAACCTCTGGTCCACTCCGAAGAGGGAGATCGGTTACCTGCGTGCCGCCGGCTTGCTCGATCAGGGTGGGCTGATCGGGTAAACAACAACAACGACAACATTAAAGCTTGTTCTATATCTTCTCTCGTTCAGAATGCTATGTCATCCTGCATATGCCATTATTATCATTCATTTCATGACGTCGCTCGAAACTTGCAATGACTGTGTCCATGTAGGGTATAAACAGGAGTGGTGATATAACACTGCCCTGCTTCACCCCTGTTCTAATTTCAAACCACTCATCATTTTTGTGTCCAGTCCTTACTTTGCATTCGCTAACTTGATACAAACTTTTTAAAGCCGTAAGAAGTGTCCCCTTACTCCATAAATCTCCTCCAAACATCTTCACATTCTTCCTCTGGGCACTGTATCGAATGCTTTTTTAAGATCTATGAATATTACATAGATGTCAATATTAAATTCCCATGCCTTTTCTATTACAGAACTGAGGTAAAAAATAAGATCTACCGTACTTCTATCTTTTCGATAACCATGCTGTTCCTCCCAACCTTGCTTCAATTATTTGCCTTGCTCTTTTTTCTATTATTCTTTCATAAAGTTTTATCTTCTCCAACCGATGCCCCTGCCGTCAGACGCTCCGGACGCGATAGGAAGACACCTTCAATGCAGAGCGATTACGAATGACGAACACGTTACATACTACATGAACAACCCCCTCTCGCCATCGACACCCATACCCTGTACCACACTACTACATGTATACATATATAACAGTCTTTGTTCCCCTTTTTTTCACTATACTATATCAAAGACGGGGGGGGGGGGATAGAGAATATTCATTATTATTGATTGGTGTCTTCATGTTGATGTCTTCATGTTGATGTCTTCATGTTGATGCCTTCATTTTTCATGTATGTGTTTGTTTTGTTTGTATGTTTCAGAATTCCATCATTGTTTAGCGTTATGGATATTAGGGTGGAGCGTTTTTGGGGAGTTTTTCACAAGCTTTTGAAACATGGTTCGCAATAGTGTAGAAAATGTGTTATGACCTGAAACAAAGTGTGTGTTACATTTCTAGCCTCCTACATTAATATCTTCAGGTATCTCACTCCATATTTATGAATATATTGCGAAATTATAGTGATATTTAGAAAAAATAGACAACTGGAAATTTATTTGTAACTTTTGAATTATGGATTGTAATAGTGTGGAGAATGGACCAAAACCTTATAGTAAGTGTGTTCTAAAGTTATAGCACCTTAACTTAATGTGTTCAGGTGCCAATCTTACTCCAAATATGTAGATTTATGGCAAAAAAATAGCAATATTCAGTAAAAGGCATAAATGGAAAGTTCTATGTAAGTTTTGAATTAAGATTCCTAATAGTGCTCAAAATATGCTGTGACCTGATAGGAAGCACGTATAAAAGTTGTAGCCTTCAAAGGATACATCTCCAGGTACCAATGTTATTACCTAAATTTATGAATTTATTCTTAAAAAATGGTATTTTACAGACAAGTGATATAAGGAAATTTAACTGATTTAAATATTGAGTTTTTCAATGAACGGGAATAGCTTTTATATTATTTGCATTGATTTTTTATTTCCAGATAATAATTGGTTCCATAAATACAGCTCTTCGTTCATTCTGTCACGTAAATTCGTATACAGCCCGAATGATCCAGAACTCACCACGAGAAGGTGGCTGTATGTTGAGTTCCACCCAACCATATGGACATGATTTATGTAATGAAAACTTTAGTCAATATCTAATTATATTCGAAATTCAGATTTGGTTTCAAATGAGGACATCATTTTCCGTGCTACCATTCTCGATCGAATATATCCGTCTCTAGATCCTGCTCCACACACAGCAGACGATGCTTCTGTAACTAACTTGATGACTCGTTCAACAGCTTGAGTGTTATCTTGTTGAAATCCTTCACTTCTCTATTAGCAATCGTATCAATTTCATCGTCGGAAACCCAATCACGCGTCATTGGAGGTTCAGTTACTGCGATGTCATGTCAATTAATCATGTTTGTGTAGTCTGTGGCTTCGAAATTTAACTTTGGGATTTTAAAGTGTCTAAGACTTTTTCCACGATATTGTTCTCTAGCTTTCTTTATTCTTCTCCATCCAAGTACTCTTACATGGCTACGCTCATCTTGTATCATGCTCAAAAGTATGTTTTCTGGATGAGCGAAAAATGCATTTCTTTGGCTCACTGGTTCAATAATTGCTCAAACAGAATCGTTCAACATTCGGGAATACTGAATGGTTTTGAAAACATTAGGAGCTCCATATGCAATTGATTTGCTTTGTTTGATTGTAAATCACATTGGGATATATACGTGCATAACATACGAAACCAAATTTTTCAAATCATCAGAAGGTTCAGGTGTAGCTACGTATAATCTCAGAATACGATTTGCAGTGGTTAACCACCTTGTTAGAAAATCTAGAAGAGGAAGAACCATTGTTGTCCCAAGGCGATATGATGACTAAGCTGATTGATGCAGCATTGCTTGTATATATTAAGTTAAGGTGTATATATATCCATCTCATAATCGTAAGGTTAGTGAAAAATTCACTTAAGTTAGAGCTAGCACTTTTGGGCTCTTGTGGCATCAGTGTTTGGGACTGGTGGCATCATTTTGGGGCGCTGCGCGTCCTTTCTACTCGTTTGTGGGATGTCGTACGTACAGGGTGTGGTCTGATAGAGAGCTCTCTTGCAATTCAGTTTGGTTTAGATACAAGGTTGTTGCATCGTGCAATAGTCCAGGTTGCGTTGTTGTTGCAAGGTTGAGAAAGAAGACCATAAATAGTACCCCTTTTGTTTTTATCTTAAATTCATGTAACTAAGGTCTAAGGTAGGCCCGCATCGAGTCAGCAACCCTGAGGTAGGACCTAATAGGATCTCAAATCCGTAAGTTTTAATTTTAGCTTAACTTGGGCTGTAGGTAGAACTGGCCCTTTAGAATTTGGCCGTTCACGGCTCAGCTGGGATTTTGAACCCAACAAATAAATAAAATAACATGGTCCTTCAGAACCGGATTCTACCCCAAGACTGAGTCAGTGACTATTTTTCGGCAAAGTTCTGATTGTGCAAATTGTAGCCCAAGTTAAGCCTAGACGGGTTGAGTTAAGGTCCCAGGGTAGAAAGTTTGGTCGCCCAATTGCGAAACTTGGCCAGTCGTCTGTCGTTGTTTTTGGCCTACATTTTACCGGTTTGGTTAATTTTGGGTTATTATTGAATTAAGGTCCCAGAAAGTTTGGTCGCCCAATTGCGAAACTTGGCCAGTCGTCTGTCGTTGTTTTTGGCCTACATTTTACCGGTTTGGTTAATTTTGGGTTATTATTGAATTAAGGTCCCAGGGTAGAAAGTTTGGTCGCCCAATTGCGAAACTTGGCCAGTCGTCTGTCGTTGTTTTTGGCCTACATTTTACCGGTTTGGTTAATTTTGGGTTATTATTGAATTAAGGTCCCAGAAAGTTTGGTCGCCCAATTGCGAAACTTGGCCAGTCGTCTGTCGTTGTTTTTGGCCTACATTTTACCGGTTTGGTTAATTTTGGGTTATTATTGAATTTAGGTCCCAGGGTAGAAAGTTTGGTTGCCCAATTGCGAACTTGGCCAGTCGTCTGTCGTTGTTTTTGGCCTACATTTTACCGGTTTGGTTAATTTTGGGTTATTATTGTTATTGTGAGAATATGTGGTGTGGAAAATTTGGTAATACCTGGTTTGGTTAGTACCCCACCCAGCAATTCAGTTTATTTGAAAGTAAAATTTGCGTTTGATCAGTTTGGTTAAGTATTTCTGCCAATTCAGCTCATTTGGCATTGAGCCCAATTGTTGTTTGCATTGAAAATGAGTGCATCTGAATTGAACAAATTTATAAAAAGGAGAAGCGCCTACAAAGGTCTAATTACAAAGGTCATTGCCACTATAGATTCTGCCATAGAGCAAGAGGATTTACGCTTAGTGACTGCGCAGCTTTCCATATTAGAAACTAAAAAGGTTGCTCTAAGTGAGGTAAATGTTAAAATTGAGGCTCTTATAGAAGAGGATGAAATAGAAAATAACATAATTTACTTTGAAGAGATTATTGATGATATAATTAAAGTAGGCCTCCGAGCAAAAGAGTTTAGCAGCTCAGTACAGTTAGAGACCAGGTCTAATAATGAAACACAACACTCAACAAATGATGTTTGTGAAGTTAAGGTTAACAGATCTGTAGTTCAATTACCGAGGCTTGTACTCAAACCATTTTCTGGGAGTATTCAGGAATGGCAAGGATGGGCAGACAGTTTTCAATCAGCAGTTCATTCTAGTCAAGTGTTAGTGCCGTGGAGAAGTTTAATTATTTGCGGTCCCTCTTGGAAGGGGAGGCAGCAAAGACTATAGCAGGATTAGCATTAACAGAGGCTAATTATAATGTGGCTTGGGATATATTAAAGAAACGGTTTGGTAAGCCAGAGATCTTAATTAAAAGCCACCTCCGTGCACTTTTAGCTATACCTCCTGTTAATAATCCTAATTAGTGTCAAGGAGTTACGGCAGTTATATGATGAATTTGAAATTAGAACTAGGTCCCTGGATAACTTGGGTGTAGGAATGGAAAGGTATGGTATAATGTTGGTTCCTACACTGGAGTCTAAATTGCCTAGCTCAATTTTGCTTGAATTAAGTAGGGGACACTCTACAGAACATGTGTACATCCCCCTTCAGCAGATGTTAAGTCTTTTAGGCACAGAATTAGCAAGACGAGAGGGAATTGAGTTTGCACAGTGGGATGGTAAACAAGGGGCCAAAGGCAGGCACAGCACCAAAGTTTCCACAAAAAGGAATAACCCAGGTACAGTGTCAGCTCTACATGCATCCTCTGAGAATAAATTAAAGGGAATCAAGGAATGCATATTTTGCGAAGGCAACCACAAGTCATATAAATGTGAGGTGGCTGAGGCATTACCCTTTGAGGAGAGAAAGGACAGGGTAACTAAGTCCACAGCATGTTTTAAATGTTTTTTGAAAGGTCACAGAGCAAGGTTTTGTAAGTTTAAAATTTTGTGCAAAAAATGTCATGGTAGGTATCAGCCATTATTGTGTGAACACACTCCTAGTAGGCCTACCCCAGAAGTAGAGACATCACTGGCACATGCCACTGATACTGCTATGCAAGGGAGTAAAAGTAAAGGGGGATTATTGCAAACAACTGCAGCCTTATTAATTGGGAATGAGGGAGAAGCTACTGTAAGAGTGTTGTTTGATAGTGGTAGCCAGTGTAGTTTTATTAAGACCAGAATTTCCAGAAAATTGAAGTTTAAAGAACTTAAGAGGGAAAATTTAAGAATTTCTGGGTTTGGGGGTTCCGTTCAAAACTGAACCAAATTTAAGAAGGTAGAAGTTCTGGTTAAAGGGTTGTTACCGCAAAGTCCCACTATCAAGGTCCAAGCTGTAGAGATTGAGGAACTTTGTGCTCCAGTCACTACTTGTTTAGATATGGCATGTGTCCAAGAATTGCAAGTTAAAGGAATTAATTTGGGCAATAATAAGTTTGAAGGAACAGAAGATATTAGTCTTTTGATTGGAGCTGACTATTATTGGGACTTCATCACTGGTAATATTGTCCGCACATCTCGAGGCCCGGTAGCTATTGAAAGTAAGCTAGGCTGGATGCTACGTGGTAGTTATTGCAATGAAATGGAAGTTAAGGCTCTTTTTGTTAAGATTGAGGAGAACAGCCATGGTCTGGAAAGGCATTTGAAAGCGTTTTGGGAACTTGAATCTATTGGCATAAAGGACAAACAGGCAAGTACAGTGAACAATGATGTTTTAGAGCAATTTGAAAAAGGGATTGGGTTTAGAGATGGTTGCTATGAAGTTGGCCTACCATGGAAGGATTCTTGCAAACCCGGTTCAAACCTTCAGCTAGCTAATCGGAGGTTGGAGACTTCATTGTACAGGCTAAGAAAAAATGAGTTAATTGAATACAATGAGGCCATCCTAAGTTATGTAAGGGAGGGCTATGCTGAAAGGGTGCAAGGTGAGCTGGTGAGCCAGGAGGCACATTATCTGCCACACCATGCAGTGGTACGGCGAGACAAAACTACCACCAAACTGAGGGTAGTTTTTGATGGCTCAGCCAAGGACAAAGGTGGTGTGTCCTTGAATGACTGTTTGGATGCTGGGCCAAATTTAAATGCAGATTTGTTTTCCTTGTTACTAAGATTCAGGTTTGGTAGAGTAGCATTGACTGCAGATATGAAGCAAGCCTTTTTGCAGATAAAGTTAAAACCAGAGGACAGAGATGCAGTAAGGTATCTGTGGGTGGATACGAAAGACTTGTTGGAAAATGAACCTAAGGTTCAAGCATATAGAATGAAGTCAGTGTTGTTTGGCCTCAGCTCTCGTCCATTTCTGTTGGCAGCTACTATGCAGTACCATTTTAAGAAATATTCTGAAGTCTATCCTAACACTATTGAACACATAAGGAAAAATTTTTATGTTGATGATTTACTGTGTTCCGTGGATAATACAGAAATGGCTAAACAGATATTCATGGAGGCTAGAGCTATAATGAGGGAGGCTGGCATGGAGCTTAGAAAATGGCAGACCAATCATTCGCAATTACAAGAGTTTATGAGTCATTCGTCTGTAGTACCTGATGCAGCAGAAAGTATTGAGGATTCTGGTATTAAGGAGTTGTGGGCAATAGACGCAAAGGTGCTAGACATTGTTTGGCAGCAAGATGATTTGTTTACCTTCAATGGGAAATCTATAGTAGAGCTGGCTGAGAATGAGACAAGGTGGACAAAACGTACAGCTCTTAGTTTGGCTTCAAAGGTCTTTGATCCTCTTGGATTCCTGGCTCCATTTGTGATAAAGTCAAAAATTTGGTTTCAGAGCCTCTGGGAAATTGGACTTGGTTGGGACCAAGAGTTACCTGATCATATGGTGGTAAGGTGGAAATATTGGTTCAAAGAATTGGCACATCTTGGAGACATTGAAATCCCAAGATGGTACTTTGGAGAGTTGAACAATAGTCCAGACAATTTGGAGCTGCACATCTTTTGTGATGCAAGTGAGGAAGCCTATGCAACTTGTATTTATATAAGAGGCGCATTGCAAGAGGAAGTAAGTTGCAGGTTGGTTGCTGCAAAGAGCAGAGTAGCACCTTTGAAAAGGCTTTCTGTTCCAAGGTTGGAATTGATGGGTGCAGTTATTGCTAGTCGGCTTGCAGTTATAGTGCAAAAGTCTTTGGCCCTCTCTGAAATTCCAAGCTATTATTGGACAGACTCTACTATAGTTTGGCACTGGTTAAGAAGCCAGGCAAGGAAATGGAAACCATTTGTCGCCAATAGGGTGGAGGAAATTCAAGCGCACACAGATCCCAAGCAATGGAAGCATTGTCCAGGCACCCAAAACCAACACGAATTTCAGTGAAAGATCTTGCACAGTCAAGTTTGTGGTGGAATGGGCCGGAGTGGCTAAAACTTGGAAGTGAAAACTGGCCTTCTAATCAGCCTATTGTAGGAGAATGCCAGGCTGAAGAAGCATGGGTGAGTGAGGTGAGAAAATGCGCTGTGAACAGTTGTCAAGTTATGCAGCAGGACCCCATATTGAGGCTTGAGGACATTAGCAGTCTGAAAAGATTGTTAAGAGTGACAGCATGGGTATATAGATTTACCAACAACATTAAGGGAGAAACAAGAAGGGAAGGAATTCTGAACAGTAATGAGATTCAGCAAGCCAGGAAATACTGGGTGGTATATATGCAGAAGGAAAAATTTGGTGAAGAGAGAATTGCTCACCAGTCATCCATTACAGGTTCTACCAACACATTCTGCGCTCAAGGGTTTGGATGTGTTTTTGGATCAGGATTTATTGAGAGTAGGAGGTAGACTACAGTTTTCTGGGCTTCCAGAGGAGAAAAGACATCCAATTTTGCTACCTTCTGGGGGGCACTTTGTGGGCCTTTTGATCCTGGATACTCATCATAAGCTGTTACATGCTGGAGTTAGAGAAGTGATAATAGAGATTAGACAACAATTTTGGATTCCCAAAATTAGACAAGTAGTAAAAAAGGTCTTGCATAAATGTGTGGTTTGCAAGCGTTGGAGTGCAAAGCCTTATTATGAAAAGGTGGCTCCACTTCCAAGAGAACGATGTGTCTATACTGCCCCATTTGATGTAGTGGGAGTAGACTTTGCAGGGCCAGTCTATGTGTATGAGCGAGGGGAGTCTAACAAAGGTTATATATGTCTTTTCACCTGTGCTACCACCAGAGCAATCCATTTGGAGTTGGTAAGCAACTTAAGTAGTGATGTATTTCTTTTGGCCTTTAAAAGGTTTGTGAACAGAAGGGGTTTCCCAAATAAAATCATATCGGATAATGCAAAAGGCTGCAAAGGAACTCCAAGGAATTTGGTCCTTGCTAAAAGAGGAAGGATTCCAATCCTACTTTTCACACCAAGGGGTACAGTGGGAGTTTATTGTTGAGAGAGCACCATGGTGGGGAGGATTTTGGGAAAGGCTAGTGAGAAGTGTAAAGTGTCCATTAAAGAAACTTTTAGCTAATGCTCATTTGAGCAAAGAAGAATTCTGCACTGTTTTATGTGAAGTAGAAGCAATGGTGAACAGTAGGCCTATCACTTTTGTTTACAACAGTATGCAGGATGCAGAGCCATTGACACCAAATCATTTTCTTTGTGGTAAACGATTAACATCAAGCCCCAGTGTGCCAGAAGACTTGCAGCCTATCCAGAGCACTCAAGGAGAGTTAACCAGACGGTTCAGGTACCTTGAAGAGCTACAAGATCAGTTATGGAAGAGGTGGCAGATGGAATACTTGCCAGAACTCAATTATTACCCATCAGGCAAGGTAAAGGGCTCCAATGCAAATTGTATCAAGGTGGGAGAAGTGGTATTGATTGGGGATGAAAGACCAAGGCAATGCTGGAAGCTTGGCATAATTGAAGAGTTGTTTGTTGGCAAAGACAATTTAGTTAGGTCTGCACTGGTAAAGACTTCAGGAGGAAAGTTAAAGAGACCTATACAAAACTCTATGCTTTAGAAATCAGCAAAAACACAGATAGTCAAGATGAAACATTTGAGTTACAGCCTCATGGAGAAGGCTTGGCTAACCTTGCAGAAGGTAACGACAACAATGCCTCTTCGGTGGGGTGTTAGAAAATCTAGAAGAGGAAGAACCATTGTTGTCCCAAGGCGATATGATGACTAAGCTGATTGATGCAGCATTGCTTGTATATATTAAGTTAAGGTGTATATATATCCATCTCATAATTGTAAGGTTAGTGAAAAATTCACTTAATTTAGAGCTAGCACTTTTGGGCTCTTGTGGCATCAGTGTTTGGGACTCTGGTGGCATCATTTTGGGGCGCTGCGCGTCCTTTCTACTCGTTTGTGGGATGTCGTACGTACAGGGTGTGGTCTGATAGAGAGCTCTCTTGCAATTCAGTTTGGTTGTTTAGATACAAGATTGTTGCATCGTGCAATAGTCCAGGTTGCGTTGTTGTTGCAAGGTTGAGAAAGAAGACCATAAATAGTACCCCTTTTGTTTTTATCTTAAATTCATGTAACTAAGGTCTAAGGTAGGCCCGCATCGAGTCAGCAACCCTGAGGTAGGACCTAATAGGATCTCAAATCCGTAAGTTTTAATTTTAGCTTAACTTGGGCTGTAGGTAGAACTGGCCCTTTAGAATTTGGCCGTTCACGGCTCAGCTGGGATTTTGAACCCAACAAATAAATAAAATAACACACCTAGAGTACACCATCTTGCCGGGATTTCGTCTTGATAGGTCAGTACTATACTCGCCAACTGAAACGGCTTGATAAATATCAAACAAATATTTTTGATCCGTGCTCAAGTCGTCTTTGTCAATAGATGGAATTTCAACTTCGATTTTTTCGAAGTGAACAACCGGAAGTGTTTCACATTTCTGCAATTGCTGGCCAATGATGCCAACAATTTCACGAGGTCCAGTGGTTTTTCCATCCAATTTCTCCATGAGGTGGCGTAAAGGAAACTCATTTGCATGTAACTGACACACAATCCATTGCAAAGGTCTATTGAGATGCATTTTCATAGCCGAATGACTCCACCTTTCGCTCCTGTGTTCACAGCAGTTTCATCACATCCCATAGCAACTAAATTTGAAGAATCAACCTTGTGTATTCAAGAAATCGCATATTCCTTTACATATACTTTTAGATGTCCCAGACTCAGAAGTAAAGTGCCCTAGATACACTTGGTCTGGTTCTGCTACCAAGGTTACATGCTCTTCCACAACAACTTTACGATAAAATTTAAAACCTTTCTGTTCTTGGACAATAGTTTTATCCTTGCGACCGTCAAAATAAATACTCATAATTGTTTTTCCTACGCTAGCATCCTGTTGAAGCTCATCATGTTGATGCTTCCTAGCTCTGCGCACTTTACTGCGATCTATTACCAGGGATGGATCAGGCTCAGATGTTTGTTTAATGTCGTGCAAAACAGAACTTGTTATTATGGCAGCTGCTCTATCTGAAATACCTGTACGATCACAAGCTTTTGCAAGTGAAGGGAAGCGTAATCGCTTCAGAGATTTTATGTTTCGACTTTTTCCGCGTTCGCTTCTGATGCGTTTCCGTTTTACGGAGATTGGCTCATCAAATGTTTCGTCAGATTCTTTTTCTGTATCTGTTGAAGAATATATCTTCAAACTGAAAACTTTATGAATATGAAGTCGATGACATTACTGGCAGTTGTTTTGAAAGATAAAAATCTCTACTGCTTTTTCTAACTTGTGCTAATTGTTTTTTTTTAGAAGCAGAAACATCAACTGATCCGATGGCCATTTTTCTTTTTGTTCTTTGGTCTTTTAGGAATTCTTGTTCATGTTTCGGTACTCGATTTGATTTTGGGCATTTGCAGGATTGAAAGTCTTTACATTTACAAGCGGCAATATCAAAAAGATTTTGAGCATCATTAAATTTTTTGCACTTAGCTAAGTAAGACTCCGTTTGTTTCATACCTTTAGGCTGTTTTAATATAGATCTATATTTTGTATGATAATCTTTTATTTTCTTTACAACGCGGTTGAAGGATACAGTTGGAATTGATGCTTTATTGTATAATGAAATTAAGTTTTCTGCAACCGCCGATGATATTTCATGAACAGAAGGATCTTTATTATTTAACTCTTCTTTCAGTCGTCTTCTTTCATATATATATAGCATTTCATAACACCCTCAAATGTTGGTAGAACACGATGACTCAGTTCTCCATTGCCAAATATGTGACAGTCCGTTGTTCTTGACTGCCGAGGCATTCTTTTAGTTGCCATGTCTGACCTGATTATAAATCTTTTACTATACAAGATTTATAATATATAATCCAAATTTATAAAAACAAGATCACAAAAGTGTAAGAGAATGTGCTGAAATGCAACATCAAATATTAAATAGTGAAAGGATCTGATGTGATTGCGCAAGCGGACAGAGCGTAACACCTTACGCGGCAACAGCTGGTCTAACACTAACACACTGTGTTATGCTGGCCACACACATAGGCAAAGGTGGGCACCCGGGCCTCAAAAAGGACCGACAGTCCCGGTCCCGGTCCTTGCCTCAAACTGGACCGACGGTCCCGGTCACGGTCCTTTCTGAAGATAGGACCTAGGAACGACTCGGTCCTCGGTCCTTATATATAATATAAGTGAAAAATTTGATTAAAATGAAATTAAAGACACCGGAAATCTTTAATTTTATTAACGTAAATTATAATTAATACAATACATAAATGATGAAAAAGAGTTATTAAGTTAAATGCTTGAGTTTCCCTTCAAGAAGACTAGCATTTCAAAATGGCTGTCACTGAGCCCTGACCTTTTCGGCTTGAGGACGTCCTTCCCCAAAGAGAAGAGCCTCTCCTCTTCGTCTCCTCCAGGTGTTGAAACAAGTTTCAGTTCAGTCTCAGTCTCTTTCTGAGTCTTCTGGAAGAAACGATCCATCTTTAGAACTTCAAATAATCACTAAACACGCTAAAATCACTAAAAAAGACCGTCCGGAATTGCTTAAAAATGGACCGTCGCTCCTCATTTCGGTCTTCACTGAGAAAAGGACCGACTTTCCCGCTCGGTCCTTAAAAAGGACCGAGTTCCAGGAGTTCGGTCCTGCCCACCTTTGCACATAGGTGATTGGCGTGATGATTTTATGGCGATTGGCGTCAATATGCCAATCGTCACCATGTGTGGGGTACTATTATAATTTTTTGTCAAAATAGAGGTTTTAAGTTTTTATTGGAAATTCATTGGCATATTGGCACCTGAAGATATTGTCTTAGAGAAAAACGGTTTTGTCACTTTGCATTCAACATACAATAGCACATTTTCCGCACTATTACTAATGTCATTTCAAAAATCAGGGACATCGCTCCAGGATCCACCCTAATAGATATTGGTCAATAAACGTAATAACAAAAAGTGGAATCTTATTTAATATATTGGAACGATGATTGTTTTTCCCCAATCACCAGGACTTGACCTTCTCTCCAATATTTGAGGGGTCCCGAGTCTTACGGTACCTAAGTGCCAAAATTAAAATTCGCCAGAAATTGCCTCCATAGTTCAGCAATATTCTCGCAATAGTATCTCTGTTATTAATTGAGCTAGAACGTTCATTTTTGGCTAAATTAGAGTTCTAAGTATGCTAATGAAGATGAGTTTTTGGAATAGATTTTCATATTTTATACTATATATCTATATATTTTTAAATTTTTTGATTTTCTTATTATGCCGAACTTTGGGTGAACTTTTGGCTGGCGATAGAGGTGAAAAAAGTAGTTCGCTTCATAAGGTTTTCAACCATATTTCTAGTGTCGTAAGGTCGTTATAACCCAAACCACGCGATAGAGGAAGGGTGAAAATAGTGATATCCATCAAAAACACGTTTTCGCCTGTGGTGGCGCTTAGGTACCTTAAGACGCGCGACCCCTCATTTATTCAACAGGTTTCGAATCTTTTCTTTCATGGCTTCGCCTTCCTCCTTTATAAGTTCAATCGGAAACTCATCCACTCCCGTTGACTTTCCATTCTTCATTTTATTAACAGCCTCTTCCATTCTTCTCTAGTAATAATTACCTGTTCTGCTAATTCCTGGTATATTCCATCCACTTCTTCTTCTGGATCTCCATTCAATAGATCTTTAAAATAATCTGACCATCGTCCATTAATTGCTCCAGGTTCCACTATCACATTTCCCGCTTCATTTTTAATACTGTATACTTTTTTCTTTTCTTTCCTATAAGATTTTGCAAGGTATAAATCGGTTTTTTTGTTTCCTTTCTCATCTTTTCTCCTAATTCCCTTATTGCCATTTGTTTTGCCCTTTTCTTCTCCCTCTCAGCTTCATTTCTTTTTGCACATATTCCCGTCTTCATTTCCGTGTACGTTGCCTCAACCACTTCCTATGTTTTATTGTTTTCTGTTTTACTGCGCCTTCGAGAATTCATTGCATTATTTAGGCTTGTATATAAAAAATACGAGATGTTTTATCGATATTTATTAGAAGGATGTGCTGATTAAATTCACGCATTTTACATTACATTATATTTCATTTCGAAAGCATGAAGGTAGTTAGGCCAATCGAGGTTATTCAAGTCATAAGCGGTACTACTTGGGTTGCTATGCGAACTCAAGCCAAGGATACAGTTCAGGCCTTATTCAATTTAGTTTTGGCTGGATTCATGATAAAAGCTCAACCTAGCCAAGAGTAGGCCTAACTGAATTTTGTTTACATTTGACAACACAAACTCAGTTTACTGCTTTCTTTTTGTTTGCAAATCTGACTGAACTGTGACTTCAAGTCAAAGTTTTGGACGAAAAGAAAACGGCTTAAAGCTTGTTGGTTTGTTTACAAATTTTTAATACAGTATCTCTTCACCAGTTGTGTATCACCGCCATCATCTATTGGTTTTATTTTTATAACATATCCTCTCTCTGTATATCAAAAGAAAAACAAACAAAGAGAGCTATTATTTGTGTGATTTTCTCGCAGAGTAAAAACAAAGTTTAATTTTAGGGATTGGAAGTAGAATGATTAGTGAACGAAGGTCAACGTGAGTTAGGCCTATGTTTCTCCTTTTGAAAAATTTGTCTTATAATGACAACTTATAGTTATATGAGTTCTATGATGAGTAAGTAACATTTTGTCTTGGTAGGCCTACGACTACTTTATATTTAATTCCGAGGCCAGTTTGATGAAGTAGCCTAACATTGTAAATTGAGGTGAAGTTTGGTTCTGCTTGGCTGAGCAGCAGGTCAAGCATTATAGTTGGTAGTGATCTAAACATTTTTAAGCAGTGTTTATAGGCTAGAAATAAGAAGAAATTTAAGAACATAAGAAATTTTTATAGTGGGCACACTTGGGGCCACTTCGGCCCATCGAGGTGGCTCCACTATGTAAAAACTGCCTGTACATTGGCAATAACCAATTTTTACAAAACTAAATAATTATCAATTTAAAACTAATTAATTATCAATTTAAAACTAAAGATAGAATCTCTGGATCCAGAGGATCAAAGTCATAATAGGCTA
This sequence comes from Bathynomus jamesi, assembly GCA_023014485.1. Taxonomy (NCBI): domain Eukaryota; kingdom Metazoa; phylum Arthropoda; class Malacostraca; order Isopoda; family Cirolanidae; genus Bathynomus; species Bathynomus jamesi. Next base: position 383,311 of record JAJOZX010001830.1, on the reverse strand, counting down.
CTATCCACAAATATGTTACGCACTACATCTATTTATAACTGACATGCAAATATATCAGATCCAAAGAATCCAGTCAATTTCATTATGGTACCCATCAATACCAGTACTGTGCCAACTAAAAATAAGTCATGGTCCATATCAATTGCGGACCAAGTCACAATTTACATCCATATACATCACAATATATATACTTAGGAGGAAAAGTGTAGGTGTGGCTGTAAAGACTGTACAGTAATGTAGAAATGTGTGTGCACCCATTTTGGGTCTCCCATTTAAAGGTGTTTGTGGGGCAAGTGAAGATCATGAGTTTTTCAATACCTCTCAGTACTATGGGGGGCACCATTCGGCAGAGGAATCTCTTTAAATAGGGTGTGTAAGGACAGAGTATCCCCTAACCCAAGATGCTGCCTCCCTATATCCCGCAACTGTGTTGAGCTGTGGGATCTATCACCCAAATGCACATAATATATATGAAATAAACTAGTACTATTCATGCAATAAAAATGGGCTTAAACACTATCACCAGATGTCCCTTGCAGACATCAAACTATCCAACCTTCTTTTGAAAGAATCAAGTGTATCTGAAGTCACTACTTCTTCTGTCAGACTGTTCCAAAACTTAATTACTCTATTTGTAAAACTATGTTTTCTTAAATTTGTTCTACATCTTGTCTTAAATAATTTCATACTGTGTTCTCTAGTCTGGTTATTGTGATCTTTAATGAAAAGAGACTCAAAATCTATCTAATCCAACCTTTTTATCATTTTATACACCTCTATCATATCACCCCTTAACTTCCTCCTTTTTAATGAGAAGATAAGTATTATAGAGGAATGTTAGTAACAAGAATAAGAAAGTGAGCCGTAAATTATATAATTCTTATGTTCAGCCTCACTGAGAATACTGCATTCAAGCTTGGTCCCCTCACCTTAGACATGATATTGATATACTTGAAGGTGTGCAATGTAGGGCAACCAAGCTGGTAAATATGCAGTTCCATGGCTCCACAAATACCGATATTTTAGTCATAAAACCCATAAATATGTATATTTGGAGACTGTCTGAAGACCATGGCATTGGTAAAGTTTTTGTAAAACCCTGTAAAGCATTTTTTACTAATATTTTAAATACAAACTAATACTAGCGAATCTAGCAACTTGGTAATCATTGCAAAGCTGGGCACAAACCATTAATCCATTAATCGTTAATTAACGAAGTTAACTTTTTCGTTAACGTTTTAACTTTTAAGTTAACTTTGAAAATCATTATCGGACTAATTAACTTCCGTTACATTTAACTTAACTTCCGTTAACTCAAGTCCGTTAACCCAAAAAATTCATAAATAACGTTTAAAAGTTCCTATTATTTTCAGTGCTGAGCAGGTGCGCAATTAATCCGCCACTGTTAATAGTGATGAACGAATTTCCATTTCCGCAGTGCAAAATCAGGCTGTAAAATACTGCAGAATAATACAAATTTGAATTTCTACAATTTACTAATTCTCCATTGTTTTACTTCCAGATCATGTCACCTGTGGCCAAAGCACTCGACAAGATCCAGGGGGAGGAACAAGCCTACCTTGGGACTCTGCTGCCAACAGTTGCTGCAACAATCTTCAGGCTTAAGGACTTGAAGTCCAAGCGTCTCGTCTACTGCAGCGCCTTGGTCGACGCACTTTTGGCAGGCATCGACAAAAGGTTTGGGCCCCTCCTGGAGGATGACGAATGCCAGCTGGCTGCTGCCTTCCATCCCAGGTTTCGCCTCATCTGGTTGGACAAGTATGACAACACCAAGGTCGCCAGGGTGAGGAAAAGCATGGAGGGTACAGTCAAGGAGGCCATGAAGCAGTAGTCCAACGAAGTGGGCAGCAACAACGAGGAGGAGGAGGAGGATGATGACTTCTTCAGTGCTGTCATCCAGACAAAAGAGAGCAGCAGAAGCCACAGGTCACTCAAGGGCAAGGCCCAGAACTTGGTCAAGACCTGGCTGGAGACCAACTCCAAGGACTTGCTGACAGATGTTGCCTTCTTGGGTGAGCAAGTGTTGGTGGACTTGTTCATCAAGTTCAACACAGCCATCCCCTCCAGTGCTGCAGTGGAGCGTTTGTTCTCTATGGGCAAGGACATCCTGAGGGCCAAGAGATCATCCCTGTCTGATGAAAACTTTGATATGCTAATTTTCATGAAGGGCAATATGCATCTCATGGAGAACGAGAAGAAGAGGGAAAATTAAATTATATATATATTGTGTTTTTCATTTTTTTTATAAAAAAAGTTAACATTAACGGTTTATCGGTAACTTTCGTTACATGATTAGCGGTTAACGAAGTTAACTTTTTGGTTAACGGATTAGCGGTTAACGAAGTTAACTTTTTGGTTAACGGTGCCCACCACTGAATCATTGTCCAGGTTATTGCTCTCTAGGATGGGTGTGTGTACAACCTGACACCCTGATCCTTCAGGTCCGCAAAACTATTGTAGGGTACTGTATATATAAGTAGTAGATCCATGTAAAACTTATGATGAGATAACCATATGATTTTAAAATTAGTACAGTAGTGGTATTGATGAATGATTTAAAAGATCAAAAGTTTTGAAGTTAATGTATAGCTAGTAGATGTGTGATAATCTGCAATTTGCAGAGATCAATTGTATCTTAATTTTGCATGTAACTGTATTTATGGTTTGTTTATATTAACAGTGGAGCCACCCAGATGGGCTGAAGGGCCCCAGTGTGCCCACTATAAAATTTTTACCATGTTACTAGTTGCTCTGTGAGTGAATTATTGTTAACGCGAGAAGATTGTGTTGAATTTAGCCAGAAACACAGATTATTAGGTTAGGTTAGTTAAGTTAGGTTCAATCAATTTCTAGTTCATTTTCATGGCTCCATCTAAACTTCTTCCCCAAAGTCGTGGAAGAATACAAAAACTCTTCTGCAATGTAAACAATAGTGTTTTGTATTCCTCTGCAACTGCAGGAAAAAAATTTAGATAGAGCTGTGAAACTGCATCTTTACCATCAAGCTTATTCTTAACCTAAGAAGATTGGGTTAATATTCGTCTTTTCACTCGCTCATGTGCGGTTAAAACGGTACAATATTTTGAATTGCCATTCAAAACTGACTAAGAAAATATATCTCTTGTGCAAATTTGTTCAAATGTACTTTTTTTAATAAAATATATTTCTTGTTTTGGCTATATAATTTTTTTCATAAAATATTTTTCCTGATTGGGCTATTTTTTCGCTACTCTGTGACTTAATTGGTTGGGTTTTCATACATGGTAACAGGTCACTTTTCTCACTTTGTCACTTTTCTCACTTTGTCACTTTCCAAAGATCAGACAATAAATGTTAAGAGTTGTCTGAAATTGGTGAGGTAAGGATGGCTGAAAGGGGAGGAAGAGCAGCCATATAGGAAACATGGTCTTACATTGTTGTAAGACCATGTTTCCTTCCTTTTTTTCAGTGTGAATATAAGTAGGCTACTTACTGATGCCTTTCTGCCTGTTGACCTCAAAGATTTGAATCAATCTATATATGTATTTCAGCATAATTAAATGCCATCTTCAGTAGAACAAACACTAACTGTATAATTAACTGTTATTTATAAATTTATTTATATTCATCATTAATAATTTGTTTTGTTTGTTTCAGGTAGTTGCATGAATAATGTTAACAGAGACTGAAAATTGAGTTAAATCATTATGGGAAAGTGTAAAGTTCTCGCTGGGTGGTTTGTAAAGGACGATGGCAGAGGATATAAAGTTAATGAATAGGCAAAGAAACATAGTGAAGTGAAGTGTATTGTACTGTATGTTCATGTGTGCTAAACATTCAACAAAAAGGTTTTCAAGCAATCGCTCAATATGCTGGTTATCAAAAATATATGAAAGAATGTGCTACAAAACTTGTGCCTTGTCAACTTTGTTTAGCTAGTGGTTCACCAGCGTGCAGTTCTCAAACCTTGACATCAGATGATTCATCCTCCATTGGTGGAGCAACTGGTTGCATAAAACTGTACAATACTCAAGAAGGAGCAAGATCAGCTGAACTCAAGTGGGTGATGAAGTGTGTTGCAAGTAACTATTCCACTAAATCTTGTGACGACCTCTCAGAAGTGTTTAAAGGCATTTTTCCGTGTGACAATTCTGCTGATTTTTCACTTAGTAGAACAAAGGTGAGGTATTTATTGACATGCCCTAGGACCCTATTTTAAAAAGCAAATATTAGAGGATGGGGGACAAATTATTTCACTGTAATGTTTGACGAAACTACAAATGTTGCTAGCAAGAAAGAATTTGAAACAATGATTTGCTTCTGGTCTGAAACACAAAAAAAGTTTCTCACCACTTGGAATGTTTTTTTATTGGTAGGGCCACAGCCAATGATCTTTTTGAGATAATTGGAAGTATAACTGGTCCAAATTTACCTCTAAACCATGTGTTGATGTTGGGTAGTGATGGCCCCAATGTCAATAAAAAGGTTTATCAAATGATGAGCGATAAAATTCGCCTGGAACACAACCAAAGGCTTGTTGATATTGGAACATGCAACCTCCATATTGCACACAATGCTTTCACCAAAGGCCTTGCAGAGTTTGGAGAAGATGTGTCTGATCTGAGTTTCCAAATTCACAATTTTTTTGACGGGTGGCCTGTACGAGTAGAATACTTTGAATCCATCCAAGTGAAACTCAAACTTCCTGTTCACAGATTTATTAGGCATGTACCATCAAGGTGGCTGACTTTACAGGATTCCTGTGAGTGGCTGATAGAACAGTATCCTGCCTTGCTGGAATACTTTCTCAACTTCATTCCAAAACATAAGCCTGAATTGATGAAGTCAGGAAAGTACAAGAAAATTCACAGTTTACTATGAGGGGCAACTATGAAAGCAGAAGTGTTTGTTTTGAGTTGTTCAAAGATGTATAGTCCATTTACTTGCGTATTCCAAAGAGAGGAACCACTAATCCACTGTTTGTATGGTGCACTGAATGACTTAATTTTCCATCGGAATCAATGACACTCTGCCAATGTCCTACAAGCTTTTCAAAGCCATGGTTATAAAATTCAGGTGGTTTTGAGGTAAAAAACGTACAAAAACTGGTGTGCAGGTCATCTAAAGAAGTATACTGTTTCTCATCAAGATAGTTTTGCAGACTCCTGAAGAAATGATAATGTGAAGGCACAAGGTCTGGAGAATATGGAAGTTTTTCCCACCCAAGCTCCTCAGTTTTTGCAGAAGTGATCCGAGTGGTATGAAGACATGCGTCATCGTGGTGGAACACGATTCCTTTCCGATTAACCAAAGAAGGTCTCTCTCCTTTTAGTGCAGTGTTCAATTGATCCAGTTGTTGACAGTAGACTTGAGTGGTGATTGTTTGGTTGTGTGGTAAGGTTTCAAAGTGTATTACACCACCTTTATCCCACCAAACACTAAGCAACACCTTCCGAGGGTGAAGATTTGGTTTTGGGTGTGGTGTCACTGGTTCTCCGGCACAAACCCACTGCCGATGGCGCTTAACATTCTGGTACAGTATCTACTTTTCATCACCAATCACTAAATGGTGCAAAAACAGATCTCGGAGTTCACGGGAATGAAGAGTTGTGCTAATGTTTACCCGCACCCTCAGATTGTCGACTGACAATTCATGTGGCACCCATTTTCCTAACTTAGGCACTTTCCCGAGTTGTTGCAAATGTCAATGGATGGTGGACAGTCACCATCCCTAAACTTTTGAAACCATCTTTGACATTTCCTCACATGCAGAATATCATTGCCATAAATTTCCTGAATGTTTCACGTTGCTTCAGTAGCACTATTCCCTTTTTTGAACTTGTAAAGCATTATATGCCTGATATACCCTTCTGATACCACCATGTTTGAGGGGTTCACATAAAGCAAAACACACGTCTTCACTGGTCAAGGTCTGTAAAGTATGTAGCAGAACACGATAGATCTCCTCTTAGCTATAACCTTCAGAAAATTTATGCTTAAACCGAGTAGGACTAGTTTAAACTTAATCTATCGTAAAAAATGACATTACTTATGGGATGACCTGATATTTGCTTGGATTCTCAGAATGGGAAGAAAGCTTATCTGAGGCACTAACTACTTTGTTTGCTAGGTCAATTAATTATGCAGAAGTACCAGTACCACATGAATGGAAAAAAGCTTAAGGTAGGTAGTACCCATTTACAAAAAGGGTAGTAAGGAGGGGGTAGGAAATTATAGGCATGTTAGTTTGCCATTGGTAGGAAAGATACTAGAAAGAATTGTAAAGAATAATATTCAAGATCATTTGGAGAATTTTAATCTTATTTCAAGTTCATAACATGGATTTAGATCAGGAAGGTCTTGTTGTCTAATTTCTAAGACTTTTTAGAATTTGTAACTGATCAGGTAGATCAGGGGTTCCCAAACTTTTACCACCAAGGACCCTTAAATATTAATTCCGTACAGACAGAGACCCCCCACAAAAAAAAATTATGAATTCAGTTACAAACTATAGTATATTTCATAAACATAGATAGCTTTCAAATTAATGTAAAATTAAACATTCTACACTTATTAAACCAGTTTAATAAACACTTACCGAATGTCTAGTGTGAAATGGAAATTTATTTTAATATAGTTAATGTTACTATTTTTCCAAAAGCTTAGAGACCCCCTGGAAGCTTCCCACAGACCCCTGGGGGTCTGTACAGACCACTTTGGGAATCCCTGAGGTAGATAATGGAGATGTTATTTATTTGGATTTTAGTAAAGCCTTTGACAAAGTTCTACATGGGAAACTTCTGTATAAATTAAAAGCTCATGGTATATTAGGGTCAGTTATAAATATTGTAGAAAAATAGTTAGAAGACAGAGAGCAGAGTAATTCTAAATGGTTATGAATCTGGGTGGCAGAAAGTGAAAAGTGGGGTACCACTGGGATCAGTTTTAGGTCCATTACTCGTTATTTTATATCTAAATGATTTAGAGAAAGGATTAGGTTGTAAAATTTCTAAATTTGCAGATGATACAAAAGTAGTTGCTCAAGTTAAAAGTATAAAAAATTCTTATAAATTGCAAAAGGATCGTCATAGATTAGTTGCTTGGGTTAGTACTAAATGGCAGATGGAATTCAATGTTCAAAAATGCAAAGTTGTGCATTTTGGTAGAAATAATGAAAACTTTAGTTATGAGATGCAAGGGAACTGGTTGGAGGGTGTTAGACAGGAAAGGGATCTTGGCATTATAATGTGTAGTGATTTAAAATTTTCTAAGTGCTTAGAGGCTAGAAATAAAGCAAATAAAATGTTAGGTATTATTAAGAGGAATGTTAGTTACAAGAGTAAGGAAGTCGTCTGTAAATTATATAATTATTATGTTAGGCCTCGCTTAGAATACTGCATTCAAGCTTGGTCCCCTTGCCTTAGATATGATACTGATATGCTTGAAGGTGTGCAACATAGGGCAACCAAGCTTATTCCTCAAGGCTCTGTTCTCTCACCAACACTGTTTAACTTATACATGCATGACATTCCAACACCCATAGATAACAAGCTTACCATATCATCATATGCAGATGACATCACTACAACACCCACCCAACAACAACGACAACACCCACCCAACAACAACACCCACCCAACAACAACGACAACACCCACCCACAACAACGACAACACCCACCCAACAACAACGACAACACCCACCCAACAACGACAACACCCACCCAACAACGACAACACCCACCCAACAACGACAACACCCCCCAACAACGACAACACCCACCCAACAACGACAACACCCACCCAACAACGACAACACCCACCCAACAACGACAACACCCACCCAACAACGACAACACCCACCCAACAACGACAACACCCCCCAACAACGACAACACCCACCCAACAACGACAACACCCACCCAACAATGACAACACCCACCCAACAATGACAACACCCACCCACAACGACAACACCCACCCAACAACACCCACCAACAACGACAACACCCACCCAACAACAATGACAACACCCACACAACAATGACAACACCACCCACCCAACAACAATGACAACACCACCCACCCAACAACAACGACAACACCACCCACCCAACAACAACGACAACACCACCACCACAACAACGACAACACCACCCACACCAACAACAACGACAACACCACCCACCCACAACAACGACAACACCACCCACCCAACAACAACGACAACACCACCCACCCAACAACAACGACAACACCACCACACACCCACCCAACAACAACGACAACACCACCACCCAACAACAACGACAACACCACCCACCCAACAACAACGACAACACCACCCCCCAACGACAACACCACCCACCAACGACAACACCACCCACCCAACGACAACACCACCCACCCAACAACAACGACAACACCACCCACCCAACAACAACGACACACCACCCCACCCAACAACAACGACAACACCACCCACCCAACAACAACGACAACACCACCCACCCAACAACAACGACAACACCACCCACCCAACAACAACACCACCCAACAACGACAACACCACCCACCCAACAACAACAACGACAACACCACCCAACAACAACAACGACAACACCACCCACCCAACAACAACGACAACACCACCCACCCAACAACAACAACGACAACACCACCCACCCAACAACAACGACAACACACCCACCCCCAACAACAACAACGACAACACCACCCAACAACAACAACGACCAACACCACCCAACACACAACGACAACACCACCCACCCAACAACAACAACAACAACGACAACACCACCCACCCAACAACAACAACAACACACCCACCCAACAACAACGACAACACCACCCACCCAACAACAACGACAACACCACCCACCCAACAACAACGACAACACCACCCACCCAACAACAACGACAACACCACCCACCCAACAACAACGACAACACCACCCCCCAACAACAACGACAACACCACCCACCCAACAACAACGACAACACCACCCACCCAAACAACGACAACACCACCCACCCAACACAACGACACCACCACCCACCCAACAACACACCACCCACCCAACAACAACGACAACACCACCCACCCAACGACAACACCACCCACCCAACGACAACACCACCCACCCAACGACAACACCACCCACCCAACGACAACAACACCCACCCAACAACAACGACAACACCCACCCAACAACAACGACAACAACACCCACCCAACAACAACGACAACAACACCCACCAACAACAACGACAACAACCCCACCCAACAACAACGACAACAACACCCCCCAACAACACGACAACAACACCCACCCAACAACAACGACAACAACACCCACCCAACAACAACGACAACAACACCCACCCAACAACAACGACAACAACACCCACCCAACAACACGACAACAAACACCCACCCAACAACAACGACAACAACACCCACCCAACACAACGACAACAACACCCACCCAACAACAACGACAACAACACCCACCCAACAACAACGACAACAACACCCACCCAACGACAACAACACCCACCCACCCAACAACAACAACGACAACAACACCCACCCAACAAACGACGACAACAACACCCACCCAACAACAACGACGACAACACCCACCCAACACAACGACGACAACACCCAACAACAACGACGACAACACCCAACAACAACGACGACAACACCCACCCAACAACAACGACGACAACACCCACCCACCAACAACAACGACGACAACACCCACCCAACAACAACGACGACAACACCCACCCAACAACAACGACGACAACACCCACCCACCCAACACAACGACGAACACACCCAACAACAACGACGACAACACCCACCCACCCAACAACAAACGACGACAACACCCACCCAACAACAACGACGACAACACCCACCCAACAACAACGACGACAACACCCCCCACCCAACAACAACGACGACAACACCCACCCACCCAACAACAACGACGACAACACCCACCCACCCAACAACAACGACGACAACACCCCCCACCCAACAACAACGACGACAACACCCACCCCCAACAACAACGACGACAACACCCACCCACCCAACAACAACGACGACAACACCCACCCACCCAACAACAACGACGACAACACCCACCCACCCAACAACAACGACGACAACACCCACCCAACAACAACGACGACAACACCCACCCAACAACAACGACGACAACACCCACCCAACAACAACGACGACAACACCCACCCAACAACAACAATGACAACACCCACCCAACAACAACAATGACAACACCCCCCAACAACAACAATGACAACACCCACCCACCCAACAATGACAACACCCACCCACCCAACAATGACAACACCCACCCACCCAACAACGACAACACCCACCCAACAACGACAACACCCACCCAACAACGACAACACCCACACACCCACACACACCAACACACACCCACCCACACCCATCCACCACCAACACACACACCCACACCCATCCAACACCACCAACACATACACACACACCCATCCACACACACACACCCATCCAACACACACACACCCATCACACACACACACACCCATCCAACACACACACGCCCAACCAACACACACACACGCCCAACCACACACACACGCCCAACCAACACACACACACGCCCAACCACACACACACACCCCAACAACACACACACACACGCCCAACCAACACACACACACACACGCCAACCAACACACACACACACACGCCCAACCAACACCACACACGCCCAACCAACACACACACCCCAACCAACACACACACACACACCCAACCAACACACACACCCCAACCACACACACACACGCCCAACCAACACACACACACACGCCCAACACACACACCACACACGCCCAACAACACACACACACACGCCCAACCAACACACACACACACACGCCCAACCAACACACACACACACACACGCCCAACCAACACACACACACACACACACCCCAACCAACACACACACACACACCCAACCAACACACACACACACGCCCAACCAACACACACACACACCCCAACCACACACACACACACACGCCCAACCAACACACACACACACCCAACCAACACACACACACCACACACACACACACCAACCAACACACACACACACACCCCAACCAACACACACACGCCCAACCAACACACACACACCCAACCAACACACCACGCCCAACCAACACACACACGCCCAACCAACACACACACGCCCAACCAACACACACACCCAACCAACCACACACCACACACCCAACCAACACACACACACACACACCCAACCAACACACACACACACACACCCAACCAACACACACACACACACCCAACCAACACACACACACACCCACACACACACACCCAACACACACACACACCCAACACACACACACCCAACCAACACACCCAACACACACACACCCAACCAACACACACACACCCACACACACACACACCCACACACACACACACACACACACCCAACACACACACACACACACCCAACACACACACACACACACACCCACCCACATATTGTTTTAATTTAATGATCTGTTATCAATGTACACATTATCTGAAGTAATATATTGTCTTCTTGTTTTAGGTGATTGTTACTCTTTGAAATCCTAAGACCAATACAGAAAAATTTATACCATTTAGAAATTTGGAACCTTCTCTGTGTTGAGACCCAGCTCCAAGGTAAGCGTTTAATGAAAACATAAATGCAATTATGTATGGTAGTTTATTAGTTAATGGTAGTTATTCCACTGGGACAATTGAGAGAAAGTGTAATGTACAATACTTTTTGGGACCAAATGTACATTTTACAATGTTTTGCAGGATTAATTTTCTAATAATAATATTAATTCTATACTGTATCTATTTATTGTAATAGCATTACTGTTTATAATAATATTGATTATATACTTTGATGGTACTGTATACAGTATACTATTATAGTAATTAATTCATGTAAATTGAGTAGTTAGGCTATGGTGCATTATTATTAATCATTGCTTTTTCTGTTCCCAGGATGGTGCGTAATTACAAGAACAACAACACTGGCCATATGAATTACTCTGAAGATGATGTAGCTATCTCCGAAGGCATGCCTCAATGGTTGGCTGCTGTGACATTCAAAATCCCTAAAACAACGTTGCAGCAAAGATGCAGTGGAAGGTCGAAATTGCCCTGAAAGATTGGTTGAAAGACTGCATTCCTTTGAGGTGAAGAGATGTCGATAGCCCAGAATCTAGCAGCTCTAGGTGACTTTGGATTGGCTTTCGACATTCACAACATGCAGATGTTTATTCAGGATCATCTTAACTGCCATCAATGAACTATCATGGAATTTAAGGATAACCTTCCCGGGATTGATTGGGCATATGGTTTCCTGAAGAGGCATTCTGATCTGCTCTCCTCTCGGATGTGTCAGAACATAAGTCGTAAACATGCTGCTGTGACTGAATCTGTTGTATTGGAGTATTTCAGGAACTTAAGTGTCAATTGATGGTGTACCTCCAGTGAACATCATCAATTATGATGAGATGAACCTTACTGGATGATCCAAAGGGAAAACTACAAATATTTAGAAAGGGAATAAAACATGCAGAATGGATCATGAACACCACAAAAAGTGGTGGGATATATCCTTTTGATTCTGAAAATGTTTTACAAAAATTCAGAAAGGATGATGATGCTGATTATTGAGGAAGGGAATTTGTCAGTCTAGATCTCCTGTCCTATCTGAAAGAAAAGCGGGAGACAAGTGTGAGGCATCGAGGATCTACCTGCGGTCGAAGTCTCCATGTTCCATCTGGTCGAAGTGTAACTTTGGCAGACCTAGATTCAGGTTCTTTGGGAGTAGCTACAAGGCAAAACTGTTGCTAGGCATCTAAGGATGGAATCTGATTCTGAAAAGGACACTGATAGTGACACTGATGACAATGACTTTGAGGTACAGGATGAGGGTGTAACAATGGAGGAGAAGGAAGACAATAGTGTAACAAATCTTGTTGCTGGAGATTGTGTTGGTGAAATTTGAAGGAGGTAAAGTTCCTCATCACTATGTAGGTAAGCTTACTGAAAAGGATGGTGATGCATGGATTGTTGAATATTACAGAAAAACTGAAATAGTGAGACCTGGTAAACATATGGAAGATTGTGTGGCCTTCAAGTTACCTGAGGAAAGTGATGTATCATTAACAGAGGAGTATTATGTTAGAAATAGTATTATAAAAGGAATTGTGATTGCATTTTATTTTATTAAAAAGTCCAAATTTGGTCTCAATTGCCCTCTCTCTGGGGCAATTGAGACAAAATTTTCAAAACTGTTTACTACAGAGCCAAGATTAACTATGAACTTATGATACTTTAATTTTTATGTAATTAGCTAATATATATATATAATTCCATTAAATGATTGAAACTCAATAACTTTTTGTTTACATCAATCATGAAAATGATGATAAATTGGTCTCAATTGCCCCACTTTATGGTATGTCAAGACTTAATATGCTTAGGGTACTAACAGACACAAACTTTGGACACCAGCAGGAAACATCACTACTTGTATACAAACAATATATTTGCTCAGTTATGGACTATGCTAGTCATGCTGGGCACTCATTATCTCAAACACACACATAAACACCTTACAGACAATACAAAACAGCGCACTTTGTATCATTACAGGATTTACTCAAACACCAATAGAACACCTGCACACAAAAACAAAAATACTGAAAGTTAGGGAACATTTAGACATGAGGGGAACACAATTCATGGCAGCAGCAACAACTAACCCACAACATCCTTGCCACCAGGCATGGGGTCAATTATGAATTGAAGAACCACATTATTTAAATTGAATTGAATTGGAGTTAATGCAATGAATTGATGTAAATTGATTTCTAGTTTTGCATTTGATAAATTTTACTGAATTATTTGTAATAAAATGTAGGTAGAACTTATATATATATAATGTATTGGTCTACATAAAAGTTTTTTGCTTATATGTTTGATTGGCCAGAGAGGTGCAACTTGAGTGATGCCCATTTCAAAGAACTTATGATGATCAGATGTAATGATTAGTAATTTGGGCTATAGACCTGTAGCAGACACTGTAGTGAATCTACTAGTGATTATGGAATTATAGTATCAATTATAATAATAAATTAAAACAAGAATATTTGTATCACAATAAAATAATTTGCTAGTGAGTAGTTGTGTATATTGAAAAAAAATATTGTAATATATACTATATTTTTTTTCTCAAACAAAAATTAGATAAATGAATGGAATTGAATTGGAATTAAAGAGCGTATGAATTGAATTGGAATTGATAAAAATGGAGTTGACCCCCATGTCTGCTTGCCACTACATGTACAATCATGCACTAACACTTCGCACCATTAAGGTAACACCAGAGAGACATTATAACCAAATACGCCATTCCATACCATGCCCCACAGACATCACACAGTACAGAAAACACACACACACACACACACACACACACACACACACACAACCCACAAAGCACTGACATGACTCAGTCTGAATGCGGTCTTAGGTGCGAAGCTGCCACCATTGACAGGTCAAAGACCAGCTGAGCAGATTGGATTGAGTTAACTTAGCATGATTCTGATGTGAACATCACCCCAACTTAGACATATAAACACAGACTAGACAACTCCACAGATGACACCTGCCACCTGTACCAGGAAACACCACAAACAATTAAACACATTATGATAGAGTGTACCACTCTAGCACAACACAGAACAGAACACAACACAACACAATATCACTAGTGCACTGAACCTCTGGTCCACTCCAGAGAGGGTGATTGGTTACCTGTGTGCCATTGGCTTGCTTGTTCAGGGTAGGGTGATTGGCTAACCACCAACAACAACCAAACTTATCCCTACCTAATCTAAGAAGATTGGAATACAGTGATAGATTAAAGGAATTAGGTACGTTTAGTTTTGAGAGACATTGTATGAGGGGAGATATTGAAATGGGGGCGCGATGCCAGTAAGTGTATCTGTGTAAAGATGTGTTTGCATTACTCACCTACTGACTCTGTTAGTGGGGTCATGGCAGCTGCTGCTGGTTGCTGAGATGGGAGATTTAGCTGCCAGTGAGGACCACCCAGAGGGCCTTCAATTGAATAAAAATCCTTTGACTTCAGCACCACCTGCACTGCTAAGAATGAGAGAAATGAGGTGAGCAAGTTACCAATTTTAGTGTGGTTGAGATTGTCAGATAGGCAGCTCCTACCAATTTGAAACTGGGTTCTCACCTTTAAGATCTCTGGGGCATAGCCAGTCTGCCTCTTTTAAAGACTTACTCTTTGGCTTATGGTGGGAAGATTTAAGAAAAGTAAAACATCCTTTGCCTAATTTAATCAACGAAACAACAACTAACATTTACAAGGTTAACTGCATCAGCAGGCAAGTTTTTACAGGTAATTAAAGAAAATATGAACAATTTTATTGAATATACACTAGGGTGGTCCAGTCACCGTCACTGGTCCTTAAAATTCAAAGTTGGGAAGTTTCAGCTCCCACCCCCGGAAATCATTCGAATGGTTGAGAAAACTCTCTAGTTGAATTTTTTATTAAATCGGACAACGTTTACCCCTCCCTCATCGACCTTGAACTTTTACCCCTGGAGTTGTTGCCCGGTTAGCGATCCTGGGTCTGTAGGGTTCGCTTCCGAGAGTCCGGAAACTGGCAGCGGTGGCGAGCGACGACTTGCAGGAGGAACTGGAGTTGCTCCTCGTCGTGGGTCAGCGTCCGGTTGTACTCTTGGACGAGGGCAACTCCTCGCTCGGCATGGTCGTTGATTACGGCGAGCCCTCCCACACGTGCCGCTGCTGTCTTGAAGTCTTCCCGCTTCGGCCAGGTCTCCAGGTCGACCTCGAGGAAGCCGTCCTCCAGTCGAAGTTTCTCGAAGAAACCTTGTGTGTTGGACGACGCCAGGTCTTCCAACTGAAGCCCGGCGAGTACTCGGTTTGGCAGCGTGGGCCGCTTCGCCGGGGACTCCTCACCGACCCGGTCGTGGAGAGAGGCGATGATCTTCCTCTTCTGATCGACGGCGATCCCCGGATCGAACAGCGCCAGCGCCACCAGCTCCTCCGACAGGTACCAGAGGTGGTTCTGGAACTTGGTCAGCGCCGCCTTGGCCACCGCAGGGTTGATGTCAGAGTAGGCCAGCAGGTCCTTGAGGAGGGCGAAGTCATTTCGGGGGGCAGTTGCGGCGATCGGAGCCTCCGTCCACGCCTTGGCGTAGACCCGACAGACGAAGATGCAGATGCTCCGGAGGCCACTCTCCTCCCTCACCGTGAGTTTGAACTGCTGTCGGAACATCCAGACCTTCAAGGCGTAGATTGCCTTCGCCATCCAGCGGGCGTGGTGAATCGGCCCGGGAGCTCGGAAACTCACTCCTCGCGGGGGGACGTGACCGACGAAGAGGAGGGTGAGCTCGAGCAGCTCACGGTAATCGTCGCGCAGGTCCTTGCGCTCGACTATCGCCTTCTCAAACCACTCCGTGTCGACAGTGGTGAGCAGAGGAGCGACATCGGGGTGCGCAGCGCCGGACTCGTACTGGCTTCTGTCCAGGAAATCCCAGCGCTCCTGAAAACGCTTGAAGAGGGTCACGTCAGGACCGGACCTGGGGCCCATCACAGCCGTGAACGCCGCACCGAGGAGGAGCTCCAGCACATGATGGCGGCACGCGAAGTAGAGCAAGTCTTTCGCGAGGTGTTGCTCGATGAGGACGCACGCTCCATTGTTCCGGCCGGTGTTCGAGGCGGTGGTATCGAATGATAAGCCACTCACTTGCTCAGTGAGCTCCCACTCCTCCAACGCGTTGAGGACGGCCTTGGCCATCTCAGAGCCCATTCCACTCGGCAGCTTCGGGACGCCCAGGAGCTGCACCGCGCCGTTACCGGAGACCAAGATGGGAAGCCGATCGACTTGCTCCTTGCTCGTCAAGTCCTGCATGAGCTTGCCGTCCCAGTGAACGACAAGATTGCCGGCCCTCAGCTCTTCCTTGAGCGCCACGTTGAGCCTGGAGCGGTGCCTGCGCCGGTGTTGGCGGATGGAGCTGCGGTTGATATTGAGCTCTACGACGTCGTGCCCAAGCGACCGGGCAACCTCTGTCAGGACGTAGACAGCTCCTCGGTCGGTCACCTTCGTGCGATCCAGCGACGACGCCACAGCCGCCGAAACGATGTTCGTCGTGCCCCGCCTGGAGCGCTTCGGAGCCCGAGGGCTCCCTTCTTCTCCATGGTCGTCGCTCTCCGCTGCGCTTGCGGCACCACTGGAAGAGGACGAAGACCACTCGAGCTCCACTCGGGCCGTAGATGTCGTCGCTTCTTCCTCGGCTCGCTGCCTCCGTCGGTCTTCTTCCCCTTGGCGTTGAGATGCGCGGGCATCGACAGCGGCTAGCGTCGAGTCGACGGACCCCAGCTTGCCGCGCCGACGGGGTTCGCGCTGAGCGAGGAGGAACGCCTTGTCCTCCTCGTTCTTGAGCAGCTCCATGGCGTTAGCGGCAGCGACGTCGAACAGGTTCATCATCCGCTCGCTGAACTCGTCCTCCTGCTTCGCTTGAGCGCCAGCTCGCCCCTTGTTCCTCTTCACATCGTTGAACTCCTTGTGGAGCTTCTCAATCTTGGTGACGATGTGGTCCTTCCGGCGGAGGGGGATTCGCGCCTTGGGCCACACCTCGGTGACGAGCTCGACGACCTGGTTGGCGGCCTCTCGAAGTGACTTCTTCTGGACGTCGATCCTGTAGACCATCAGGGCCAAGACCTCTTTTTGCGAAGGAAATTGCGACCCGGCGATTGATTCCTGCGGGGCAATCAGGTAGCGCAGCTTCGCTGCCATGATCCAGGTTATCTACTTAAAGGTTGAAGGAGTTATTCACTATTCAGTTTAAATTATAATCATTAGAATTTACAGTTTTACACACATTAGTTATCCAACCACTGACGGGTAGCTTGACTTATGGTTAAAGGAGTTATTCAGTTTAAATTATAATCATTAGAATTTACAGTTTTACACACATTAGTTATCCAACCACTGACGGGTAGCTTGACTTATGGTTAAAGGAATTATTCAGTTTAAATTATAATCATTAGAATTTACAGTTTTACACACATTAGTTATCCAACTACTGAAAATCTGGAAAGAATGAAAAAAAACAAACATTACAAATTATGTAACATTTACTTGAAAGTCAAAAAATTAGCTTAATGGTAATGCTCAATGAGGGAGGGGTAAACGTTGTCCGATTAAAAAAATAAATCACCTAGAGAGTTTTCTCGACCATTCAAACGATTTCCGCGGGTGGGAGCTGAAAAATGTTCAACCTGAAATTTCACCCCCTAAGCAAGGACCACCCTAATATACACCAATGTGTATTCAGAACCAACTAAGCACTTGAAAAAAATTATTACTTCAAAAGAAACAAACATCATTAGTCCCATATCACACACGCAAAAATGTCAACATAAAATAAAACCATTAAATTATTGGCTATCACCAGCCCATTACCACACAAAGGAGACAAGACGTACAGAAAAAAAAGGAACTTACGTAACTAATGCAAAAAAATAAAGAATATTAGTCACTAGGGCAAGGTCAATGAGTGTTACCCAAATTGTATAAACCTGATAAGTCCCAGATGTGTCATTTTAAACTCCACTTCATCTCACAATCATTAAAGGTATTCTTGGCTCAATCAGTACAAACAAAAGCAATGGTTATAACAAAAAAATATGTGAATACTGGCTTCAGCATTTGTGCAGGCATTGGGGAAGAAAAAGCTTTGTCCAAATTCACTTCAATAAGCAAATGTCCCAGCCAAAAACAAATCCCTGATAAAGAGAAAAAAAAACCAACAACAATTAGAGATTATCCCCCCAGCACTCATCAACGGACCCGCAGGAATCCATGAGTGCAATGATGCCAGAAAAGGGAGCAAAATTAACAATGATTATAATTAAGGTTCTAAAATTTTGGGATATGTATTTGCATTAATATGTTGCTCATAAGGCAGTTAAAGGTACAATTTAGTTCACAGCCTGAGAAAGCTCAACATCCATTGTGATACATGTTGATAACTGAAGTTAGGTTTTTCAACAAGGTCTTTATAAAGGAAATCAGGCATTCAAAAATGATTATGATATTTACATGATAATTTTAAGTGATCCAAATATGTGAGACATGGTTCTTATAGCTAATGGTTAAGCAATACAAAACACCAATGGTAAAAACAAGACTATAGGATCACCTACCACACCACCAAGGAGAAGTGAGATGCTTTCCCATCTCTTGAAATGGGCATATGATTGCCTCAAGCTTCTGATTATTCTCTATACTGAGAGAATTTCAAAGCTGTTATACTTGGGCATATGATTGCCTCAATTTGCTTAATATTCTCTACGTTGAGAGAATTTCAAATCTGTTATAATCAATTAAAAAGAGAAGAAAATTTTTTTTAGTAACTCTGAAGGCCTGGCTTTCTAAGAAAGCTCTGGCCCAATGGGGATTACTGAAACCTCCCAGGCCCTACTGAGGGGTTTGGGAGCTCTCAGGAATCCTTCCCAATAGTGGAGTTCCCACCAACTTGGGGTGTTAACCATACCTTCTCACTATGATACAGATGTTCAAAATGTTTTCAGGTTTGGACAATTTAGATGTATGTAACTTTTTCTCACTAGATACTGATGGGATAACTCATAGGCATAATAAGAAAATTAGAAAACAGACTTATAGACTTTATCTATGAAAATACTTTTTCAGTCAGAGTGGTGGATTTTTAGAATAACTTGCCATATGATTTGGTAAACAGTAGCTCGTTACTTAGTTTTCAAGAAAAATTTAGACATTTTCATGAGTGAAAGAGGTAGTTTGTAGATTGTATATATTCTTTGCTTCAGTTATATAGGCTACTCTGGTGGTAGTAAATAGTTGTATATTAATTAGCTGACTTGAGTTTGACATCTTGCAAGATTTTTTTATTATTATTAAAATGTAGCTCATGACTTAGATTACATCAATAGGCCTGAGTGGCTTCATGTTTTCCAAGTGAAATTTCAGGAATGTCGTAACCTCAAAAGGAGTGTGTATTGAACTTCAATAGCTTGTAAATAAAACTTTGAGTTCTTCTTTATTTCTATATCTTGCTTTTCATTGTAGCTTTGTTAGTTTTTTCATAATAAATGTTTAAAATCAGGAAGATCATTTGTGATCACCTGATACATAAACTCATATATAGTTAGCAATATACAGGGTGTCCGAGAATTATCTGTACAATTTTTGGCTGTTATTAAAAGTCAACCATGAAGTGTAGAAATTTCAGTGTTGTCCCATTTTACAGAGAATCTCATTAAGTTTTTTCTGATACCAAGTTGTGACAAGTTTTTTAGAAATTCCAGTGTGTCCGAACATTATCTGTACAATTTCATCTTTTAATAAAATTCTTGATAACACACGTAAAATTCTTAAACAAGATTATTTAGAATCTGTATTTTCAAAAGTTTCTTTTATTAAAGTAACGTTGTCACAAACATTCGATATGTGCACCATTAGTGATTCGCAAAACATCCAATCGATACTCCAAATGTTGCCATGTACACTGCAGCATATCCACATCAATTCGCTCAATAGCAGCTGTGATTCTTGCTTTTAAATCATCAATGTCTGTCACCCGCGTACATTTCTAAAAAAATTGTCAAAACGTGGTATCAGAAAAAACTTAATGAGATTCTCTGTAAAATGGGACAACACTGGAATTTCTACACTTCATGGTTGACTTTTAATAACAGCCAAAAATTGTACAGATAATTCTCGGACACCCGGTATATTCATGTACATAAGTCTATTCAAATTTTATAACTAATTATTTGTCATATGTCAAAAGCAAAATTTCAATATCTTTATATTATGGAAAATGTGCATGTAGTTTGAGCATTTAATATTGAAATGAAGCTCAGTTACCAGATAATGTATTTTTAGGATTTTAATCTTTTAAAATAAAAAATAAATTGATGCTCTAAAACAGATCAGAATAGGTACGTGTATTAAAAATAAATATAGTACATATTACAGAGCCCCCCCCAACTATGGTTTTTTTTTAATCACTAAGCTTACTTAAAAAAAAAAAAAAAAAATTTGTATTTCAAGGAAGAATTTTCAAAGATAGATAGGCCAAGTGATAGTTTCATTTTTCTTTTGTCTTTATGTATTGTGACATACTAAAAGGTTCATGATTATAGTTCCTGAAAAGATAGGTCCTACTTAAAACAAAAGTATTAGGCCTATGGGTATCTTCTGCTTCTGTATACATTGTTATAATCTTTGTTCTTACCAGATACTGTACTGTGTTATTTTTCGACACTGCTCTACTAGGGTGGAGTGAAAAAATCAGAAGTGCCAGGATCAAAATTGAGGGGGTCTAGATAGTTGCCTTTTGTCCAGGATTAAACTTTAAAACTGATTTTGGGTGGTTGCATACAAAACTGTGACTGCTACTGGCCAATTTATACAAATTGTATGTGTGCTGTGCATGACCAAAATTTGAACCCAGTTACCTACTTTGGGTTCTGGACATGATAGGAAGACAATTTAAAAACTGGTTATGATGTATTTTTTACCTCTCAAGCAGATTAAAACATTTGCAGAGGACTGCAGGCTCAATAATGCATAAAAAAAAATCCATATTTATATTATTTTTGGCCAAAAATTGCAATTTTCAGCACTTTTTTTTTTTTTTTTAAATGTACAATTTTCAGTGTCTTTGAGGGCTTTGTATATATCTGTTGCAATAGTTGACTCCTTGCCATTACTTGGAGTCACATGTGAGAGGTAGAAATCACTTGAAATAATTTTCAGAAATTAGAGAATTTTTTAGATATTTCAGGGTTTATATCTATTTTTCAATTTCTATATCCAAAATTAATCTTAAATATTTTGAATAATATCTGTTACAAAATGCAAACTAAAATTCAAAATTTTAAATCTTACCAGTTCTGTAATATTTGCCATTCACTTCAACTGTCACCTTTGTTGCATCTTTGTGACCATCCACATAAATAGCATCTACCAATTCAAACATACCAATTCAAATTCAACATAGCCACACAACTAAACAGCCTCTTCATTCTTAACAATACAGAAGAACATACACACATACCACATCAAGCAGGATACTCAAACTCCTCCCCAGACATAACGCTCTGTTCCCCCTCACTAGCAACACATACACAATGGAGAACAGAAAAACAACTGTCATCAGACCACCTGCCCATCATCATTACAACACATTCTACACTCTGCCCCAACAGCCTTAGGCACACTTACAGAAATTACAAGAAAGCTGATTGGGAACAGTTCAAAATACAGACTGAGGAACAATTCACCACATTAAACAGCACACCCATCATAAACATCGATACAACACTCAAGACATTTAATCAGATTATCAATAATGCAAACAAATACATACCCAAGGGCAACATTAGGAAATACAACCCAAATTACACTAGAGAAATAGCCCACCCCATAAGGCAACGTAACAACCTCAAATATAACACACAAACACCACACAGAAGCCATAAAACAGCAGATACAACAGCTCAACACAGAAATAAACAACAAACTCAAAGAAAAACAAACAGAAACATTCAGGGAATTCATAACAACACTAAACCACTCCACAGATACATACAGGCTATACAAGACTATAAACAGCATTACCCACTCTAACAGTGGCATTCACACCTCACACGCGGCTATCTGTCGCAGCCAAAATAATATCCCAACATACACACAACAAGCTAACATTCTAGTTAATCACTACGCAAAGATAAGTCACTTAAACAGAGACAACAACCAGAAACATGCAGACAGACAAACAGCCAGACACAAGAAAACCTACAGACTCGACATGACCATTACACCCTTCAATACAGACCAGACCACCAAGATCATCAAAAACATTAAGAATTCGAAGGCTACTGGACCAGACAACATATCTAACATACACCTTAAACACTTGGGCTCACAAGGAATATTAGCTCTCACAAATATCAGCACATATTCATACCAACACTGTATTATTCCTGACATATGGAAACAAGGTAAAATTATTACACTACTCAAACCAAACAAAAATCCAACAGAACCAGCTTCCTATAGACCCATTACTTTACTATGCACACCTTCCAAAGTAACAGAAAGACTAATCTTACAAATCACCAACCCACACATACCACTATCACCTACTCAACATGGATTCAGACCTCACCACTCAACCACGACATTACTCACTAACCTCACGCAGCACATCATGGATGGCATCAACTCCAGAAGACCAGCTCAACGTACACTATTAGCAACAATAGACATTAGTAAAGCATTTGATGCTATCCCACGCTTCCCTCTCATAAACAAAATACTCAACACAAACATGCACAATAACACCAAAAGGTGGCTGAGCAACTATCTCTCAGGAAGATACTCACATGTCACATTTAATGGCAAGTCATCCAAAAACAAGCTTTTTCCGAACGGGGTCCCTCAAGGCTCTGTTCTCTCGCCAACACACTTCAACTTATACATGCATGACATTCCAACACCCATAGATAACAAGCTTACCTTATCATCATATGCAGATGATATCACTCTAACATCCACCCACAACAACATCGACACCGCTACAAATAACCTACAAACATACATAAACAGTATACAAGACTGGCTTACACACAATAGACTCAAAGTAGCGCCCACAAAATCAACCATCACCTTGCTTACAAGCAACACAAAAGAACACCAGGTAATTCCACAGCTTACACTAAACAACATCAACATTCCACACACTCACAGAACCAAAATACTTGGTGTCACATACAACACATCATTATCTTTTGCAAACCACATTCAGGACATTAAAACCAAATGTACGTCAAGACTTAACACGCTTAGGGTACTAACAGGCACAAACTTTGGACACCAGCAGGAAACAACATCACTCATATACAAACAATATATTTGCTCAGTTATGGACTATGCTAGCCCATGCTGGGCACCCATTATCTCAAACACACACACAAACACCTTACAAACAATACAAAACAACGCACTTCGTATCATTACAGGATGCACTCAAACAACACCAATAGAACACCTGCACACAGAAACAAAAATAATAAAAGTTAGGGAACATTTAGACATGAGGGGAACACAATTCATGGCAGCAGCGACAACTAACCCACAACACCCTTGCCACTATATGTACAATCATGCACCAACACCTCGCACCATTAAGGTAACACCAGAGAGATATTATAACGAAATACTCCATTCCATACCACGCCCCACAGACATCACACAGTACAGAAAACACATACACACACATCTAACCCACAAAGCACTGACACGACTCGGTCCGAATGCGGTCCTAGGTGCGAAGCCGCCACCCATTAACAGGTCAGAGATCAGCCTGAGCAGATCGGATCGAGTTAACTTAGCACGATTCCGATGTGGACATCACCCAAACTTACGGACATATAAACACAGACTAGACAACTCCATAGACGACACCTGCCACCTGTGCCAAGACACACCACAAACAATTGAACACATTATGACGGACTGTACCGCTCTAGCACAACAACGAACACAACACAACATCACTAGTGCGCTGAACCTCTGGTCCACTCCGGAGAGGGCGATCGGTTACCTGCGTGCCGCCGGCTTGCTCGATCAGGGTGGGCTGATCGGCTAAACAACAACAACAACAACCAATTCAAACAATTTACCCTCTTTTCTTATGGATTTACAGTATTTTTCATGTTCTCTTCTCAGCTTGTTCCTGCAAAGTTCATAGTGCAAATTTACTGAATTTTAAAGACAGTTATTTAAGCAAGCTCCATAGGTTTTCACTAACAATATTTAAATTTCAACACTTGTTTGAAATGTATGCCTTTTTGTGAAATACATGTACTTGATTTGAATCAGATACTAATGTACAAGATAATTGGACTGTTACCTGTCAATTACATTCATCTTATCAGTAGTAGTAATAATTCCATAATCCTCGAAAACTGCTGATGCGACTGTTGCTCCAGCTCTGTCACTTGCTTGTTACCTGGTAAAAGACATTTATTTTATATCAAGTTAATATTTGAACAAGGTGTTCATTGGACAGCAGTGTCCAAGATTTGGACTTTAACTATTAGCAACATTACATGGATTATTAATAACTTTTTCAAAGGTATTTTCAACAGAACAACAAGAGTGTTCAAAGCATACTCATATTTTAAACTATACAGTATACATGTCACACTGCCGAGCAAGGTTTGGTAGACTCTTCCTATTTTGTTCTGTCCTGGATTCCTGTTGTTCACTGACACAAGCTGTTTCATCATGTGATTCCAGGCTGCCCTGACTTGAGAGACTGTCAAGATCACTGTCCTGTATTGCTGCTGAGCTTGATGGAACAACTTGAAAAACTCTTCTGAGCTCTTCCCTGGGGATCTACAGAAGCTAAGGCTAACAAAGACCCTAAGATCCACTCTAAGGTTAGCCTGAGAGAAAGGAAAGAGTAGGGGGTTAAGAGAAGAGAAGAAGGGGAAGGGGTTAAGTAAGGAGGAACACCTATCACTCGTGGGTTAACATTCATTCAGAAAAAGAGAAAAAAGACACCATCATCATCCGCTAACCACTGCTGACAAGTCAGAAAAATAGTCGGAGAGAATAGGAGAGGGGTGAAAGATGAAAAGAAGTAAAATGAGAACGCTTACAAACCATGCAAACACAGTCTTAACTCACTGTCATACCATGCAAACTACAAACATGCAAGAAAAGAGAGTTACAGACATGCAAAGTAAGGAGAGGATAAGAAAAAGAAAAAAAGTAGGTAAAGTTAAACAAAAAGTGGGTTAGTTTACACTACGAGCTACATCTATATTCGTGTTAGTCTTTTTTTTTTTTTTTTTTTTTTTTTTTTTTTTTTTTTTTTTTTTTTGCTGGCATGTCACAAGCTGGCATTAATTGTCAACAGACTCATCCTCGACCACCACCCCCAGAGCTCCTGTTGCTAATTGTTCTTTTTTAATTTTAAACAGCATTAATATTTTTAAAATGTCTGTCAAGACGGTTCTTAAACACATTTATGCTGGTAGAGTTCACGATGGGTGCGGGAAGATTATTCCATTTATCAATTACTTTAAACGTAAAGAAGTTTTTAGCGATATTAGTAATGAAATGTCTGCCATGCAACTTAAATCCGTTATGAGTATTACTATTATTGAAAGTGAACAATTTGTCAAAATTTATGTTATCGATGTTATTAACTATTTTGAAAACTTCAATAAGCTCCCCCCTTAATCTCCTAGTTTCGAGTGAATACAAGTCCAACTCTTTAATCCTATCTTCATAAGGCTTGTTGCGCAATGACAGAATTAGTTTCGTGGCATGACGCTGAACCATTTTGGGCACCAAAACTGAATGGCATATTCTAAATAAGGCCTGACTAGGGACTTGTAAAGGGGCAATATAATATCCTTCGATTTAAATTTGAAATTACGCACTATGAAGCCTAACATCCTATTAGCTTTTGTGCAAGACTCCAGGAACTGGTTCCTAACCTTTAAATCCTTAGATACGCGTACGCTCTGAAAATTTGCTCCTAGGGTCAAAATTTACTGTAGATTTCAAAACTCGCATTACTAGAGCTCTAGGAAGTATAGATTTTCCATAAAATATCCCCAAAGTAGGCTTCAAATTACATTTTGATTCCTGGGAAGCCATTTTTAGAAAATTATAGCTCTGGATCTACTTGACTCTGTGAGCTTTTGTTAGAAACCAAGAAAGTACTGCCCATATGCTACAAAATGTTTCAATCCAGATCTTCCTACCTGTTCTAGTTGCTGAGTTATAAGGCATCAAAAATGGCCGAAATTAATTTATGTGACAAAAACATCCAATCTTTAAAGCTCAAAATGATCATGTGGGATGGCTCGCACCATACTCTTAACAAAAACCAATGAAAAGAGCATGTCCTGAAATACTAGGGCCTAGTTTTTTTATTTTGGTCTTGCTTTTTTATAGGTCTAGTAGAGCTTTTAAATTTTGTTCCATGTGATGTTTCTAGCATTATAATTGTTATTTCATTGGCACAATGTTTTATTTTTCTTTTGTTCTTATTACCGATTATATAGTGCAGGACTAGGTACTATGTGCTAGGCTATACATAATATTTTTATTTATGTTCAACAACATGTAATACATGACTTATTATTTTCAGATCAAAACTGAAAATGGCCAAATCATCAGATACTAGTAGTGTCCATGTGGGAGAACCCATGGAAACTGAAAAAACTGGAAGCTTGTACTATTGGAAATAAAGAGGGAACAGTGTCACCTGAAAACATATTCCAGAAAATGTGGTTTGAAACTGTTCACAGAGCTGACAGTTCAGGAAAGACAACTACTTTTCTTCGAACAGGAATAGAAGTAGTCCAATTTAAGGAAGATGCATGCATATGCTTGCACCATAAACAGCTTCTTTTGACCAGATGTGAGTCTGCAGAAGCACTGTTGCAACCCATTTGAATATCATAAATCAACATTACCCAAAAAATCACTTCGGGCAATTGACATTGCAACAGCTCAACTGTTGAAGGAAGAGACTGGCAAAGACATCAAGCCTGGACAGAAACTTTGTCCTGATTGCAGGAAACAGAGGGCTGAAATACAAAGAATCAGTTCAACATCATCAAGTGAATCATTTGATCCACCAGAAGCACAAAAGCAGAAACTAGACTCCAGCTGTTCAGCACTTGACATTTCCCATGTAAAGCCACAAAAAGTGAGTGAGAGAGATTTACCAGGATATGTCAAAAGAAAAACAAGACAAGCACACAAAGCTATTGGTCAGAAAATGGCAGCTCTTACAGGGATTGATGTGGGTGAAACGGAAGCTAGCACAAGTCGGCAGAGGTGCAGAAATTGTGAAGATTATGAAATACTGTACTGTTGGAAGAATTGAAAAGCCAAATGGAATTATCAGACAAAGAAAGGAAACTGCAGATTCTAACTCTGGAGCCTAACAGCTGGTCTATACAACAAACAGCAGAAGAATTTGGAGTTTCTCTTCGAATGGTTAAAACAGCCAGGAAGTTGAAAGCAGAGTCTGGTATTCTTGCAATACCAGGAAAAAAGAAAGGAAAAACACTGCCTGAGGAAGTAGTAGTAAAAGTTCAAAAGTTTTATGAAGATGATGAATTCAGCCGGATGTGCCCAGGGAAGAAAGATTGGATGGCTGTCAGGATTGATGGAAAAAAGCTTCAAAAAGAAAAAAGACTGCTGCTCAGCAATTTGAAAGAAAATATACATTGCTTACAAAGATTGAAATAGCCCTGAAATTGGCTTCTCTAAGTTCTGTGAACTTTGACCAAAGTGGTGTGTGACAGTTGGTGTAGCAAGGGTACACAGTGTTTGTGTATGTACAATTCACCAAAATGTGAAACTGATGTTGGCTGGAGCTGATATTCATGAGGATTACAAAATGCTGATGCAAAAATGTGTGTGCAATTTGGAGTCAAAAGACTGTATGCTACAATGGTGTGAACTGTGCCCTGGAGCACCAGCACTAGAAGACCACCTTTCAGCTATTTTTACAGAACAAGCAGAAATGGATCCACAAGAAATGATTGAATATAAACAATGGGTTCACACTGACAGGGACACCTTGATTATGAAACAGTTGTCAGTAGAGGATTTTATCACAGAACTGACTTCAAAAATTACCTTCCTTTGTGGTCATCATTATGTTTCAAATCACCAAAGTGCTCACCTGAAGTCCCTAAAGGAGGAAATAAAACCTGAAGAAGCAATAATCTTAATGGATTTTGCAGAGAACTATTCTTTTGTGGTACAAGATGCAGTGCAAGGTTTTCATTGGGACAACAGCCAAGCAACACTGCATCCTTTTATAATGTATCACAAAGTTTCAGATGAAATTAGAAGTGAATGTTTTTGTGTCATCAGTGACTGTCTGAAGCATGATACTGTTGCAGTACGTCTTTCTGAAGAAGTTGATTGGATTTCTGAAAGAAAATTTTGAAGTAATCAAGCACATTCATTACTTAGTGATGGTGCTGCAGGCCAGTAAAAAACTACAAAAATTTCCCGAACCTTTGTTGGCACAACAAAGATTTCAGTGGGATATCAGCAGGGACTTGTTTGCTACCAGCCATGGAAAATCAGCATGTGATGGTGTAGGGGGCACTGTGAAAAGATTGGCAGCTCATGCCAGCTTGCAAAGACCAGTAATTGGTCAGATTCTCACACCTACTGATCTCTCTGAATCTTGCCAAAAAGATGTGTATGGAATTACATTCTTTTTTGTTTCAACTGATGAAGTAGAAGCAGAGAGAGAAGCACAGGAAATAAGATTTAATCATGGGCATACAGTAGCTGGAACTCGAGAAAATCATCATTTTGTTCCAGTAAATGATAAACAGATTCAAGTTAGCTGAGTTTCAAGATCTACATGTTATTTTGTGGCCAATGTTGGAATATACAGTGACATTGATCAAGAACAGTTGAAACTGCAACCAGGCCAATATGTGGCATGCATTTATGATGATTTGTGGTGGCTTGGAAACATTTGTGAAGTCTGTGAGGAAGAAAAAGATGCATTAATTACATTTATGCACCCTCATAGGCCAGCACGACAGTTTCAGTGGCCATCTAGAAAAAACACTTGTTGGATTCTAGAGCAGCATATCTTGACAACTATTCCTGCTCCTACACTGAGTGCCATGGGAAGAGGGTACATGCTGCCAGGGAATACCTTGTCTACTATAGAAAATTTGTTTGAAAGTTTTGAAAAGGAGTTGCACAGTTTTGGATCCAGTTAGAAAGTCAAGGAAAGATGAGTTGATGGGTGTGTGGGACCTGTCGCTGGACCTGCATGGCTATCAGGCATGGCCCCTTGGTGATGGGGTTGCCAGTTTCTCGAAAAACTGAGACAGACTCCTTTGTATTAATAAATTATCTTTATCTTTAATAGTTACCAATTAGAGAAATTGGCAGTGGCTTAGCCACCATGGACCAATGCAGGAGTGGAAATAAATTAACAAATATAATGCTAGAAACATCACACGGAACAAAATTTCAAAGCTCTACTAGACCTACAAAAAAGCAAGACACCAAAATAAAAAACTAGGCCCTCGTATTTCAGGACATGCTCTTTTCATTGGTTTTTGTTAGAGTATGGTGCGAGCTGTCCCACATGATCATTTTGAGCTTTAAAGATGGGATGTTTTTGTCACATAAATTAATTTTGGCCATTTTTGATGCCTTATATCTCAGCAACTAGAACAGGTAGGAAGATCTGGATTGAAACATTTTGTAGCATTTGGGCAGTACTTTCTTGGTT
This sequence comes from Bathynomus jamesi, assembly GCA_023014485.1. Taxonomy (NCBI): domain Eukaryota; kingdom Metazoa; phylum Arthropoda; class Malacostraca; order Isopoda; family Cirolanidae; genus Bathynomus; species Bathynomus jamesi. Next base: position 352,747 of record JAJOZX010001830.1, on the reverse strand, counting down.
TTTAACAAAAGCTCACACAGTCAAGTAGATCCAGAGCTATAATTTTCTAAAAGTGGCTTCCCAGGAATCAAAATGTAATTTGAAGCCTAATTTGGGGATATTTTATGGAAAATCTATACTTCCTAGAGCTCTAGTAATGTGAGATTTGAAATCTACAGTAAATTTTGACCCTAGGAGCAAATTTTCAGAGCAGAAGGATTTATTACTGTGGAATGCTGACTCGCTAAAAATGGCACAAATAATTTGGCACTTAATGTGATGGACAAAGTAGCCCATGCTTTTGGAGCCCTAGTGACAGAACCACAAGAGATATGGAACTAAAACATTGCAGAACTTCCTTTAAGGCTTAAAGGAATCTGTGAGCAAAGTAAGAACAAAATCTGACATGGTGAGGTGGGGACCACAGGTCCACTTGATGTGCAATGACCCATGTCCCAAATCTCTTCTCTGATTTGAGTCCTCACAGATGATGTCAAACAACTTGGAAGTTTTTCAATAAAGGAAGAGAGATCACTCTGGGACTTGTCACTGTTTCTTTTTTGGATATCTATCAAATCTACAAAATTACCAAAACTTTAATGTTGTGAATGCAAACTTCAATTATAAATCCACGTTAAGTTCTAGTCAAAACAGAATTTATTACCAATCATTCTTATGATTTGCAAATCATTGAATCACATGATTATGTTAATAAAATTACTGTCACAAACAAATAAATATAATTACAAAATTTACAAAAGTATGACATATTTTAAATCTCTTTATAAGGGACTGAAAATTTGAGTCTTACCTCAAAAATTCTTTGACTAGATCCTGAATCTTGCTGGTGACACTGGGGCATGAAATTGGATAGACATTGCACCAAATCCAGCATTCAGTCAGACTTAGTGCAACTGTATCAGCTGCTTGTCTGGTTGTCCAGTTCTCTTCTGCCATCACAGTCTGTGCTTGAAAATCTGTGACCTCCATCAAGAATTTTAACTGTCTCACTGTGTCTTAACATCCTACTATGGGGTAATTCCAGGACAGATCAACCAATGGACAACACTACCACCTCTTCAATTTTGCTGAAACTTGGTACAGGGGTAGATTTTGGCCAAAAAATATGATTCCTGAGTTGTTTGCTTGATCTGACCAATGGTTCAAAAGTTATGAGCGACGTCATTTTGAGGTCAAGCATTGATCTCACATTTTTCAAACTGCCATAACTTTCCTCCTGTTGGTCATAGCCCTATAAAAGTATACATATTTGGAATCAGAATGATCTGTAGATTTCAAAAATGTCATCGTTTTTTATGAAAAATAAAAATTTTGCTTATAAATGAATATTTGAGGTCATCATTTGACCTCTCGGATACTGAATTTCAGAAAAATTCATTGATGAGAAAAATGTTCCCCTATCATTTATCTATCATTGTCAGCTTTAAAAAGTTTGTGTATAGGCCATTATACATGTCAAAACACAATTTAAGTAATACTAACTTCCTGTATTTTTTTACTTTATAAAAATCTAATTTTGCCTCATTTCATGATCTAGACATCCTGAGAGCTAGATAGCTATAGGTGCACCGTGCTTGAATATAGAGAAGTATATAAAAGAGTGCTACACATGATATATACTGTATATATATATATATACTTAATATATTTTGCTTGTTAATACATTGTTATGTATTAGGTATTTTAACAAAAATAAATATCCCCATTTCATCTCTGCCACAAGACTCATCAGACAACTTTGATTAAACTGGCTGTTGTTATGGGGGAACTTCCAATCCCCTTTATTAACGAATACAATATAAAAGTTATCAAAACAGTTGAACATTACTTAAAGAAAAAAGTAATAGGTAATACATATATAATGACTCCATATTATACAAGGATAACATCACAGTAATTAACATTCTACATATGTACATATACACGGTAAAATTTAGGTTAATCTATTTATATGCTCCTTTGCAAAGTTTTTCCATATCATCTTCTGGGAAAATATACTGGATATGTGTTCCTCCTCTTAGTCCTGCCTGTACTACTCCAAGGATATTGTTTGCTGGCACTGGGCAACTATCTTCTTTGGTTGGGAATGTATAATTTGTATATGATGGGGCAATGCCTGAGGGATGCAGGAAATTGATAATGTAATCTTCATATTCAGCATCATAGTCTTTTACCAGCCCAAACCACAGTTCTTGTCCATATATACATCCAACAAAATACCCAACTTTCACTTCAGTGCATGTTTTTCCCTGAAGACTACTGCCCTCTTTACTACCAGACTGAGTGCCAATATCCTTCAGCAGGCTTTTGAGCTCTCCTTTGGACTCTGAGAGAGGGGGTAAACCATTAAGCTATCCATTGACATAGGTACAAATCTATGAAGTTTTAGGGTGCCTGCAATTGACTTGATTGAAGGGCTGAAGCGCTGCTCTAATCTCTCTTCAATCTCCTTGATTTTCATTGATGACATACAAAAATTTTATTAGAGACTTCATTTCATTGGAACAAAACTGGTACATGACTTCAGCTGTTAAAATTTGTTTTTCGACATGTATTTGTAGGCTTGCTTTTGCTGCTGCTCTCTTGGCAGTACCTCCAATTCCATCACATGCATTTTTGCCATGTGATGTAGCAAAAAAAATGCCACTCAGCATCAATCCCAAAGTCACCTCTGTGATGGCAAAGGTTCAAGAAATTGAATTTGTTCTTATACTGAGCAGCATATCCATCAGTAAAATAGTGAATTTTTGTCAGAGTTGGATGTTCTGCATGAATAACAGGTATTAGCTCTTTGAGAAAAGAGTACACCATCACTGTATTATGTTTCACTGAATCTGAAATGAAGCAATAACTGATGACAGACGGTATCAGATTGTTTCCAGTAAAACACAAATGGGTGTACTGTGCATTGAGAGTTTTCCCAATGAAATCCTTGTGCTGCATCCTGGACAATGAATGAATAGTTCTCTGCAAAATCTCCTACTAAGCACCCTCCATGCAATGGAAGGTTATTTTTTAAATTTTTAAAATATTCTGCTTGGTGTTTACTTGTAAAATGGTGCCTTGTGAGATTAGAAATGCTCTTGCTTAATGATTCTATAAACTCATATAAATTCTCAACCTTTTCTGTCAGTGAACAGCAGTCCACTGTCACCCATTGCTTATGAATTTCTTCTGGTAGAGTCTCCATAGCATCTAATCCTTCCAACAAGGCCTTGACACCCTGTTTGCATGGGCAGTTTTGGCACTTATGCATCATACAATCTTCATTGTTGATGTCACAAACTGAAGTAGCCATCAGCTGTGAATATTCTAGCTGTCTCACTCCAAGAGCTGCAAGCTGCAGTTTGGGATGATATGTACAGACACAAACTGAATATATACCACTGCTACCTGCGAGGATACACCAAGCAGGACGAAGACTGGCAAAACTACTAAATCCAATATGAGGATTATTTGAATCCTTAGTAAATTCTGCATAGAGCTCTTGCAAATTACAAAGTATTAAACACTTTTGCATCTTTATCTTTTCTCCTTCTTCATTGATTACAACCTTGCAGTCTTTCATTCCAGGACATTGACAGCTATATTCATCTAATCCATAAAATTTCCTCACTTTCACTTTTGTCTCATTTGCAGTTACTTTGCCTTTACTCATTGATGGGATTTCAGGTAGTACTCCATGTTCACTTTTCAGATGGTGACTTTTTTTTACCATGTAAGTTGATGTTCCAAAGAATGTTGACGTTTTACCTATTGTAAATGGTGACAGTGATAAAATTTGATGTTTTAGCTTGCTGTTTTGTGTGGTGTTGAACTTATCCTTGAGCTCCCTCATGAGAAGTTCATACCTGCAATTTTTAGAAAACTTTTATTAAAAAGATTTCTAACTAGCTAGTCATAAAATATAAAAATTCTAAACATATCCTTAAGTGGATAGTTTCATTGCGTTAATTGGTGATACCTTAAAGCTACTTTAGATAGGCCTAATCATATATGGTATGTATAACAATATATATAAAAATATATATAATATATATATAACATATATATAATATATATAGTACCTAAATTAATTTAAGTGATACTTACTTATGTAATTCAGAATTCTTTTTGTCATAGTGGGAACTTGTTGATAGACTAGCTTCTGGAAGTTCTACTCCATTTGCAGATTCTATACTTCTCTTGATTTTTTCTGTTGTCTTCAAAAGTTTGGAGGTTCCTTGTTTTTTGCTTTTGCTGATGTGTCATACCAGCTGTAAGCAATATAAATATAAAGTGTGTTTAGTTATACAAGTAAACTGTAATATTAATATTTATGGAATAAATAATATGTCAATTTATAATAAATATCATTCATTGTACAAATGTTTTTTATTTAATCATTATATATATATATATATATATATATATGGGAATGAACTCAGAATGGTCCCCTGAGTTTTTTATGATACACACAGACAGTGCATGGAACAAGGAACTCTTCTGGGATAATTAAATCCACTATAGTCCAAATAAGCAATGGTAAATGACAAATACCATAGTTTTTCTTTTTCATGATGCTAGCCCGACGCGGGCAATGGGTCACTCGCAAAGAGGTCCCATAAATATAGCTTCCCTCACCAGCTATCCCTTTTTCTTTTATGTATTCAATCTGACGTGAAGGCAGCGAGTCTTTTGCTTATATTGAGGTTCTAAATGTAGCAGGACTAGGCTGCTTTAAACCCTAGATCCATGTCCCAAAGCTGGATCCTGTCTGCTTTGCAGATAGCTGGTGAGGGAAGCTATATTTATGGGACCTCTTTGCGAGTGACCCATTGCCCGCGTCGGGCTAGCATCATGAAAAAGAAAAACTATGGTATTTGTCATTTACCATTGCTTATTTGGACTATAGTGGATTTAATTATCCCAGAAGAGTTCCTTGTTCCATGCACTGTCTGTGTGTATCATATATATATATATATATTTTTTTTTTATTTGCATCAAAATAGCCTTGCTTGTTTTTATTGGACTTTCATCCAAGTAGGGAAGTATATTGTCATGAAGTATGTCTTTCTTTGGAAAGCTGTCTAGATGCTTTGAAGGAGTCATTAATTGTGGATTGGAGAGACTTGAGTCAGATGAGGCACATGAATCTTCACTGATTTCCATTGGTGAAATGGCTTCTACTGCTGTTTGCTTAAGAAGACCTGGTTCCTTTGATATTAATTTTAGACAATTTACACATAATAGGTCATCATCTTTTAATAGTCCAAGACTCCTAAGAATAATGTCCTTCTTAACTTTCCTTACACTTTTAAAAATTCTTTTTTTATGTTTCTTCAGAGGATCAGAGCAAAATTTCATATTCTGAGGCATTTCGTAATAAGGTACTACACTATATTTATAAGCAGGTTCCTTCACTGTAGCACTGCAAAATAAAGAATATATGACAGTACAGGACCTGTGGGCAAAAATAGTTGATGAATAACAGAAAAAACATGGAAGATGATGTTACTCAAATATACATAACAATGCATTAACAAGCAATATATATATATATTATATATATATATATATATATATATATATATATATATATATATATATATATACCATGTGTGGCACTCTTTTTATATACTTCTCTATATTCAAGCACCTATAGCCAGAGCTGGGCAGTATTTAAATACATTTGTATTTAAATACGTATTTAAATACATTTGTGTATTTAGAACTGTATTTATAAATATATTGTTTTTCATGTATTTAAATATAGTATTTAAATACTTTAATGAGTATTTAAATACAATGTATTTAAATACTCAAAATATAAAAATGTAAATACTTTTACTGGTTTAATAAACGTTCTGTACTAGCACAGTACGACGCGTCGACAGTGTAGTACAGCATGGTTCATGTTTCAACGTGTCAGTTCAATCAGTTGTGTGCCACTCTTAGTCGAAAGCGGTTGATTTCTTTATCGTGTGCGTGTCGTCATGGCTTCAACAAGCAAATCCGGTGAATCAAACAGTGATATATCTGCAGATAACAATTTAAAATGTATTTACAAATGTATTTAAATACAATTGATGTATTTTGTATTTAGTATCTAAATACATTCGTAAAATGTATTTAGTATTTAGTATTTAAATACATTTCTCCCATGTATTTAGTATTTAGTATTTAAATACATTCAATGTATTTATTGCCCAGCTCTGCCTATAGCTATCTAGCTCTCAGGATGTCTAGATCATGAAATGAGGCAAAATTAGATGTTATAGTAAAAAAATAGAGGAAGTTAGTATTGCTTAAATTGTGTTTTGACATGTATAATGGCCTATACAAAAACCTTTTAAAGCTGATAATGATAGATAAATGATACAGGAACATTTTTCTCATCGATGAATTTTTCTGAAATTCAGTATCTGAGAGGTCAAATGATGACCTCAAATATTCATTTATAAGTAAAATTTTTATTTTTCATCCTACATCAAAAACGATGTCATTTTTGGAATCTACAGATCATTCTAATTCCAAAAATATATACTTTTATAGGGCTATGATCAACAGGAGGAAAGTTAAGGCAGTTTGAAAAATGTGAGGTCAACGCTTGACCTCAAAAGGATGTCACTCATAACTTTTGAACTGTTGGTCAGATCAAGCTAAAAACTTGGGAATCATATTTTTTGGCCAAACTCTACTCCTGTACCAAGTTTCAGCAAAATTGGAGAGGTGGTGGTGTTATTTTCCAGTTTTATTGGTTGATCTGTTCTGGAATTACCCTATGCAGTATTTTTTGGCAATAAGGTTATCAAAATACATGTATTTATCAATTCTATAAATTCAACTTGAAAAGAAAAATATAAAATATAATTTCAAATAAAAAAAATATTTGGAGTAAAAGGGCCAAAAAATTGCATTTTTTGAGCAAAAATGACAAAATATGGATTTTTTTATGCATTATTGAGCCTGCAGCCCTCTGCAAATGTTTTAATCTGCTTCAGAGGTAAAAAATACATTGTAAACCATTTTTAAATTCTTTCTACCATGTCCAGAACCCGAGATAGGTTACTGGGTTCGAATTTTGGTCGCACGCACATATGATTTGTATAAATTGGCCAGTAGCCGTCAGTTTTGTATGCAATCACCCAAAATCAGTCTTAAAGTTTAATCCTGGACAAAAGACAACTATCTAGACCCCCTCAATTTTGATCCTGGCACTTTTGATTTTTTCACTCCACCCTACCTGAATGCTCTATCAGTAATCGTTATTCTCAATCTACATCCTACCTGAGGTGTATTTTGATAATCAAGTCTTTGGCCTTTTAGATTTTTGTCTTTGTAATTTTAGATGGACCATCTCCATTACCTCCTGTTGGGCCTCAAGTTGGAAACACACTTGGAGCACCCACTACATCAGCTGTAATGCCTTCTAACCTCCCCATGGGAGGAATGATGGCCCCTCCACCCCCAGGTCCCCCACCCCCACCTCCAGCTGGACCACCAGGAGCAGCTATGATTCCTCATGGAGATTTTACTAATAGTAGGTTATAGTATCAGACTACCAGTCCATAGTATGGTACCTGTTAAGGCACATAATTAAAATCACCAAATTCCAATTGGATAGATTGATTTACTTAATTGTTAATGTCTAGTAGTTATATCATACTTCAACTACTTATACTCTAATATAGGCCTAATAGGCCTGTACTTGGAAGGAAAGATGATTTCAAGTTAACTTCAGCAGTAGCCACTAAGCCCTATCCTATATGTAAATTCTTTAAAAGTCACTAATGGAATGGTACTACATACTCAGTATTTTATTTTATCATAGACCTAGTTAAAAATGGGCCTAGGCCCTAGTTGTGTTCTGTATTTCTTCTATACTGTACCTGAGTTAACCTATTGTACTTATCATTTTGACCCCCTTATCATGACTATGTTCATGTAACAAGGCAATCAAAATAATACAAAAGTTTTAGTAGACTGTAGTTATGGGTAAGTCCTACAGGTCTAGCAGTTTCTGTATTCAGTGCTTTTTTTACTTTACAAGGTAAACTGCAGTTGCAGCCCAAGTTTTAAATGTTATTTTTCTTCATTTTTAAGGTATGATGAGTCCTGGTCCTATTGGAATCCCCCCTGGTCATAGTGCTATGCTGACACCTATTCAGTCACACTCTGTTAACCCAGCCACAAATGATGCTCCACTTGAATTCAATACAAATAAAAATAAACCACCTATGCCAGTATCACAAAGTAAGTAATATAATTTGGGATGAAAATGGTATGTATGGCTCATATTAAGGTAGGCTTGGATGAACTCATCAACCTAGTTGTTGCAAGTAATTTTTTCCCCTTCTAGTAGTACAGTGGTAGGATTTTTACACACATTATTGAAGAACTATTTTTCATTCTCAGTGGGGTGGACATGACACTTAGGCTTGAGACTGTGTGTGTAATTGCCTAATTAGTTTGAGCACTTTTAAAGGTACAAATTAGGAATAAAGTATCACTCCAACCATCAGGTATCCAGTGTTTCCTTCCATGATGGGGTGGGTGGGGGGGGGGGGGGGTATACCTCTAGTGGTACATCAAGTGAGGTCAGTCTCCATTTACACACCTCACAAAGCACTTTTATTTCTATATACTCTGTAATCTGAATTATATGCTGCTGCGGTGGCTGCATAGGCTGTAGTCCCCAAGTATCTGTATTGTTGAACCATCCAGCACCTTTTCACGTTTCTGGGTTTGGGATAGTCAAGAGACTGGGCAAAGATGTAATCTACTCTGGTATCTAGGAATGCCTCTCTTGTCAGTGGTTGATTTCCAGGAGATTATTCAGGTCCGACTCGTACGTTAACTGTAAAGGACTTCCCCTAGTTCAGGCGTCTAAGTCTGACTCTCCAATGAGTAGGAGAACCAATCACTCAGAGTCCAAGAAAGGGCTGGAATCCAAAGGTAGACCTAATAAAAGTAAACTACTCTGTTTGTTTTTCTCTATTATATCTGAAATAAACATTTATTCAGTGTGACAGTATAAACATAACAAAAAGACTGGCAATGAAATGAATCACAATTAACAAAACCTCTGGAAAACCAATAACACTTAGTGAGATTTGGCAGAAAGGATAGAAAGCAAGTCAGAGACAAGTACCAGAGAAGACTTGGACAGAATGTTAACCCCTGTCCCAGCCTAGCTACCCTCCAAACTTGACCCCCCCCCCCCCTTATGACCTCTGTTTCAATTTCTTTATACACTGGCTAGTTAATAGGGTTAGGGTCACCAGCCTGATTCCAGGACAGATCCCAGTGGCCAACAGTGGTTGACACAACCTCAATGGACTGCGTAGCTCACACTGGATTGGATCCACAATCCAAGCCTGATGAAGCTGGACCATGTGAGTTGAATCCCAACTGGTTGCCTAGACAACACAAGATTATTAGTTACTTGCACCAGGCACCATTAATCACAATAATAACATAACATAACAACAACGGGCAATTAATCAACAAACATTAACTGGAATCACGACTTCATAATTGAGCACTGGAAAACATAATTTACTCATGAAATCAAAGCACATAAATACTAAATAAACATAAAAAATACTAACTACAAACATTGACAATTATGGCAAACCTATCTCACATGAGTTAGCCTAATCAACCTATAATCAGTGCCAAACAAGCATGGGCAAAAACCTAACTCTGGAATAATGTGACTGGTGACCTATACTAATGATAATCGGTTCTCTAGCTAGTTACATGACAGGGTCACAGATGACTGGATTTGGCCAAAGGAAACTCCAGGGCTCCCCCATGCCCTGCAAACCAAGCAATAAGTAAAGGTTTGATGTCTGATTCTAACCTGGCTGGATTTATCACACCTATCTATACTCAGTCACAGTTTCAACAACCTATATATATGTCTACTTTTAATAATAATAATTAATACTGATAATGATGGTGAAATACAAATGACAACACCACAATAACTAGGAATAAGGATTATGAACAAGTCTTTATTCCTATTGTACACTGGCCAAGGATTACAAGCTAGAGCACTTAACATCATACCTTTAAAGGCTTTCCAAACTCCGTTGGCTTCCAACAGGACACGTCTGTATTAATCTCAGCCTGTCTATTGGGCCTTCTAGTCAGGTTTCATAACCTTTTAATAGGCTTCCAAGATCAAATAGTCTGGATGTTACACTAGGGGTTTTTTACAGTTAACAGGCTTACTAACTAGACTCCTGTGGGGAGAGAAAAACTTGAGAAGAACCAGATAGGACTTGAAAATTAAGGTGAGGTTTTTGTGAAAAACTCTACAACCCCAAAAGGGGGATTTGAAAATCAGGTGGTGGTTGTGAGAAACTTCATAACCCCCACAATGCCTTTTTCACAATTCTTTCATTGTTCATTTTCCCCCATGACAATATCAATGTAATCATCCTCTATTCTCATCGGTGTCCGGACAACCGCCCCCCCGACAACCACCCCTGTAGGATAATCGCCCCCCAGATTATTGCCCCCCATAAGTAAATAAAAATTAAATAGAAATTAAATTTACGTTTAAAAAATGGCAAGCTAAAACAATATTTAACAACATTATTGCCAATTCTTGCTTAATTTTGCTTGTAGCCTGAAAAAAAATTATATTTAAAAAGTTAGCAATATTTAACAAAAATTTTTCCAATTATTGCTTACTTATTTATAATAAAATTATGAAGTTTAGCTACTTAATTTTATTTAAACAGTTGGCAAGACTTATTGTATTTCATATATACTATGGATTAATTAATTATATTTAAACAGTTGGCAATACTTATTGAAAGGTCATTTTGAAAGTCATAGTTGGTGGTAGGTTAGGTTAGGTTGTAGTTAGGTTAGGTTGAAGACTTTGAGAATCGTGAACTAATTAATTTTTTAAGAGGTATCGCCTATAATTTGAATTTTTAGCATTAAAACCTCTTTTCCAAGCAAGTTTTACTTTTTTTTAGTAAATTTTAATAAATATGAACTCTTTCATAAGTTTGTTTTTTATAAATATTAATAAATTTAATTCCTATTTAATTTTATTTACTTATGGGGGGCAATAATCCGGGGGGCAATTGTCCGGGGGGGGCGGTTGTCCTAGCACCATTCTCATCTACTCTACAATGACTTTTTCACTCCACACCTTTCCCAAACATCCTCATTTCTCATACAATTAATCCATTTTACATCATTTATACTTTCTTAAATTATTTATCAAAACTACTCTCACTTTTGACAGTGAACAATCATGCCAAACAAGTGTCTTGCATCTACACATCATTGTTGGCACCAATACACCTTCATGTAAATCTTTTGGTGCCTGCACACTTGAGTACTTTCTTCCTGCCGAGGCTTTTATCATGTCCATGATTTGCTTGCCTTGCTTTACTCTACTTTCATCTTTCAGTGTACCTGCACCTCTTTCAAAAGTCAATGAAACTCAACAAATATTAATTTCTTTTACATTTAAAACCTAAATTTTCTCCATTCACATTAGTTATTATATGGTGACACTTTTCTTTGTGACAAGAACCTTATTTTTATTTATATTCCTTCAATGTTGACAAAACATGTCACTGCTCTCCTTAATTCATTCTTTGATTTACCCAAAAAAACACCACATCAGCATACATCAGATAAGAAAGCTACCACTTGTGCTCTTCCAAATTCAGATTTTCTCCTCTTCCTATTTTTTCTTTCATCTTGCACACTAGCCCATCCACATAGATTCCACACATTAAACAGTCCAGTCAAACTGTAACATTAATGCTGAACCATTCAGTCAACCAACCCTTAACTTTTACAAAAATACTACTATCCATATAAAAACTTCTTGCTGCATTTAACATTGTGCCACTGACACTGCAGTCATATGCTTTCTCCAAATTCACAAGTACTTTGTGCACCTTTTTCTTATCACTGTTTCTCAACCATTTGGACTCTAAAAAAAACACTTGATCAACAAGTCCTTTTACTGCTACAAAGCTGATTTGTTCATTACCAACCAAAAAAATGTGTATTTTTTATTCTCTGTCAACATTCTTCCATGTATCCCTAATCTCGCCACAACTTAATCAAGATATCAACAAATATGACAACAGCATTAAAAGACAATACACATATTGATGAAAGAAGCAAATTTGGGGCCTTTAACTTAAATGCCAAGACTATAAATTGGGAAGCGATCAGATCACACATGGCCCAAATAGAGTGGAGAATAATTTTTGAGAATAAAACAACTGAAGAAATGCTAACAACCTTGGAAGAAAAAACTCTGAGAAATTTAGAAAAATATGCTCCGAAATCACAGCCAAAAGGAAAGAGGAGCTGGCTAGAGAGGCAAAAGAAAAGACTATTCCGCAAAAGAAAGAGAGTGGAGGTGAAGTTAGGCAACTGCGGAGATAATGACAGGAAAGTAATACAAGAAAAACTGGAAGGTATCGATAGGGAAATACAAACCCTGATTAAAGAACATACAGAGAGGGAAGAGGAAAAGGCGGTAGAAGCAATAAAGGAAAATCCAAAATACTTGTATAGCTATGCAAAAAGGAAAACAAAAACGTGCGCTGCTATTAGGCCTTTAAAGACGAGAAATAATGAACTAACCGAAGATCCAAAAGAAATATCTGAAACATTGAGAGCTCAATATGAATCGGTTTTCAGTACCTCAAAAAGTGACAAAGCAATATCTGACATAGATGCATTCTTTGAAGAGGAATTGCAGGGAGAGTATATAACAGACTTTGATTTTACCCCAGAAGATGTAGCGAGAGTTATAGGACAAATGAAACCACATTCAGCTGCAGGTCCGGACAATTGGAATACATTATTGATTAAAAACTAAAAATGAAATGGCTACACCTTCATACTGGATATAAAGAAGCTCCCTAGACACGGGGGAAATACCAAGCATCTTGAAAAGAGCAAACATTGTCCTTATATATAAAGGAGGGGACAGATCTCAATCAAAGAACTATAGACCAGTGTCATTGATGTCCCACCTCACCAAAGTATCTGAGAGAATAGTTAGAAAGAAAATTTATGATTTCCTGGAGACACGGGAAAGACTCAATGAGAATCGGCATGGATTCTGATTAGGTAGATCATGCCTATCACAACTAATAGAACACTACATCATCATCCTAGATGCACTGGAAGGCAATGACAACTATGATGTTATATACACAGATTTTGCTAAAGCTTTCGACAAATGTGATCATGGTATAATAGCACATAGAATGAAATATATGGGAATAACAGGCAAAGTGGGAAAATGGATCTACAACTTCCTCAGAGAATGTCTGCAGGTCATCAAAATTCAAGGTATATCATCATCAGAATTGGAAGTACACAGCTCAATACCACAAGGGACAGTACTGGCCCCACTCCTGTTCATTATCATGCTAACAGACATAAACAGCGGAGTAAACAGCAACAGTATAGTAACATCATTTGCAGACGATACAAAGATCAGCAGAAAAATCAGCGATGTACATGAAGTGGAGGCCTTGCAGAGAGACACGAACAAAATATACAAATGGTCAGAAGACAACAACGTGACTTTTAACACCGAAAAATTTCAGCTCTTGAGATATGACAGAAAAGAGGAACTTAAACAGACTGCATATTATGCTCCAGATAGACAGGAAATTCAGAGAAGCATGAAAGCGATTGATCTGGGGGTAATAATGACCGATGATGTGAAATTTGAAACACAAAATCAGATAGTGATAAATAAAGCAAAAAGAGTCGTGGAACAGGTACTAAGAACATTCAAGAGAAGGGACAGGACAGTAATGATTCTCCTGCTAAAAACACTGATTATACCAAAACTTGAATACTGCTCAGTTTTGATGTCCCCATATAAAAAGGAAGAAACTAATAAACTAGAAGAAATGCAAAGGCATTTCACAGCCAAGATTGATGGCTGCGAAGAACCCAACTACTGAGAAAGACTACGTAAACTAAATATGTACTCCCTGGAAAGAAAAAGAGAGAGGTACACCATAATCTACATATGGAAAATGATCGAAAAACTGGTACCAAACCTAAAACTAAACCCAATTACCATCCAAACAACACTGGAAAATAGGAAAGGCAGAATGTGTAGTGTTCCTAAATTAAAGGCCTGACAAGGGACCTCCTCAACTCTGAAGGAAAATAGCTTGGTTGTCAGGGGGCCAAGACTTTTCAACCAGCTTCCAAAGGACCTCAGAAGTGTAACGGGGGTTAAAGTTGAAGTCTTCAAGAGAAGACTAGATGCCTGGCTCAGGATGGTACCAGATGAGCCAGGCATGCCTGGCTATGTATGGTGGAGAGCACAAGGTGGAGAGCACAAGAAAGCAACTCGCTCCTCCACCAAGCTAGACCTAGAGGCAGGGCCACCAGCTTGATCTCCTTGTGAAGAGAGACCAATGCATGAAACAACATAAGGTAAGGTGTATATATATATATATATGCACTAGAATCACAAAATAACATGTGACTTTATTAATAAGCAAACAACCACAAGGAAAAGGAAACACAAAGTCCGAGCGCTTTCGTGATATATTCACATTATCAAGGAGGAACAGAAAATAAAGGCTATTTTCTGTTCCTCCTTGATAATGTGAATATATCACGAAAGCGCTCGGACTTTGTGTTTCCTTTTCCTTGTGGTTGTTTGCTTATATATATATATATATATATATATATATAAGGTTAAAATATGATTTTAAGCCTTTACAGAAGACTGGTACAAATTTGTAATGTTTCAAATACACACAGTTATAATTGAAATGCACATATTTAATTTAGCATTAAAGAGTTAAACCAATCCAGTTTTCTTCTCTCCTTCCTAAAATTTGCCATGATTTTGTGGTTTGTTAGTTCTTAAAATAATAATGCATTTAATCCTACAACAAAGCTATTTTTGCAGATGTAGATCCTAAAATGTTGATCACTGTTAATGGATAGTAAAAGGGGGTAATTCAGTTGCTCAGGTAATAAAATGTACTTTTATTACTTAGGCATATTATAGTAGTAATAATCATTTATTTATTTTTTATCCCTCTATCTGTTCCTTCATCTCTAATTTCCTTTCTTGCTGATCTATAGCTGGCCACTGTTCTTCTAAAGCTATTAACAGTGGTATTCCTCAGGGTTCTGCCCTGTCACCCACTCTTTTCCTTTTATTTATTAGTGATCTTTTAATTCTCACTTCCTGTCCTATTCACTCCTATGCCTATGATTCCACTCTTCACTTCTCCACCTGTTTCCCAAAGCACCCCTCACAGCAGTTGCTTCATGATTTGCATAGGATGGCTATGGGACACCTGACTTTTGATCTTTCTGCTATATCGGATTGGGGTGGAGAAAACCTTGCGGCTTTCAATGCCTCAAAAACTCAGTTCCTCCATCTGTCTACTCATCACAATCTTCCACATGACTATCCCCTTACCTTCAACAACACAACTCAATCCTTCCTCTTCTCTTAGCATTTTTGGCATTTCCTTTTCTCATGATCTTTCTTGGAAAGATCACGTGTATTCTTTCTAAAACAGCTTCTAAGAGGTTAGGTGTGCTGTACAGCCTCCACCATTTCTTCACCTCCACTCAGTTTTGCTGTCTCTGTACAGGGGTCTTGTTTTCCCCCGTGTCAAGTATGCTTCTCGTGTGTGGGGTGGTTCAACCCACACAGCCATACTTGACTGGGTGGAATCAAAGGCTTTTCATCTCGTAAGTTTCCCCCTTCTTACTGATTGTCTTCAGTCTCTCTCTCTTCACTGCAATGTTGCCTCACTCTTTCTTTACTGTCACTATAATAATGGACATTGCTCTTCTGAACTCTCTAACTCCATGCCTCCTCCTTTAAGGAGAGCATGCAGTACCAGACTTTCTACACTTTCGCATTCCTTTTCTGTCCAACTATGTAATGCGAGGGTTAATTGGTATTTTCAGTCTTTCATCTACTCAACCAGTCAACTCTGGAACAATCTTCCTCACTCCATCTTTCCTCTTGTCTATGACCTCCCATCTTTCAAACGCAGTGTGTCTAGGCATATCAAAAAAACCCAGACCTTGATTTTGGCTCTTCTACGGGAGGGGTGCTTTTGTGGGTGTTTGCCCTTGACCCCCTCCTTCCTGCATAAATTTTTTTTTAAATTTATTTATAAAAAATATATACAGTTTTCTTTGAGTATAATTTCATTATTAAATATGGGTGCTGTATACAGTTGTAAACTGCCTTTCGCAAGTGTGCATACTTTACAAGCTAAAATCTACTAATTACACTGGTCAACAACAATTTTGTCACGAGGGTTTTGATGGGTGTTCTAAGTGTACTTTTTCATGCTGAATCTAAATATGAAATCAGATTTTTTCTATCAGGCTTAGTTTACTTGTGACGCTATGTTCATTTTTTCCTCATTTAGCATGATCACCGGATAAAAAAATATTAATATTATATATAATTAAGTATATAACAATATTATAATATAAAACATTATAAAAATAATAAATATAATAATATATTATATTAATTAATATAACTATAATAAAATATATTAATATTAATATAGTATATGTTGTATTAATTTTTCTGTAAAATTAGTACAATTTATTCCTTTGGGGAGAAAGTTCTGATAATGCTGGCAGGATAAATTTGGTCGGAGCAGCAGACTGTGCAGGTTGAAACATGTTTGTACCTGTTCAGACATGAGCCTAGTTTCTGTGTGTAGAGCAGCTCCAAGTCAGTCTGCTTGTAAATGTCACAGTGTTAACAGCTAGTGTCTGTTGCTTCTTGTTAATTTTACACCAGTGTTGTATTCATATAGATGTTTTGTAATGCCGCGGAACTGTCTGAATCATCCTAATTCCTTTTGTTATGTATGTGGTGATCTAACTTTAAAATCCCAGAAACGTAACTTTACACCATTAGTAAAAAAAATTTATGAATTTTATATCGGATGTAAAGTAGGTGATCAGGACAAGAGTTGGGCCCCTCACATTTGTTGTGTGACATGTGTAAGACTACTTACAGGATGGCTAAACGGTTCACATCACATGCCATTTGCTATTCCAATGATTTGGAGGGAACCCAAAGATCACACAACAGACTGCTATTTCTGCCTGGTAAATACAAAGGGGATCACTTCAAAAACAAAGAGCCTTATGAAATACCCTAATCTACCATCTGCAATGAGACCAGTTCCCCACAGTGCTCAACTTCCAGTACCAAATCCTCCTGAACATGTAAGTTTAAGTGATGAGGAATCAAACATAGCTGTAGGTAGCATATCACGAGGAAAAAGATGAAGACATTTCTGATCCAACATTCCAGGCTACCTGTTCCTCCAATGAACCACATTTACTGTCACAAGGAGATCTAAATGACCTAGTTCGTGATTTGAAATTATCTAAGAAGCAGGCTGAACTTTTAGGTTCAAGATTAAAGGGTTGGAATCTACTGCAACGTGACACTAAAGTTTGTTTTTTCCGCAGCCACCATGATGAATTCAAAGAATGGTTCTCCCATGAAGATGGACTTGTGTTTTGTAAAGATGTTAATTCAGTCATGGGGGCTCTTGGTCATGAACATAATGTGGATGAGTGGCGATTGTTCATTGACTCCTCAAAAGTCAGCTTGAAAGCAGTCCTTCTTCACAACAGAAATAAATTTACTTCTGTACCTATTGCACATGCTGCAAACATGAAAGAGTCATATGACAACATGAAGTTGCTTTTAGAAAAGTTTCAGTATCAGAAATATAAGTGGAATATCTGTGGAGATCTGAAGGTCATTGCACTTTTGCTAGGGTTGCAGCTAGGTTACACCAAGTACTGTTGTTTTTTATGTGAGTGGGACAGTAGGGACAACTTACAAGCAAAACCACTACGTTAAGAAGGATTGGCCAAAACGCACCTCACTTGTTCCAGGCAAGAAAAATGTTGTGAATAGTTCACTTGTTGACCCTGAGAAAGTGTACCTTCCTCCTTTGCATATCAAGCTTGGACTTATGAAAAACTTTGTTAAAGCGATGGATAAAGCGCAAACAGGATTCACATACTTGAGAAATAAGTTTCCCCGGATCAGTGATGCCAAGATTAAAGAAGGCATTTTTGTAGGCCCTCAGATCAGAGAATTGTTAAGAGATGAGAGATTTGAAGGAGAGTTGAATGAAGTTGAGAAAGCTGCGTGGCAGAGTTTCAAAAGTGTGTGCACAAATTTTTTGGGAAATCACAAGGCCGAAAAATATCCTGAAATAGTAGGAGATCTTCTTAAGTCTTACCAAGCAATGGGGTGCAATATGTCATTAAAGGTTCATTTCTTGGACTCTCACTTGGACTTTTTTCCGGAAAACCTGGGTGCGGTAAGCGACGAACATGGTGAGCGTTTTCATCAGGATATTTCTGCCATGGAAAACTGTTACCAAGGCAAATGGAGCCCCAGTATGCTGGCTGACTATTGCTGGACTCTTAAGAGAGACATGCCTGAGGCAAAGCACAGCAGAAAATCAAAACAAGCTACTTTTTAAACTACAGGCATGTCTTTTCGATCATATTTTAATAAGTATGTAACTATATGGGTTTTTAAAAATTAAATTGCATGTCACACAAAAACCAGACCTGATAGAGAAATTTTACAAACTTATTTGGATTCAGCACAGAAAATACTATAAGAATAAGGTATTTTCATTCTTGGGACACGAAAAAATTTTTTTTGTTGCCCAGTGTTATTATTAAATATAAAAATAATTATATAATAGATATGATTACAATGATTACAAGATTTTTATTGATTTTTATAAGAGATTCAAATACTAAAGGGAACTTGCAGGTGAGAGGAAAGACAGAGGAAAAAGAAAGGGTGGAGGGGACAGTTGGAGTGGAAAAAGACCAAGGACTGCAGGGTCGAGCCCCATCATCCTTGGGTGCTAGGGCCGGGAGGGCGCACGTGAAACCTCCAGGAACAAGCACGTACAAACGAGCACAAAGAGCACTCAAGAGCACGAGCTTAGAACCCCCTTGCGGGGGCAGATAAGGACATATAGCTACTTATATTAGATGCAGTTGCTTAGTACAAAGAATAAAGAAATGTGAGGTGTAGTGAAAAGTGATAGGAGAGATTTTTAGAAGGATAATGAGAATTTTCACAAGGAGAAAGAAAGGAGTGTCTTCAGTAACTTTGGAATTTAAGTTTTAATCGCTTTATAAAAAGATGATAGAACATTGATTGTTTTTAATTCATTTGGTAGATTGTTCCATAATTCCACCATTAAATAAGTGTAAGAATTTCTGACATTGAAGAGTATAGTTTGCCTTTGAAATATATTCACTCTCCATGTACTGTACCTTGTTTGATGTTTGTGACATATTTAATTGTTTATTATACGGGCAACTCCAAAGATTTGACCATTTGATATTTGACCAACTCAAGAATTTGACCATTATATATTATAACCTCAATTTAACTGAGTTGATCAATGGGAGTGAAACCATTATTCTGCCACTAGATGGCAGGGTGTGCAATCTGGACTTGATTTTGTTGACAATCATTTGCTCAGTTGATACGTATGTTATTTCTAATGCAAAGTTTTATGTCTTCTAATTGCTCTTTTTCTATACTCGAAAGCAAAACAAAATGGGTGGAAATTGTGTAGTACATGTATAGGTGTAGGAATAAAGGGATGCATTGCTTCCTGAAGGAAAAATCTTTGTGAAAGCTTGTTTCTTTAGTCTTAAGTTATTTTGTGCTTTTTAATGACTTAATATTGTTTTCTTAACACTTTAGTAAGGTTATTTTATCTTTATATAACACAAAATGCATCCCCCAATTATAACATGCAAGTCCATGGGAAAATGGTACTTGACATTCAACTGCTTGAAATTTATCCACATTTTCAGGAATGCATCCCAGTTGAATCTTGGGAATTGCCTGTATTCTTAATATGGTTAGAGCAGATTGTTTTGTAACTCTGAACATTAGGGAGCACATCTGTATTTAAATAAGTTTTTAAATTTTAATATACACAGTTGTTTGAATATTCCTGATGTATGAGCATGATAATCACGCTTGTTTATTTTTCTAATAATTCTCTTCTGGCTTATGATTAAAGGGTTGATGATGTAATCACACACACACACTCATGTGTGGTAATGTATGTGAGATGTGGATAAACTAGAGAGAAGTATAGTGTTTTAAATGTATTTGTGGGAAGGAAATGTAATTTTGTTAAACTATCAAAATTCTCATTTATATTATGATCTATATTTTCAATTGTTGATAAAAGAATAATTTGTCATCAAGCGTAACTCCTAATAATTTCCCTTCAGTGAGGCTTGATATCAAGTGCAAGTTGACAAATAGTATTGAAGTTGGGTATTAATTTCCTTTTTATGATTAGTGGGAAGTTTATTTTTGTTTTTATTTAAGGATGATTTATTGGCTTTCAACCAGTTGCAAACTCTCGTAATGTCTCTGATTTCATTAAGGGTTGTGAGATTGCTGTCTGAGTATATCAGGGTGTCATCATCTGCATATTGGAGGCCTTTCCTATTATGAGAGTTGTGAAAGTTATTTATGTTGATCAGAAATAGCAGGATCTCAAAATGCTTCTTCGTAGAACTCCATTTGTGATCTTTAGTTTTTTTTTTTATGCGAGAAGGAGAGGCCAAAGGTGAATGCTTGCAAAAGTGATTTACACCAATTTTGATAGGTCTATAAGCAAGAGAACAGAAGACTCTATTAATGTTTTTATATTGCATGTCTAATATAGCTGAAATTGCATTGCTTGGTTTGTGGCCCTCCTTAAAACCAAAATGGTACTTTGATGTGAGGCTATTTTCCTCAGAATATTTTGAGAGCTGTGTGTATGCAAGTTTTCCAAATATTTTTCTTATTGTAGCCAAGATGAATGTAGGTCAATAATTTGTCTCCTTATTTGAATATTGTGCAAACCTGTGCCTTTTTAAGTACATCAAGGAAAATGCCATGATGGAGAGATGAGTTGAATAATATTGATGAAGGCAGAGAGGAAGTATCTAAGCGGTACTTAAAGACGGTGTTTGGAATAGAATGAACATGACATGACTTGTTTTTAAGGGTAGAAATAGCCATTTTGACATCTTTGGGGGGGGAGAGGAGAGGAGGAAATATGAACTGAGGAATTATCAAGATATTTTTTGTAGCTGCATGATGTGAGGGTGCTTTGAGATCAGCTGTATTTTTTCCTGTCATAGCAAAGTACAGTACTTATTTAGATAATTGGCTATTTGAATAAATAATACCACTTATGATTAACCATTGTTATATTTGTGGGAAAACAACTTTTATCAATGAAACTTTACAAAAGAAGAAAGAACATTTTCCATTGTATTTTTTAGAATCACCTTTGTATTCCTCAAATTTATTGCTGTAGTACCCTGATTTTGCTTTTTTGATTAGGGTATTTAGTTTGTATCTGTAATTGGTGTAAACTTTTTGTCATTGTGCCTTTTTTGACATGTTTATAGATTAAATTTTTTTTGCTGTATAGTTGTTAGGTTTATGTAACCTCAGTTTATTTTGCTTTTCATGGGTTGTGTTTATGGTAGTCATTGAATGACACATATAGTACAGCAGTTCTCAAACTTTTTCTTCTTCTGTACCCCTTGAATTCTTTCACATGATTTTCTAGATTTTCAAGAGAGAGGTTGTGGTTGTTTGTTAATTGTATATAAAATTAAAAGGGTTATATTTTCAGGACCCTGTCACGTACCCCCCAAGATTCTCTGGCATACCCCTGGGGGTACGCTGTACTCCAGTTTGAGAACTTGATCGATTTTTCATTTATGTCAACCCTTGTGAGGACTTTGGACCTATGTATAATCTTTTGAGTCTAATTTCTGTTTGACCTTACATTTCCTATATTTTCCTGATTTTTATTTTTGTGATCTGTCTGGAATTTTATGACCCTCATTTAATGCTAAGACACGGATGAAGTGGTCAGAAATCTCCAGCAGAAGTATACTGGCTGTATGATTCAGATGACCTTTACACCATATTATGATCTATTAAGGTTGAGTGCTCTATAAGAGTTGTAACACATTTAGCTTGCGTAAAGGTCAGGTAGAAGCCATATGTTACCATTGTTAGTTTTTTAGGGTCTCTGTGTTTATTATATTTTAATTGAAGTCACCCAAGAAGATTGCTTGATGCTGTTTTATACTATTATGATTTGAAATAGAAATAAAGTCAATATGCTCCAGAAAATGGATAAAACCTCCATTTGGAGGCTGGTAGATACCATTAAATTAGCATGTTTCAATGAAGTTGGACATTAATGTAAGATCAGGGTTGGGAAGTCTTTCAGAGAAGTATGAGACTAGTTAGGAATTTGACTAGGAAGAGAAGGCAATAATTTTTGGGAAGCTGAAAGGAAAGGAATTGTATTACTTGTGTTTATATTAATAGATCTTCCAAGTATTTTGTGTGTGTGTGTGATATTTTTAATAGCAAATAAGGAACAAGAAAGAAGACCCACCCCCCACCCCCACCCCACCCCAAAATTCTGGGGTTTTATCTAACCTCCCTCCCCCTAACAAAAAAATGAATTTCCCTGAGTACAGTGGGCCTTTTCAAAGAAACTCATGTTTTTAACAGCCCTGCCCTCAACACCCATTACAGTCATTCTATACACCTTCTTCAGTTCCAACTATATCACTTATTGCACATTCCAGAAATCATCATCCTTCTACACATTTATAATTCCATGCCACAGGTACTACAAACACATTTACACTCTTGAACTGAAACTTAGCATGCAGATCTCTCTCATTAACACAGTTATACTCCTTCCATATGTTCACACAACTTGCCTTTTATTAGCAAAGCAACATCCCTCTCTCACCTCTTCCTCTTCTTTCCATACACAAATTCAACCTTTCAGTCCTTGTTGTGCCACATGTCACATCACCATTTATTTTCAGCTTCATTTTGTGTAAAAATAAGTCAAAACACCTTTTCTGATAAATCTTGGCCATTGTTACTTCTTTGCAATCATATTTATATATACCTGTAACATTCCATGCAGGAAATAATTTTTCCAGAGATGGGACACAGCATGATCACCAACCCTATTATTTATAGGAAGGCTGAGGATATAAGCCCCCATCCCCAGAAGTCCTCATACAGTTATCCTTTATGATATGCATGAGGAAGCCTGGGAGTCATTTCTCAGTCTTTGTATTTCCAGGTGACAGGATTTTTATTTTCTTTCAATGTAGTTTTTCCTTATGGCTTAGTACATAAGTATTCAACAAAATGTTGCTCTTTATATAACTGTGAAAGGGGTAGGTCAGGTGATTCATGATACTTAGAATGTTAGAATTTCATAACCATACTTAAAGGAAGATGGATTGGGATAAGAAACCTTCTGTGGCCACCATGTTTACCCACTCCTGTAAAGAACATCTTTTATGTCACAAAACTCCACATGAGGCAGAACTGAAGTTGTGAATTGAAACAACAATGTACCAAATGCAACAAAAAATTGCTAAGGTGTTTCATTCCTTGCAAAATGGGTTGAACATTGTACGAGGGCCACTCAATATATTTTGCCCCACCTTTTTTTTTCTTTCCAAGTTTAATTGTAAGTTCCAGAAATTTTGTACACAAGTAGCTACATACTGTACCTTTTTTTTTTAAATTTTTATTTTTCCACATAGTCTCTGTCCTTTTCTACAGTTTTCCTCCACCTTGAAACAAGGGCCTTTATTCCTTGCTGGTAAAAGTCCACTGGGTTCTGCTGGAGCCACCTCTTAACCTTCTCAACAACCTCATTGTCACTTTGAAACTTCCACAAATAGCATCCTTCACTGGCCCAAACAAATGGAAGTCTGAAGGTGCCAGATCTGGGATGTATGGAGGGTGGGGTAACACAGTCAAGTGTATTTTTGTGATGGCCTCTCTTGTTTGCAAACTGTTGTGTGGTCTTGCATTATCGTGCAAAAGAAGGATGTCTTCCAGTTTTCTCCCTGGTTGAACTTGCTTTATACATCTGGAGTCTCTGTAGGGTGGCAATATATGCCTCTGAGTTGGTTGATTGTCCTTTCTTCATAATGTCCACTAGAATCACCCCTTTCATGTCCCAGAAGATGGTGACCATAACCTTTCCTGCAGAGGGAGCCATTTTGAACTTTTTCTTGTGTGGGGAGTCTGCATGATGCCACTCCATGGATTGGCATTTTGTTTCAGGTTCAAAGTGGTGTATTCAAGTCTCATCCCCAGTCACAGTTCGTGAAAGGAAGTCATCCCCTTCTGTCTCGTATTGAACCAATGACTCTGAAGCAATTTCTTTTCTTTGGGCTTTGTAATCTTGAGTCAGTTGGCAAGGAACAAACTGTGAACATACTTTTGAGTATCCCAATTGCTGAATTATCATATTCACACTTCTTTCACTAATTCCTAGCTCCTTGTATGTGACACGCTGATTTGATGGAATGATGCTGTTAGCATGTTGCACAG
Source organism: Bathynomus jamesi (assembly GCA_023014485.1). NCBI lineage: Eukaryota > Metazoa > Arthropoda > Malacostraca > Isopoda > Cirolanidae > Bathynomus > Bathynomus jamesi. The sequence goes on along the minus strand of JAJOZX010001830.1, from coordinate 328,248 downwards.
TGAGAGATGTCACAGCTGATGCTGGGTAACTGTTGTGTCGCTCATCATCAAGGCTGGCTCTCCCTCTCTCCAATGATCTCACACATTTAGACCAGTTTCCAATTGTGCTTCGATAACAGCATCTCCATAAATGTTTTGTAGATGTTTGTGAATATTTCCAACTGTTTCCTTCTCTTCGGTTAAGAACTTTATAACAGCTCTCTGTTTATGATACACATCACTGTCAGATGCCATTTTCAAAACTGCATTAACCATCAGTTTTATACAAGGGCATTTAAAAGTGGTTTTATACAAGGAGGGGAGGTTCAAACTGGAAAAATCTGGTTATATGAAGTGCAGAAAGTTCAAACTTATGCCCCAAAAGACATTTCAGCCCCATGGCCTATTATTTAGCCAAGAAAAAAGGGTGGGGGACAAAATATATTGAGTGCCCCTAGTATTATCCAAGATGGAGGAACTGTTGAAGCATTAAGTCCTAATGTACAATGAGCAAAAATCTTTGTAGTGAAGTTTTATAATGCCATTTACTGTTTTACTCTACTGTATGTTAAAAGTTCAGTTTTAAAACCCCTTAACCCCTTCCCTATGATGACGAGCGTTCCTCATGCTTAGTATCGGGCGAGACTCTGATGACAAGTAAGCATTTGTCATGAATCTCCTTGGCCTTTATTCTATTTTAATTTGGTTGGAGTACGCTATGAGCTTTACTAGGCAATATTTGAAGTATTTGCTGCGTCAGAATGACATCATGACCAACTGACCAATAAAAACATTTTGTGGGTGGAGCTTCTAAAAACATTACCATTACCGAGGCATGAAACGTCAGTACCCAGTTAGCATTTGCGTTTGTGTATTTTGCTATTTTGATATTATATTTTTTATAATGTCATCTACGGATACTGATAATTCTGAAAATAAAAGAAACTTAAATATATATGAACAATTTTTGTGTTGTTGTTAATACATAAGATACGCACAAAAAATTACAACTTTAAAAAAGTCGTATATTGCACCATACGTTGCTGAGGCAAAGTTGTGCGGAAGGGGTTAAGAACTTTATAATAATCTTGTATGTATATGGCCAAACAAAAGTGAAGATTATCAGAATCTTAAATACATGTAGGCCCTATATACATGCATAAAAGTGACTGGAATTCTATTTCACTGTTTTATTTAATCTTGGAGAGCTTTGAAAACCTCAAAGAATAAAGTTCTAAATTTGTAAGCTTTCACAGGACTCGTAAACAGTACATTTCATAAAATTTGGTGGTGTAGATTTTTAAAAAAAAATTTATTTGTGCCCATTCTATGCAAATAATGAACACTTGAAATTATAAAACTTTTCTTGTTTTTAGTGGGGTTGGTTACAAAGTTGCAATCACATTAACTAACCATAGTTAGCTGCTGTTAAACTGGCTTGGTTGAATAATCATCACAGAAAAGCAATTTGTTATATTTAAGGTTCAGCTAAAATGCTGAATTAGTGAAAATTTTTAAGTTCTATTTTATTTAATTATCTTTCCTTGGTCAAAAGACTTAGCACCAAAGCCTAACCAAACCAGAATTCATTTGTGAAGGTCCTTAATCCTTTATAAGAACTCTTAATCTAAGTTGAATTGTATTATACATAGTGAAATTTAAGTCAATTTGATGCTTGCAAATTGTTACCAATTTTTCCAAAAAATTTCCAAAGAAATTTTCTTACAAAACAGAAGTTTGTGGCTAAGTCAGGCCAAATTCACAGCACAATATAAATCATAGTTTCAGTTTTCAGAACAGAATTTGAGATCAGTATGAATAGAAATAAAGATGAACAGGCTGAAATTGGAATACAGTTTTAAATTAAAAAAATAACTAAAATTGAAACAATTAACACTCATAATTCAAAGTCTGCATGCATTTTTACAAGCTGAAACCTCAAACTTGATGCTCAGAGATGATTAACAACTTTGAACTTAATTTCCCAAAAGATTTTGTTTTAGAAATAGTTGAAAACTGGAACACTTATATAATTCCAAATTCATAATAAAATTCACAAAGAATGCAGGCCAGAGTTGAAGTACCAAACAAAGCTTAAATCTCGGTGTCATCTTTGACTTTATAGTAACCAGTTAACTCCATTGCATCTGTCTAGCTGTCCAACTCTAACTCTTTGCAAGTATTTCATGATTTCTTCTTGTGTACAGTTTTGTGGTTGGTTCATTCTGAAACTGATTGAAAAGTTCCTACTCACACAGGTTGCTTGGTCTATTAAAATGAAATAAATTTGATCAGTGAACACACATTTCTGGATTGCCTTCACAATTACTGAATTAAATATTTTGGGAATCTTACGATCATTCCAAAACAAATTATTTCATAATTAGGAATAATGGTTAACTGAATGAAAATTTAATTTTCCCAAAACTTTTATACAATTTTTGTGCTTCCTGACATGGAAAGTATTTGTATTAAAGTGCTCTACCCACATACTCAGACTTTGTCATGATAGTACATGGTAACACACCAAGTGAGAAGAGTGTTTACATTCACTTAGTATTTACATTGCATCTCATCTATTTGTTGACAAACTGTAAGATTCACATTCTTATCAATTCCATTCTTTCTTTCTAAGGACTTCATTAATCAGATACTTAAAGGGCCTTCAGTCTTTCTCACTGGTACATCCACTGTATTTTTTATTATCTCCCCATAATTGTGCTGGTAGCAAACTTTTCTAAGCATGTTGTACAATGCTGCTCTACTTTATATGCTATCTTCACTTGCATCAGTGTCATGTACATCTTTTCATTTAGTTTAGTCAGTAAATTATTTCTGGAAACCCTTGATTCATACTTGTACTCTTGTAATTTGTACATTCATTCTTTACGCACTTATTTTTGTTCATCAGCACAAAAATAACTATCATCAAATCGCTCCTTATTTGCCTACTTTCCTGTGCTAATGTGCTTTCCACAATTCTACTTTATTATTTCACATTCCTGTCATTCTTTTTGAATCATATTTCAACTTGAATACTTTCCCTTCTGTATAATTTAACACTGGATGCTGATGGAGGCATTCCTTTTATATAGCTACTCCATATATTCTCTACTCTACATAAATTTGCTCATCATTACCTGATCAAAGGTCCAGTTGCTTGGTATTTCTAACTAGGCTCATCTGCCAACTCATTCACTTTAATCCTTTTACTCATGATTCATGCGCCAAACTTTTGTAAAATCTAGAAACTAATACTGTAATCTGATGCACACATCTACTCAATCTACAAGCAATATCTTTTCCCATTTTATACTATGCATGTATAGTTGATATCCTTGTGGAAGGAATCAGTTTCCAAATACTAATTAAAATCCAAGAGTATTTCACATTCATTTTAGAAAGCTCTTACGCTTCATGGATGTCATTAATATTGTATAAAAATTTAAAAGAAAAACCTTTTGTAAGTACAGCTTTTATTTATTTATTTATACTTTCTTCCATAAACACTAAATGATGGCCAGCAGTTTTGCTATGTTACTTCCTATGATCTTTGGGTTGTGTATGAGGTTTCAAATTTCTTTGTTTCAGACAATGGATCGCTAGATATTTCTATTCTGGATGAACCTATAATAATAGAAGAACAGCGAAGAGAGAGAGATTCACGGTCAAACAGAGATAGATCAAGGGACAGGGACAGAGACAGGGACAGGGACAGAGACAGGGACAGGGACAGGGAGAGATCTCGGGGAAGAGATAGGGAGAGAGAGAGAGATAGGTAAGCTTATATGAAAAGTTATGAAATAGACCTCAGGAACCTGTATTAAAAAATGCCAGAAAACATGGTTAAAAGTTGTACCAGTTGAAAGTTAAATAACTTTTGAATTTTTGAAGATATTTTGATGAAATATCTTCAAAAGTTCAAAGGTTATTCCACTTTCAAATTTGGTACAATTTTAACTGCATTTTCAGGCATTTTTTAACTTTTGTTGCTTAGCCACTTCTTCCTAGGAGGGCATCATTTGCTCCTAATATGTAAAGTAATTTGTAACAATTTCTTTAGCTTTATGTTTATGCTTTTTGTTAAAACATTAATATTTTAATTGGTGTTTTGTATTATCCATTTGTCACTGTGTTTTTTCACTCTTTTGACTCATTAGTCATCCTTATAAATTTAATTTTAATGGTTCCTAAAAATGAACTATAACTCGTGTGGCTACCCAGATATTTTCAAATTAATATTTTGTTTTGCAAAGTATAGATGATGATGTATTGGTTACTAAATTTCATAGGCACTGGGCTGTAAGATAAGTGTGGCCCAGATTTGTAAGTTGACTGCAGTTTCAAAAAGTAATTCATCTAGAAATAAAAAATTTCTAAAAAGTTAATTTTACGAATTGGTAATTATTGGGTTTTGTTTTTAAAATTTTATTTGTCATAAAAAAAGAATAAAATATCCAAAGGTAAATGGAATGTTACCAATTATTAATTTTTTACACTTTTTAAAAAGTTTCAAGGTGACCTTTTTTTCTGAAACTGCATGCTGTGTTGGTAAAATTATTATATGCTCTTTCAAGGTTTTTAAACTTTTCTGGTTACATAGTTTTATATATACGGTATATATATAAACTTCATATTGAACCAAATTATGGTACTGTATTCCAGGCTTTAAAATCACAATACACTTCCTCCCAACAATTAATATTTTATTCTTTTATCTAACTAATGCTGTATTTTGAATTTAAGCGAGGTACATGGCTCATCTCTCATATTTTACTGCCAAAAAACATTTTTACATATCTTTTATTCTCATGAAAGCAAAGTTTTTAAATCAGAGTTTTATATTTCTGTATCCCTTATAAATCATTCACGTGGAATTAGTTGTATATTGGCAGGGCTTGGGTAAGGCCAATTCTAAGTTGGCCTAGGCATGCTCAGAGAGCGTAAGTTTAGCTTTGTATCGCTTGATGTACTACTGTATTGATATTGTACTACCTCATTAACTGGCAGTTCCAACTCAAGGTTTGGTGATAGGCTAATTCAAAGCTTAACATTTTAGCAGGCTACTGCAGAGTTTGGAGTAAAGTATGCAGTTGTGGAAATTATAAGGACCTGGAGATTGACTGGGGAAATTAAATTTGGAAGAAATGCCAATGCCAATTCTCTTTCTTCAGAAATCTAACACACATTCAGAACATTTTGAAGTGTCATAATGAAACCTTAAGTGTTATATACTGTAAATATATTATGTAATCAGTTTTTCAGGATTTTATTTAGCCAAATGTGGGCCTCCTCTTCATTTGATATTTGAATTAAAGTATGAAATATTTGAAAAGTACTTTAAATATTCTTTATTGAAGTACTGCCTCTTGATTTTATGAAGAATGATTACTCAACAGTTGGTCTCATCATATTGGCTCATGCATATAATTAGTACTTTATCTAATGATCTAACTCCACATGCCGTGAGCTTCATCCACACGCAGCTTGAAGGCCGAACTTATAATTTTCATTGATTAACTTGTCAATTTTTCTCTCTTTTAAGGGATAGAGACCGAGATAGGGATAGAGACAGAGAAAGAGATAGGGAGAGAGACAGGGATAGAGAGAGAGACCGGGGGAGAGAGAGGCAAAGGAAGGACAGTGATGGAAGTGGAAGGACGAGTGGACGATCAAATTCAAACCCAAACTCCACAACCAGCGAAAGCTCAATCTCAACTGGTGAGTTGGTTTCTTTCATTCTTTAGTTTTACTCGCGCAATGACTCGTAGGTGGACCGTTAGGCTGGAGTCTTCGTTTCATCAAATGAAACTACTCATTAGTGTTTATTTCATTTTGGCAGTAGTTCTTCTCTTCACATTCTACTCTTTATAAGAACTCTTCTCCTCCTCCTCCTCCGTTTGTAAATGTGATTTTCTCATATTAACAGAAGTCCACATACTTCACAATTAGTAAATTAATGCTTATTTTGTAAGGAGTGTTTTCTCTTGCTATTTTTTATGTGGTAGCATTCTTCGTTTTAGTACACTAATATGAGTAAATTATAGCAAAGTTTGTATGATTTCAGTGTGTATATTAATAGATGATGGTATCTTGATTATTTCGTATCATGTGACTATGAACTGATCCTTTTATTTAGCAAAAAGTGACCATAATCTCAGCAGGTACATTAATAAAATGTTATTTGATTTAAAAGCTTGTTAATATAAATGTAATTTTATTCTAAGGTAATTTGCAACAAGTACCAGAAACAACTCAATCAGGACAAGGCTTTGGTCCTATGGGTCCATGGGGACCAATGTGGGGTCCCATGGGAAACCCTATGGGTCCTATGGGTCCCATGGGTGGCCCCATAGCGGGACCTGTAGGGCCAATGGGACCAATTGGCCCTATGGGCCCAATGGGCCCAATGGGAGGACCCATGGGACCCCCGAGTGAAGCGCCCCCTTTGGTGAGTTGAATCTTACGATGTACTTAAATTATCTGAAATAACCTCGTTTTTTCACTCGTAACTCTTTATATGATGATGGGTATTTTCACGTATGACTAGTTTTTAACAATTCGTTTGAAAGTAAGATACTGTCCGAATTTGAATGTAAATGTCATCGACACGTAATGAAGGGCTTTATTTGTAGATAAGGTTATTTACACGTAGAAAAGCTTGATGTACGTTTTCGGGAAAACATTCGCCTAGAAACAATTTCTGAAAAGCATAAAATCAGTAACGATTGAGTTTTGTTCTTAAAATTTCATTACTGTCGCCGAAAAGAATAAAATATTCGCGGGAAAACGGTATTACCAATTAATCATTTTTTTTTTGCTTTTCGACATTTTATGTTCGGAGGCAAACACTTTTCTGAAATTGTACATTCAGTATTTCGGGCAAGGTGAACATAATTTGTTTTTTTAATTTCTTTTTTAGAGCGGGGACTTTCGCATCACGTGGGGAATGTTTGGGTGGGTGATGTCTCCTGAGGGTGTGACAGTTCCCGTGAAGAATCCCCTTCACTGCAAGACGTGCGTCCTGGTTCCCCCGAATCGCTTAGCGCCCCCTCCAACCACGAGGGAAAGACCAATGGGGTGCAGAACGGTTTTTGTCGGGGGTTTACCAGAAAACGTTACGGGTAAATATGAACACTGATTTGTTATTCAAAATTTGTGGGTTCCACCATTGTAACTCTTGCTACGAACGAAGGTAGCAGTAGATTTTATGATTCTTACCAGTCACCAACCCCACACCATCCATCGAGTATTATTTTTTTCTCCAAATGTTTGGATAGGTAATGATGATAATTATAAAACACTTCCTAAAGCATTAACGTATAATCAGGGGCATAATGAACACTTGGGAAATAAGTATATTTCACTGTTTATTGCAACATCACTTCTCCTTAATTAGCTCAGTACTGTATTGAAAGGTAATGCCAGCGAGTTAAAGTAAATTGAGCTAAATATTTGTAATTGCAGAAGAGATCGTGAGAGACGTTTTTGAACGATGTGGCGAGATAACTACAATTCGCTTGAGCAAGAAGAACTTTTGCCATATCAGATATGAGTTGGAGGAATTCGTAGACAATGCGATATTCTTGTCAGGTGAAATTTTCATTCGTGTATTGGTTGTTTTTTTAATAGTAATCTCGCTTTGTCTTCATTATAAATCTGAAGGGCTACTTCGTGGTTATATCACAACACCGTTTCTCCTAGATCGGCGAAGTTAAACGACATTGGGTCTGGGTTAGTAGTTGGGTGTGTGACTGACCGCCTTTTGCTTCCAAATGAATGAAATGATGTAGTGACCCGTGGTTTGGATTTCACGTAAACCTTTAGGTCTTCCGTTATATGACCTTTGCTGTTACGGAGGAGGTTAAGCAACCCCATAACATATATATATATACGTATATAAATCTAAAAAGCATTTTTATCAGTGTTTGTGTTGAATGTATGCAAAGTAGCTGTTCATCAAGCTCATCAGTCTTCTGGTAGTGGAGTGTATGCATTATGGTGTTGGTTTTATATATACGGTATATATATATATATATATATATATATATTAGCACCCAAGGATGATGGGGCTCGACCCTGCAGTCCTTATCATCCTTGGTCTTTTGCCACTTCGACTGTCCCCTCCACCCTTTCTTTTTCCTCTGTCTTTCCTCTCACTTTTTCTTTGTTTTTCCGCCGAGATATGCCCTTTTAAATAGAGGCGAATCGGTTCTTCCCGAACTTAAAAAATATATATATATATATAGTGATGGTGTGTAGTGGTTAGCGTCGCTGACTACGAATCCATCGGCCCCGGGTTCGAGACCCAACGGCAGCCGGCGCGCAGCAAAACCCAGCTGTTCATCCTTCCACACAATAAAGAAAGTGGTTGGTAGATAAATGGGTACCCTTGGTGGCCAAGTGGTTAAGACGCTCGGCTGCTGATGGGGCGTGGTTCGGATTCCACGTTAAACTGTAGGTTTAAGGTGGAGTGAAAAGCTTGACCTTCGTCCGAATGAACAATTCGGGCGGAAGCTAACCAAAGGTTACCAAAGGTATAGTAAGGTTTTAATCCTCTTCAGGCTATCGAATGCGCATCAACAATAGCACTGAAGCCTCAAATACTGGTCGACTACATGTGGATTACGCACAGGCTAGAGATGATCAGTGAGTATCTGGACATGAAGCTTGTCCTTTCATTAAAGGATTTCTGCATATTAAAATGAGATGCTTCATTTGACATATTTAAACATGATTATATCGCCTCTAGTAACTTATTAAAAAAAATACTTCCTTTGTTCGCATAATCGTCTGAAGTATTTTAAAATTAATTATTAGAATTATTGCGTCTAAAGAGTTTAATAACGAGTAAGTTTTACATTTAATACCGACGTTTCTGGAAGAAAGTTCTCTCACAAACGCTATGATGCGTCATGACCACGCTTCGCACTTCTACTGAAGATGACTTCAAGAGCCGCTTTAAACCTTACACCAGCGTGACATCACATGGTTTTCTGGTTTTAGTAATGGTGTCCATTCGATATACTTTCGAGTGTTCGTTGACCTTTAATTGCCTTGAATCAGAGTAAATAGAAGTAATTGGTACGTCCTTCAACGTTCGTGAGCGTAAAAAATATAAATGCATTTAAAGTGGTGCGATTACCACACTTAAAAAGCATTTATGTGCTTTATAAAGGTGAGGGAGTTGAATGGAGCAAAGTCAAACATGCAGCATAAATATTGGCTTTGCTTGACCGAATCTTTTTTTTAAGGAGTTGTGGATGGCTCACTCTGAAACCACACGACTGATGCGGGTTCGAATCCCAGTAGCTCCTATATAGTTTCCCGCTTTAATGGCTTTTCTCTCTCCATTTTGTGAGCGCGAGTTCGGTTCCCTTTCAGATACGAATGGGAATGTCGTCAGCGGCAGCTTCAGAGGGAACAAAGGCACAGGGAGCGAATGGAGGCAGAGAGATTGAGACCCCCGTCACCACCACCGGTCGTCCATTACTCGGACCACGAAGCCGGCGTCATCTCGGATCAACTTAAAGGTCAGAATTCAATGAAGATTATTCAGCCATTTAAATTTTTTTGTGCAGGAAGGAGAGGTCAAGGGCGAACGCCCGCAAAAACGTGCCCCCCCCCCCCCCCCCAATAGAAGAAGAAGAAGAAGAGCCAAAATCAAGGTCCAGGGTTTTGGAGATGGCTGGACACTGCATTTGAAAGATTGGAGGTCATAGACGTGGGAAAAGATATATTGTGTCGAAACCATGAGAGTGCTCCAGAGTTGACTGGTTGAGTACATGAAAGATTAAAAATACAGTACCGATTAACCTTTGCATTAGAGAGTTCGACAGAAAAGGAATGAGTGTGTCGAAAGTCTGGGACTGCATGCTCTCCTTAAAGGAGGAGGCATGTAGTTAGAGTTCAGAAGAGCAGTGTCCGTTATGAGAGAGAGAGTTACAAGGAAAAGAAGTACCTCAAAAGGCCTTGCGGCCCATAGCGAGGAGGTACCAATGGCAACGGGTGCCATGTAAAATTTCCTACACACTCAAATAGTGTGCAAGATTCGGTCTAACCTTTTCTTGAACTGATCCACAGAGGAACTGCTCACAACTTCTGAAGGTAGCCTGTTCCACGTGATGGAATTAGTTTCGTGGCGCATCGCTGAACCCTTTCCAACCTATCAATATCCTCACGCAAATACGGGCACCAAAACCGAACGGCATATTCTAAATGAGGCCTGACTAGGGACTTGTAAAGGGGCAATAATAATAATATTCTTCGATTTAAATTCGAAATTACGCGTTATGAAGCCTAACATCCTATTAGCTTTTGCGCAAGACTCCAGGCACTGGTTCCTAACTTTTAAATCCTTAGGTACACGTACGCCTAAATCTGCTTCTTCGTCAACGCTCGCTAACTGTCTATCATCCATCATGTACGTGTAATTGTTGTTACGAGAACCTATATGCAAAACTTTACATTTATCTACGTTAAATTGCATCTGCCACTTATCCGTCCACTCCATAATCCTATTTACATCGTCTTGGAGCCTATTTCTATCGTCCACGTTGAGAACTTTACCGCCTATTTCAGTATCGTCCGCGGATTTTGACACGTTACTGGTCAAGCCTACATCTATGTCGTTAATGTAGATTACGAATAGCAATGGGTCTAACACTGAACCCTGAGGGACACCGCTACCTACATCCAACCACCCCGATTCTCTACAATTAACAACGACCCCCTGTTTCCTGACATGAAGCCATTCCTCTAACCAGTTACCTACCTGACCGCGTATACTGTGCGCTTTAACCTTCGTAATTAATCTTCTATGCGGAACCGTATCGAACGCCTTTTTAAAATCTAAATAAATAACGTCAGCCGCTCTATGCCTATCGTATTTGCGCACTATTTCGTTATAAAACTCTAACAAATTAGTTAAACAAGATTTATGGCGTCGAAACCCATGCTGACTACTATTAATCAAATTGTGACTTTCTAAGTGATCGACGATATGATCCCTAACTACGGATTCCAAAAGTTTACCGACAATTGACGTTAAGCTAATAGGCCTATAATTGCTAGCTACTGTGCGGTCGCCGTTTTTAAAAATGGGCGTAACGTTAGCTAATTTTAAGTCTCCAGGAATAATCCCCGCTTCCAATGACTTATTAAAAGTTTTTGTTAAGGGGCCTACAATAACGTCTTTCAAATGTCTAGGATAAAGCGCGTCAGGGCCTGGAGCCTTGCCAACTTTGTTTATCGATATAATGCGCAATCTCACCCTCGTAAACAGTTATTTCATTCAAAGTAGTCTCGCTACTAAATGGAACGATATCGTTCACGTCGGGAACATTATTTACGTCTTCTACCGTAAAAACTCGCAAAAAAGTTGTTAAAAATACCTGCCATCGCCTGAGCGTCGGAAGCCAAAGCGCCGTTAGCGTCCACTAGAGGGCCGATATTATCTTTTATCGGCTTACGATTATTGACGTAGTCAAAAAACTTTTTCGGATTATGTCTAAGCTCGATATATCTATTAAAGTTAGCTACTGTGCCATTGCGCTTAAGTCTATACGCTCTTCTACGCTCGTTTATGAACTCGCCTATTTCCCTAGTCCACCACTTGGGCCTACCATGATTACTAGCGCGCTTGAGCCTACGCGGAATAAACTCCCTTTCGATATTCAAAAAACTTTCTTTAAACGCCTCCCAATGAAAATTTGCGTCATTACCCATAAATAAATTATCCCAGTCCACTACTCTCATCCTATCCGCAAAATATCAAAAATAGTCCTACGAAAATCAGGGACTTCTATTACATTACTATCCTTAGTGTTTTCTATCAATAGCTTAAACCTAATAATTTGGTGATCACTACATCCCAAACTCTCACCTACTTCCAAACCTTCGACTATATTTTCGTTGTTCGTCATCACCACGTCTAAAATATTGTCACCGCGCGTTGGTTCGGTAACCATCTGTCGTAAAAAATTATCTTCCATGAACTCGGTCTCAAACCCTCATCATTACCAGTAAAAGTCTCGTAATTAACGTTAGGGCAGTTAAAGTCTCCGACAACTATACTATCCCGATTATTAATAAAGTTAAGAAGTGTGTAAAATGTAGTATCGGTATCGAGGGGTTGAACGGGAGGTCTATAAACAACAACGAAATTAAAGCTAATACTACGCGCCCTAACTTCAACGCATATCGCATTAATTGCTGCCGGAAAATCTATCTTAACCTCGATAGCTCTAAGGGAATTACGAATGTACAACAAAACGCCGCCACCAATCCTATGTAACCTATCATTAGTAAAAAGTTTAAAACCCGCTCTATCAAGTTCCCCCAAGAAGTCCCGAGTTACGGTATTTAACCACGTTTCGGTTATAGCAACTATATCGTAATTTCCGGAATAAATTATCGCCTTAAATTCGTTCAATTTATTTCCAATACTACGCGCGTTACAATAAAAGACGTTTAAATTACTTTTTACCACGGATCGGCGTTTTAAACTATTTTTCACGTCGGTTCGGCGTTTCCCGGACCCACAACGTTTAAAGAGGGCTTCGACATATACAGCTTTCGAACGTTCACATCGATTAACCTACCTACCCTAGCATTCCCTATTTCATTGAAATGCACCCCCATCTTTTATAAAAAGGCTTGGATCACTAAGTTCTGACCACAGCTTTACGAAGGGTACATTTTCCTCAGCACAAATCTCTTCTAGTTTAGTGCTCAAAGATATTGTTTTTGACGTTATCCTAAAATTTAAACCGTGCCTAGGGTAATACCCAGAACTAAAGACCTATCCGACCTTGCCTTCAGGGACCTAATTAACCCCCTCTCTCTCCAAAAGGTCAGGCACTCTCGTATCGGGCCTTTAGGAGTCGTTGCCCCCTCCCATCTCACCAACATTGAGTGACGGGAGGCAACATCAATACTATCTACTTCGTCTCTAATTCTGTCAACCCTGGCCCCTGTAGACAGACCCCCCCCTCCTCTTGATTGGATTCCGTTCAACGAACTCCTTATCCATATGACGCACTGAGGAGTCCCCAATTAAAATCGTTTCCCCCTCGTTCACATCCCTATCAAACTGGGCGAAAGGGTTCGAAATCTCGATATGCGGGGGATTCCGATCGGACCAACCTTAACCCCTTCCTCAACTCTAACCTTCCCGATAAGCTACCTATACTAGAAATTAGGTTCCTAATCTCACCCTTCAACTTACTAACGTCTTCAACGTTAGTATAGGTTCGGCCTTCGTCAACTGTAAGCCTACTCCTGCCCTTATTAAGCGTTGCAAGTCTTTCTGTCACCTCGCGTACACTACACCATAACCGTAACACCGCCACACGCCTGATCCAGCAGTACATTACCAATCTGGAACTCTGGCTGACTAATAATAGGATGTCAGCATCCCCTCAAAAATCCTCCATCACCCTCCTAACCTCAGACCGCCACGAATCCCAAGCACACCCGAGAGTCACCCTCATGGGACATCCCCTACCTCTAAACAAAACCCCAACAATCCTCGGCCTCACCCTAGACACACACATGTCCTTTTCCCCTCACATATCAAACATTTGCTCCAAAGCAACAAAAAAACAACACTCTCAGAACACTCACCTTTACAACATTCGGTCAGCAGAAGGAATCCCTTAGTATCCTATACAAACAGTTTGTACGTACTACCCTAACTTACGCTGCCCCCGCCTGGTCCCCGTCCATCTCCCACACAAACCAGAAAAAGATACAGACCACACAAAACAGAGGTCTCAGAAGCATTACTGGCTGCCTCCGAACCACACCCATCCCACATCTACATGCAGATACGAAAATACTCCCCATCGAACACCACATGAACATGACAGGGACTCAATTCTTCTCCAGAGCACTGGCCCCAGACCACCCCTGTCACCATCTCACATTACACAATCCCAACAAAAAACGTACTCCTGCTGCTCACTATTCGCAGCTACTGAACAATATCCCCCCTCCTCCCCTAAACATCAACCCCATTAAACATCTCCACACAGAATTTACCCGGAAATACCTACTCGACCAACCACACAACACTGTCCTTCACGATACTCCCCCCTGTAGTCCATCAGAGCGAACAAACCCTCCCAAGGAAAACAAGAGTTACTCTGGCCAGGCTCCGTTCAGGCCACCACCCCTCCCTCCAACAATACAGACAGACTCCACCTAGCTGACACCTCCACCTGTCAAAAATGCTACCTCCACCCTGAGGACACAGAACACCTACTCTTACACTGCCACACTCTCTCTCAACAAAGACACAACTCCAACATTACCTCTCTACGAGACCTATGGACCCGTCCCACGGTGGTAGCGGGATACCTGAGTGCCGCCGGGTTCGCATAAGAGAACCCGGGGGCTACGAAGTAAGTAAGTAAATCAACTATCTCTTCGCTTAACTCACAAAAGAAACAAACCGATCTCTCGGTAATCGCCATAGGACCGCCGTTGTAATCTTTAAAATCAGTATACTACCGATTAACCCCACACCTAGCGCACGACGCTTTCTGCGACGGCATCTCGCAAGTTAAGGTAGTTAACGTTTATAACCGTCAAAAGTTTAAATTAAATTAAGCTGGCACGCTACGAAAATTTTTGAATCGCTGAAAACCACTAATATTCAGTTAACTATAACAATGTGAATATTAAACGCAAGTATATAAGATTCAGAACTTTCCAACAGTAAATTTATCGGCAATATCCAAAAGTTGAAACAATATCAGAGCCCAGGGAATGCGTCCACTCAGTAAGGAGTCTGGCTGATATAATTTCTTTTTTTTAATGTTGGAAGGAGGGGGCTAAGGGCGAGTGCCCAGAAAAGAGTCCCCTCTGCAGAAGGAGAGAGCCAAAAACAAGGTCTCCAAGGCTTAATGTTGCAATTTTTCTTATTTTTTTTAATACAAATTTTGAAAAGACTGTGTAGTGTGTAAGATGCGTGTATGTGTAGTGAGGAATAGGGAGAGAAGCGTGTTTGAGAGCATGCTGGACTGCTCGCAGGGTAGATGAGACACGGAAAAAGAGCAGCTAAGGAGAACAGTGACGGGTTAAATCAGCAGAGTTCCAGCACTCCCCTATCTTCTGTCTAACGTTCCCCCTGTAGTACTTCCCTGGTCGATTGGTGTCTACAATCTCCTGCCAAATGTTCGTCAGAGTCGGGCAACGACGTTTTTGTAGATGATTAGAAGTATTTTCAGAATTTTACTTATCATTCTGTAATTAACTTTTAAGTGTTTGAAGTTCAAGATTTAAGATTAACGTCACAATTTTTGACGTACGTGATGAGGTCAGTATTGTTTATTCGAGTTTAATTTATAAAGTTAAACTTCAAATTCTTTAACACGTTCATTTCTTAGTTTACTCGAGTGACGTACGCGGAATGTCCTTTTTTCATACATTGAGCGACTGACTGTAAAGTAATTTTTTACGGTTATCGTAAACGAATTTGTTTAAATTATAACTTTGTTCAACAGCAGATGAGACTTTTGCTAAAGCTGCACAAATACTGATCACGTGGTTAGAGAGAGGAGATTGCAACAAGAGGAATGCCGGAGTGTTCTACTCCATGATCCAGTCTACCAACTCCCACGTGAGGAGACTAATGGCCGAGAAGAGCCAATACGAAGAGGAGTTGGCTAAGTTCAGGGAACAGACGAGAGCGCGAATGCAAGGAGTCGTGATGCAGTGTGAGTAGGCAACTACTTTTACTTATAGTACTCGGATTTGGTCTCAGGTCTCGTATGTGTCGATGAAAACCCGTGGTAATAAAACGAAGCTTTATAAAAAGTCTTATTCGCCCTTTGGCAAATAGGCCGCTCGAAAGCAGAATTCCTTAAAACTCATCAGCATCAACAGTCCCCTTTTCTACCGAAGTTTTAGTATGTATTGTACAGGTTTTTATATACAGTACTCACTCGGTTATCCGTAACTGAAGAGCAGTCCATGATCACGAATAACCCGATTTCACGGTTATCTCGGTATACCCTGCGCACCACCATAGTATTATTCTATTACAGTATAATATACAATTAAGTAGTTTGTACACGTGACGTGAAGATCATTCGCTCCTGAAGATTATAATCTCTCCCTATGCTAACATTGCACACAGGCACTGACTGAGGCGCGTTGTGGTGCGCTGACGGGAGGCGAATAGCGTGTGTAAACACCGCGCCAAATTACGATTAACTCGGTATCATGATCACAGATAAGTTTGCACAATGTTCACAGACAGTAAATTACGGGTTGAGTGAATGACGGATAACCGCGTGACTACTGTGTATAGAATTTAAAAGAATTGAGGATAGCCTTACTAGTGGCTTGTGTAGTCGGCCCATATTGAGTTTTGAAGTTGGTATTTCTTTTCTTTTAAAAGTCCAAAAGAACAGTACGCTTTTAAAGAGTAAACACAGAACTATCATAATTTTGTGAGTAAAATATCTCTTGGTAGCCCAGTGGCATATATATATATATATATACTGTAAAAACCTAAAGTTAGGTAAACATTGGAAGTAATGTGAGACTAGTCATAGGGTCTCGAATGACCCCTATAGGCCTAGGCAGTGAATATACAGTTCCCATGTCAGGACTTAATTAAAATTATTTGTTCCATCAGCAATAGTTTCTTCAGGTAATTTTCAGATTCATCAGGTACAAATCCAGTTATTTCCGGGAAGTAAAATTAGCCTTAGGCCTAATGAACTTTCATTTCCTGCTAAATATCTATTTAATAATGATAATAATATAAAGAAAAATTTGTATCCTACCAGAATATTTTGGTGGTAGTACTTCTATACTTTTTTTCTAAACCCTTCAAAAAGTATTTTGGAGGGATTTGACCGACCTTTGCAAATTATTAGGGAAACTAATAATTAGGATATTATAATGACCTTACGAGCAACGTTGCTTTAATGAAATGCTACTAAAAAAAGGAAGCTAAAATTTGATGCCTTTTTTCACTTGTAGTAAATTTCATGAGGGTAGGTTTATGCCAAGCGCTTTCGAACACGAGAGAGAAAGCCGAAAGGTTTATAGACTTAAGCTATGCCGAGACAATGGTAATTGTGATGTTTTTTTTTACCCCGTTTGGTGACGAGTGATACGTAGTAAATTCGTGTCCAAATTATTGACTTTCTAAGATTATTTCTGTCTCAGAGTGAATTGGGTCTGTAAACTTTACTCAGATGATTAGAACTCATCCAGTTCTTTTCACCCTTCCCTGTCCTTTTTTTTTATCATCACTGTTCTGTTCTTATAATTACTGTTGTTCTTTTAGAGTTTTGTCTCTGTTCATTTATTTTTTACCTAATTCAGTTAGTCCCTTCTTTCCTCTCCCCTCCCCCCTTTTGATTAGTTCCCAGTTTTTGTTTCCATTGCTTTTCTCCTCCTCCTCATTTTTCCAGTTACAATACTTCCTTTCCTTGCTTTATTCCAATTTTACCTTCTCACATACTACTACATTTTCTCCCTCCCCTTTTCTTCTCCCCTCTCCCTTCCCCCCCTTTTCGTCCCCCTCCCCCTTTTCGTCCCCCTCCCCCTTTTCTTCCCCCTCCTCCCCCTTTTTTCCCCCTCCTCCCCCTTTTCTTCCCCCTCCTCCCCCTTTTCTTCCCCCCTCCCCCTTTTCTTCCCCCTCCTCCCCCTTTTCTTCCCCCCTCTCGCTTCTCTCCTCTCCCTTTTCCCCCTCCTCCCTTTGCTTCTCCCCTCCTCCCTTTGCTTCTCCCCCCTCCTCCCTTTGCTTCTCCCCCCTCCTCCCTTTGCTTCTCCCCCCTCCTCCCTTTGCTTCTCCCCCCTCCTCCCTTTGCTTCTCCCCCCTCCTCCCTTTGCTTCTCCCCCCTCCTCCCTTCTCTTTCCTCCTCCTCCACCCTCCTCTTGTGCCGTGCCCCGTGTTTGGGTACCGCCTCCGAAATTGATGTGATTTCTCTCCTTTGCTGATCAGTCAGTCAGATTGAGCGCGTATTCTCCTCCGCCAGCCACCAGAAGGTTTGGGATCACTTCACCAAAGCTCAAAGGCGGAACATTGAGATGTGGAAGAAACAAGCAGAGGTAGGAGGGGGCGCGCTCAACACTCGTATCATAGATTCAGTATTGTATCATAGACGCCTTCTCTCGGATGTGACCTCAATATAAGAGACAATTCAATGGTTTGGTTTTGGGTTTCACGTGAAGAACAGGCTGATCCGAGTTTAAAATAATGCATTCTGCGTTAATGTAATGATGGGGTTGTTTAACCTCCTTCGCAACATCAAAGGACATACGACGGAGGGGACCTACGGCTTTACGTGGGATCCGAATCACGGGTCGCTGCATAATGTGGACGCAGTTGATGGTTTCCCATCCAAATACTACCCAGACCCAATGTCGTTTACTTTGCTGATCGACGGGAAGCAGGGTTGGCAAAAACCCCAAAACCCAACTGGGTTTTTGCCGGGTTTTTGCCGGGTTTTTGCCAACCCTGACGGGAAGCGGTGTTACGACATTGGCCACGACGTAGCCTTTCTGCGTTAATGTGAAATATTCAAGAAGTCTAATTACTTAATTCTCGTATAACTGACAGAACATAAGAGTATCACAATTGAGTTTAAATGCTACAACTTTTATTATCTTGCGTGAAAAATATTAAGTTTTTGGTACAGTAAATATTTTTTCCAAATGTTCAAGATATTCGTGTCATTTTATCACTAAAAGTTGTATCAATTTAACATTTTAAATGTTAACAAAATTACTTTACAAGTCGGCATTTTCTTGGGCTAGTCTAGAGTGGATCTTAGGGTCTTTGTTAGCCTGTGGTTCTGATTCTGTAAATGATTAAATTCGCTGTGTTCTTATTACTACTACTACTACAGTAGTAGTGTAGTAGTAGACTGAAAATAATAACAAGAATGCAGTACTAAATAGGCTTCATTTTGTTTTCAAATGCTTGTATCATTGCTTGCATTATTTCAAACTCGGTGAATTTACTAATTTTGGTATCATGCACCTTACAACATTCTACTGGGCAATAGTTTTGCATTGCTACAAAAAGGCGTAACTGACAAATTATTTTTTTTATACTCCCGATTAATTGTAATTTGGAATGTACTGAAATGCTTTATTTCATTGCTGGTTAAACGATCTTGGTTTGGCATACTTTAATGTAAAAATTTCACCGAGTTCGTAAAGAAAAAGGATTTGATGAAGTACCGGTAAGTATTGTTTATATTGACCTTTTCTCCTCTCGCTTTATAGCCAAATTGTAAGTAACCTCTATCAACGCTCATTTCTTGAAAGTTGACACAGTCATAACGTTATCTTGTCAAACATTTAAACCAGGGGTCACCACTCACCAACCTGGGCGGTAGCGCCCACTAGTGGGCTCACATTAAAGGTAATTAAACATTTATTTCATTATTTATTTTATCGATTATGTTGATTTATTCTTTTTGATCTAAGGTGGGCGATAAGCTTTTTTAATTTTCAAAAAATCGTAAAAGTGGGCGGTGAACAAAAAAAGGTTGGTGACCCCTGATTTAAACTGTAGCTAATGAAAATGTCGCACCATACCAGCTGCGTCGTTACGTTTAGGTAATTGTCATTTTTTTAAATATTTTTAACAGTTAATTTATGATGCCTAGTGGAATTGTGAGGGGGCTTTTGTTTATCATAAAATTATAAGATTATTTATGCATTGAAATACGAGTGTTGAAACGGGTCAACTGTTTTTGAGTTTGGCCTAAGGTCAGATTCATTAAGTTGCTTTTTTGTAGTCCATTAGGAGTAAGAGTAACTGAGTCGGAATAAACTAATAAGAATCGTGTTATATGGCCTCGTTTCAAAGTTTGAAGAAATGTAATTTTTTTTTAAAATTATTTCATGAAGATAAATTAAGTTAAAACCAAAAGTTCATCGAGTTAATGACGTTGAGCCTTATTTCAATGTGTTTTTTATTAGTTTATTCTGTAAGTGACGGCTCACAGCAAGTCTATGAGTCTTTAAAATAAAATGAAATAAAATATTGATGAAGGTAGTTCTATTTTGAAGTAGAAAACAGGTAATACAAAACTGAAAGATCGGCCATAAGTTAATGCATTTCCTGATAAGCAATGAATTCTTAAGAATATTTAAAGAATTAAAGTTTGAATTCTAAGACTTTAATTCTAAAACTGAAGTCAAAGGAAAGCTAAACCAAAACAACGTTGTCTTTCTTAACCATTCACTGCTCAACAGGATTCCCGTGCAGTAACCAACTCAACACATTAAAGAGTTCTTCATTTAATAGCTGAAAATAAAGTCATTTTGTATTTAAAGGATTTCGAGTCTTATATTAGACTTTTTGCTTCATTAAGATTTTATTTTCGTATTGAAAGAAGTGTCTCTAAATGCGCAACGAATAAAAACTGTATGAAGCCATGGATGTAGTCGGCATTTAACAACATTGTTTTCGATATTCAACTTTAAATAGATATTTAGCGTTGATGTAAGCCGAGTAAAATAGAAATTTTATGTAGTTAATAATATTTCACACGCTGTTTTCCTAAGTTTAATGTTGATAAACTGAACAACATTTAGTGGATTGAAATACAGTTTTTTATCTCTGTGTCCATGATTTTGCTGTTATGTGAATATTCAGCAGAATTCATTAATTCATATAAATGTGTTAACTCAAAATGTAAATGTAAAATTTTTGTCGTATTTTGATATTTGATAAATTTCAAGTATTTGTTTTTTCCTAGGCTGTAAAAGCTCGTTCACCAGTTACACATTTATAAGAATCGTTATTAATAAGGCTTCCTTTTAAAAGAAAGAGTAGTAGCACTTGAGATTCACTCACTGTTCAGCCGTACACTAGGCTGAGGACTTTAAGCTAAGGCTGACACGGTATAGGCCTCGATGCTCGAGTATAATAAGCCTGGATATCAAATATTTTAGTGTAAGTACATTTAGTGGTTTTACGGTCTTGATAAGGATATTCCCACGTAAAATGTTGGGTGTAAATAAAAGCATTTTTGGTACTTCTGTAAATCGCTTAATCACTCAAAAGTACTTACATTAGGATGGTAATTTTTTTAAGATTAATATAAGTACGAAGGTATATTTGCTCCCGAATGAGAAAAGCGATGTTCATAGGCGTAAATTATTCGGAGAATTAAGTCAGAAGTGTAGATAATATTAAAGTCAGTCAGACAGTTTCCGGTGTTAAAAAAATCTTGAGATTATCTGCAGTTGGTAAGGGAAAAAGGAAGAAAAGTCTTAATCTTAAGACCAGCAGTTTGAAGACTTTATTTAAGGCGCAGAAGATAGAAAAGTCTTAAATCTGAAAGATTTAAGATCTCCGCGCAGAAGGAAATTTTAAACGTAAAAGAGATCTTAGTTTTAAGATCAAAACAGTAAGAATAGTCCTAAATTTTGATCCCAGTCAGATGCCGAAATCGTAAGAAAGCGGAATGTAGGTTTAGTATGTGAAGACTCGTATTCATGGGTAAAAGAACTTTTTTTTTCTTTTTTTTCCTCCATACAGACCTGTTAAGAGTTGCAATAATTGTCGCAGTCCGTTTTTGAAAATAGGTTAAACTTTCTTCGATCTTGGATGTTACAACTGTCAATTGATTTATAGCCTATAATTATCATAACCATTTCCTAATAATTTTCGTTTGTAATAATTAAAAACAAAAAAAAGAAAACGACACGATTTAGTATGTAGTGAATTTAGCTCGTAAATGACACTGATAATAGAAATAGTAATAGCATTTCAAATATCAATTAAATAAAAAATAAACATTTTCCATACTTCACAAAATAGGCTGTAAATTAATTGACTTCCATTTAAATTTTGATTGATGGATTTTTTCTTTATTCTACGTTTAGGAAATTAAAGAAATCCAGTTGGATGAGTCGGATAAAGATGATACGGAGGAAATGGATGTCTCGGATGAAGATGACGAATCTAACGTAGCAGCGGCGGCGTCACGGAAAAAACGAAAATCCTCTAATTCCGTCAATGATTTGCTTAAAGTAAGGTGTCAGTCATTGAAATATTTATGAATCGATGAAAAATCTTATTGATAAAATTAACTCTTAAGTAATTATAATACTGCAATAACTGTAACATCGAACGTACAGTTGTTAATTGGACGGTTGATATTTATTTTATTTAGTTTAACCCGAAAGCTTTTTAGGCTTTATTGGGCTCTCGGATTAATTAAAGCGTAAAACTTAACTTCATACGTAGTTATAATTTAAGTAATATATAAATAAATACAGTACTACTATAGTAGTGTAGGTAAGGGCTATACTACTCGGGTAGATTTATTATTAATTTAGAATACACGAACGAATTTACAGTCGAATCTAATAAATGAATTATGTAATACAGTAAAATTCAGTTTGTCATTATTAAAATACAAGAAATGAGACGAGTAATATAGTACGCACATTTAATCCTAAATGATCGAAAGACGAAAATTTATCGTGGATTAAAAATTATTTCTCGAGAATGATTTCGAGGTGCGTCGCTTTAATGTTTAAAATTAAGACGCGTAGTCCTTAAACAGGTTTTATTAACTCTGTATCCTACTGTTGTTCTTTCTTATATAACGTACTGCACCTTTGTATGGGGAAATGCCGCTAACAACGCTTTAAACCAGGGGTGGGGAAACCCTCGCCCGCGGGCGAAATTTCGCCCACGAGCTAATTTCAATTCGCCCGCTTAGGCATTTATTATTTACTAAAAATTATTTATTTACAGCCCAGCAAATAGCTTTTTAAAATACATCTTATATACAGCGTGTCCCAAAGAAATGTATACCCACTTTGTTCGATAATACCAGCTATGAGGATAATAAATATATTACTTTTTATATGTTTTTTAATAAAGAATTTTCTCCTGAATCTAAATATGTAATTATGTTTATTAAAAATTGAAAAACAAAAAAGTTACAGATGTTTAAATTATAATTATTATTTTCGAGACTTCATGTGCGATATTTTCTAATGTTTTTGCACGTATAAGAGATAAGTTTGAAACCGACGGCACTGTGCAAAACTTACAAAAACAACGTTCTGGAAGACGTCGAACATCTTAGATAAAGTGTCATTTAACCATGGAATTTGTAAATTTTTTGAATTAACTAATAATTACAACATTTATGCTTCAATATCAACACTAAACATAAGTATCTCAAAACAGTCGGTTAAAATATTAGAAAATATCGCGCATGAAGTCTCGAAAATAATAATTATAATTTAAACATCTGTAACTTTTTTGTTCTTCAATTTTTAATAAAAATAATTACATATTTAGATTCAGGAGAAAATTCTTTATTAAAAAACATATAAAAAGTAATATATTTATTATCCTCATAGCTGGTATTATCGAACAAAGTGGGTATACATTTCTTTGGGACACGCTGTATATAAGCTTAAAATTTGCCAGACGCCCGCGGAGGTGTTTATGTTATCGATTTTCGCCCTTGGTACTGAAAAGTTTCCCCACCCCTGCTTTAAACGATATTTTTCATCCATAAATGATCAATAAGATTATTATCTGATGCTGATTTCCATGATTATTAAAGTACATTCTTCAAAGAGCTAAAACTGTTAAAAGATGAAAGATGTAATCAAACTTGGGCATTTTATTTTCATTTACCAGTGTTGTAAAATCAAGAAATTTACTTGTATTGGACTAGAAATAGATCAAAGCGTGTTATTCATGAATTTAGATTGTCATGATCTCAAAAATTACCCATTTTCATTGGACTGAAACTATGGAATGATTAAAGTGCTGATACGAGAAATATTTCGAATGTAAATTCGTTTAAAAACAAATTGAAATATCTATTAATAATTAATAATAATGGAATACTGATAAAATCTAGGATTAAGTTTATTTTATTACTTGGTCATTTCTCGTGTCTATTAATTCTTTTTACTCTGTTGGTATCATACCTACAGTAATAACTTGTATTTGTTTAATATTTATAATAATAACTTTAGATTAACGTAAACTGTTATATCCACTAATAGTTCGCTTGAGTATTATTTATAATCTAAACGTGACTTGTATATCATATATTTTAGCCCTAATTAATCTGAGAGCCCAGGAAAGTCTAAAGCTTAAAATTGTAACAAATTGTAATAGTTTTATTTATTTTATAAATAAACGAATGATTGATTGAATTGGTGTGACTCCCACCATAATTTGTAGACATTGCCTAAATATGAAACAATTTTGTTTACAAAGTTTACAATTTTATGTTTATAACTTGACGCAATACCTGTAATGTTTTTAAGAAAGTCCTCAGCTATTGATTGGGTGTGTGCAAGGATAATAATTACTTACAGTACATTTGATTTTATATACATGAAAATTATTTCATGAAAGTAACGTGTGAATAATATTTATGATGAAAATAACCACGAAGGAAAAAGGAAACCACCATTGAGCACCATTCTGTTTCCTTTTTCCTTAGTGGTTATTTTCATCATCATCATATATATATATATATATATATATTATATATATATATTATATATAATTATAATATATATAATATATACAGGGTGTTTGAAAACTTTCTGTACAAATTGTAATGGGGGATAGGCAACACCAAGACAAACCCTTTTCGTCTATAAGTGTATGTCCGCTGACGTCACCATTCGGCGCGAGAGGGCGCCGCTGCAATTGGCTAAAAGGTGAAGTGGGCTAGACTCGCGCTTGCCGCGGGCATTCTTAAATCGGACGTAGTACGCGTAACATGTTTATTTAAAGACGGCATGTTTATTTAAAGAAGGTGCTGAAAGTTGCGACCGGTAGCATTGACCGACGTACACGTCGAAAGATTCCCGGCATTTCGGGAACAGTTCCAGCGGCGACAGCGATTCTTGCTACGAGGTCTTCTTCTGAGTAAATGGGAGTCTCGTACACGAGGTTCTTCATGTGTCCCCACAGGAAGAAATCGAGGCATGTTAAATCGGGCGATCTCGGTGGCCAGGCTACGGGCCCACCCCGGCCTATCCATCGGTCCCCAAAAGTGGCGTTCAGATAATCCCGCACATCGTTGCTGGAGTGTGCTGGGGCCCCGTCGTGTTGAAACCACATTCGTCTACGAATAGCCACGGGAACATCTTCCAGCAGTTCCGGCAACGTTTCTTCAAGAAATATCCGATAAACCCGCCCGTCGAGTCGGGCAGGCAGCAGGTACGGCCCAATCAACTTGCCATGGACGATACCCGCCCAAACATTGACGGCGAACCGTTCTTGATGAGCATGCACCCGTGTAGCATGTGGATTTGCGTGCGCCCACACGTGAGAATTGTGCATGTTAAACACACCCTCACGTGTGAAACAGGCCTCATCTGAGAACAGCACATAAGCCGGAAAATTAGGCTGCACCGCTGTCTGCTGCAGAAACCAGCGTGCGAATTCCACACGAAGAGGGTAATCCCGAGGTTGTAATGCCTGGACTCTCTGACGATGAAACGGATGTAACTGCTGCTCGTGCAACACTCTCCAGACCAGGTCGTGGTTCACACCGAGGATACGTGCAACACCTCGCGTGCTTGCGCTTGGATTGTCCTCAAATCGCCGTAGGATTTCTTCTTCCATGTCAGGAGTGCGCACGTTTCTCTCCCGACCAGTGTCATGCATGTTTGCATGGAATGTTCCAGTTTCTCGCAGTCGCCGATGCAAATGCGCAAACGTTTGGTGGTTTGGCACACGTCTGTTTGGGAAGCGCTGTCGGTACAACCTCACAGCAGCTCTTCCGTTTCCATTGGCAGCCCCATACACCATATGCATGTCAGCCATCTCAGCAGTCGTGAAGCGCTCCATGTTACGCGTACTACGTCCGATTTAAGAATGCCCGCGGCAAGCGCGAGTCTAGCCTACTTCACCTTTTAGCCAATTGCAGCGGCGCCCTCTCGCGCCGAATGGTGACGTCAGCGGACATACACTTATAGACGAAAAGGGTTTGTCTTGGTGTTGCCTATCCCCCATTACAATTTGTACAGAAAGTTTTCAAACACCCTGTATAACATTCAAGTAGCACCAGTAGGAAGCCACTTTTTTACCCATTAAATCTTATTTTGCAAATTATCAAATTTTCTTGTAGGAGATACTTTTTTGAAGTTTGGTTAGGTTAGTTTAAGTTATGTTAACCGAACCTAAAATAAATCACTGGGTGTGTAAAATCCTGAGGTAGCATACAGTAGGAGTAATTTGATTGAGTTTTGGAAATTCCATAAAATCATTGTATATGTAAACAAGGGCTTTCTCGGAGCTTTTTAATACTTTTGACTACTAATTACGCGTTTCGCAAGTGATTAAAACTGAAAATATAACACACCGGTCCCACCATAAAGAAGTAATTCTAGCCCCTCTCTCGCCTAGGCCACACCCGCATCACCCACGGACACCTTATGGCGAAATCGCCAGCCCCGCTTTGCCCTACCTGCCATACCCCTATCACTGTCATACACCTCCTGGTGGAATGGCCAAAGTTGTCCGCTCTTCGTCGCAGGTGTTTCCCTCTCTCAGCTGAAAATCCCATACCCGACCGTCTACGATCCATACTCGCCGAAGGCCCCCACTTTTCAACAGAAGCGATTTTCTTCTTACTCACTCCCATCTACTCCATCGCATCTAAAACCATACCCCTCCTACCCACTATCCAGCTCCAGCAACTGACCCTTACTCACTCCCCTAGTCTACCACCCTCAGCACAGTAACACCACCCACCCACTGCCTCGCCGAGATATGTACTGCATTCTATAAGTACGAACCGGCGGTAAATTAGAGAAAGAAAAAAAAAGAAAAATATATATATTTTTTTTTTAAAGTTCGGGAAGAACCGATTCGCCTCTATTTAAAAGGGCATATATCGGCGGGAAAACAAAGAAAAAGTGAGAGGAAAACGGAGGAAAAAGAAAGGGTGGAGGGGACAGTCGAAGTGGAAAAAGACCAAGGACTGCAAGGTCGAGCCCCATCATCCTTGGGTGCTAGGGCCGGGAGGGCGCACGTGAAACCTCCAGGAACAAGCACGTACAAACGAGCACAAAGAGCACGAGCTTAGAACCGCCTTGCGGGGATATATATATATATATATATATATTTTGTGTGTGTGTGTATACATATATATATATATGTATATGTATGTATAAACCTTACCTTACAACCTTACAAAGGTTCCGCGCGATGATTCCTCATTTCGCAAAGGTCAAGCTTGTCGCCCCCTCCTCTCGAGTTGGCCTGGTGAAGTAGTGAGTTGGTAGTTCTTTGCACTCGTTGATCTTGGCTGTGAAGCTTCTCTGGATCCCTTCCAGCTGTCTAATGTCTTCTTTTTTTAAATGGGGATGTTAGGACCGAGCAGTATTCCAATTTGGGTATGATCAGGGTTTTCAGTAGAGGAATCATTACATTCCTATCCCTTCGTTTAAAGGTTCTCAATATCTGTCCCGTTATTCTCTTTGCTCTGTTTACTGCTATCTTATTTTGTGTTTCAAATTTCGCATCATCTGTCATTACAACCCCTAAATCTTTTGCTCTGGAACTTCTCTGAATTTCCTGTCCATTTGGGGTATAATATTCCATGGATTTTAGGTCTTCTCTTTTTCCGTACGGTAACAGCTGAAATTTCTCGGTGTTAAACTTCATATTGTTGTCTTCCGTCCACTTGTAGATTCTGTTTATGTCGGTTTGTAGAGATCCTATATCTTCTGGGTTTCTTATTTTTCTACTGATCTTTGTGTCATCGGCAAAGGATGTAACTGTGCTGTCTCTGGTAACGTCCTCATCCATGTCAGTTAGCATGATTATGAAGAGTAGTGGAGCTAATACTGTTCCTTGTGGTGCTGAGCTGAGGACCTCTGATTCTGATGAAGATGCTCCTTGTACTGTAACGACTTGCCGCTGCTCACTAAGGAAATTATATATCCATTTCCCTACTTTTCCCGTTATTCCCATATATTTCGGTTTATGTATTATGATTCCATGGTCACACTTGTCGAAAGCTTTAGCAAAGTCTGTGTATAGTACATCATAGTTTTTATTACTTTCAAGTGCATCAATAATGTTGTTGTAGTGTTCCATTAGTTGTGATAAGCATAATCTGCCTGACCGAAACCCGTGTTGGCTATCATTGAATTTTTTCTGAGTTTCCTTATATATATAATATATATATATATATATATGTGTGTGTGTGTGTGTGTGTGTGTATATATATTTTTTTTTCTTTATTTTACTGCCGATTCGTACCTGGTGTGGTACATATCTCAGCGAGGCAGTGGGTGAGTGGTGTTACTGAGTTGGGGATGATAGACCAGGGGGGGGATGTAATGTTCAGTTACTGGGTAGTTTGGGGGGCCTGGTCTCAGACCCGTTGAAAGCAGGTGGGAATAAGTGAGGAAACGGGAAATCGCTTCCCCGAAAAATGGGGGCCCTCAGCGAGCATGAATTGTAGACGCTCGGGTATGGGAATTTCGGCCAAGTGAGGGAAACATCTACAACGAAGAGCGGACAAGTTTACATTCGACCAGGAGATGCACGACAGTGATGGGAGTATGGCAGGTAGGGCAGAGCGGGGCTGGCGATTTAGCCATAAGGTGACCATGAGTAATGCGTGTGTGTCCTATGCGGAGACGGGCTATAATCACTTCTTTATGTCGGGACCGGTGGAAGGAGGAGGCCCAGTATCCTACTTGCGGTTTGATCTTGTGAAGTTTGTTTTGTGTGGCCTGGTCCCATTCCCGTTGCCAGATGGAACGGAAGTGGGAGCGGAGAGTCGGGAAGAAGTCGGTGAAAGGGGGGCCGGGAGGAGGCCGGCAGTAAGCAGGCCGACTTTGCCGTGCGGTCCGCCTCCTCGTTACCCTGGATGCCGACATGTGCCGGGACCCAGCAGAAGGCGATTGTCTTGTGTCGGAAGGCTGTTAAAAAATGGAAGATTTGCTGGATGGTACAGACGAGCGGATGAGGGGGTTAAATCTCTCTAGGGAGAGAAGTGCGCTTTGGGAATCTGAATAAATGACGAAAGAGCTGGCAGAGTGAGTGCGCACTATGTCGAGGGCCTCCTTAATCGCGAAGAGTTCTGCCGAGAAAACGGAGGTCTCGCGGGGCAGGTGACGCCTCGAGAAAGTGGCTGGGCCAGTATCACCGCTGAGGCGGCCGCACCAGTCTCCGAACGGGAACCATCTGTATAAATGGGGACTGTGTCCGGATGTTGGGTTGCATGTTCACGGAAGAGTGACCTGTATACCGTAGCACTCGTGTATTCTTCGGTAGGCACACAGGTCCCTGCAAAACTTGATAGGGGTGAGGAGCCAGGGGGGTAGATGTTGTATGAAATGGGGATAATTGAGGGGACGGGCATGTTAGAAAGGTCAAGGAAAGAGCGGACCTCTTTAGTGAAGTGCCAGCTCCGTCCCTGGGGTGGGAGTTCAGAAATCGCCGCGCATAGAAGCGAAGAGGGTAGTCTCTGTGCACGGAGGTATGTCCTCATGAGGAGCAGACCCGTCGGAGGGCGAGAGGGAGGTAATTGCAATCCACTTGAAGGCTGGGAAGAGCGGAAAGCACCAGTGGCGAGGCGGAGGCCCCTATTAAGGACCGGGTCCAAGATACGGAGGCAGGTGTTGGAGGCTGAACCGTATACTACACTGCCATAGTCCAGCTTCGACTGGACCATGGAAGTGTAAAGACGAAGGAGAGAGCGTCGGTCTGCGCCCCATGTGGTGTGGGAGAGGTGATCTAGTAGAGCGAGGGGACGCTGGAGGGACTGCTTCAGTTGTTTGATATGAGGAACCCAGTTGAGCCGTCGGTCTAGAATCACGCCCAAAAATCGCGTGGAGGGTACCACCTCAAGAGGATTGCCGTATAGCGTGACAGAGGAACAGGAAGGGTTGCGGGTCTTCTTCTGCTGAAAGCATACACTTGGACTTCGGGGTGGAGAGGCGGAAACCCACCGACGTCGCCCACCTTTCCACCCGGTAGATGGCGAGCTGAATTTGCCGTTGAACTACGGACGGCTCCCGCCCTGCAAAGTAGATCGCAAGGTCATCCGCGTAGATGGAAGAACGGATGTTGGGTGGAAGGCATTTTGAGACTGTGTTCATGACGATGGAAAAGCATAGAACACTGAGGATGCTTCCCTGTGGGACCCCGTCCATCTGCACGAAAGTGTCTGAGAGGACTGAGCCCACCCGAACTTTAAAGGTTCGGGAGGATAGGAAGCCCCTGATGAAGGTCGGCATGGCTCCTACGAGCCCTAGACTTTGGAGCTGACTAAGGATTATTGTCCGATGAGTGGTGTCGTAGGCCTTCTGGATGTCAAAAAATATTGATAGGACGAATTGTCCACTGTCGAATGCATTCTGTATGTCACGGCTGAGAAGCAGGAGGGGATCAGTGGTGGATCGAAATTGTCTGAAGCCGGACTGGGTAGCCGGGAAGGAATTACTATTTTCGAGGAAGAACGATCGTCGCGTCGCGACCATTTTTTTCGAAAATTTTGCAGGCACAACACATTAGGGTGATTGGTCTGTAGTTTGTGGGATCGAAGGAATCTTTGCCGGGTTTGGGGATAGGGATTACGTAGGCCTCCCTCCACCGGGAGGGAAAGGCGCGCTCTATCCATATGCGGTTGTATAGGTCTAGTAGGAAATTTTGTAAGGTAGGGTGGATGTGCTGGATCATGCTGTAGGGGATACCGTCCGGGCCGGGACAAGGGGATCGTCGAGAGGCCAGTGCCGCCTGTAGTTCATGCATGGTTAACAGTCGATTGTAGGAGCTGTCTATGGACGGTGAAAAGGAGCTATTTTTAGGGGCGGATACGAGGGAGTTAACTGCAGAGGAAGAAACCGCGGCGAAAGTAGAAGTTAGATGGTTTGCCACTGATTTTGGCTCGTATAGGAGTCCGTCGTTAGTCCGGAGTACCTGGGGTCGGTAGGGGACACGTCGCCTCTCGACGCCCCGTACCTTCTTCCAGATGGTAGCCGAAGGTGTGATGGTGGTGGTGATGCCGGATACAAAGGCAGGCCAAGAAGCTCGGCGCGCTGTCTTCATTGTTCGGCGGGCGATGGCCCTGGCCCGCTGCATCTCCGTGCGATGGATGGGAAGTCGCGTACGGTAGAACCGTTGAGTAGCCGTCTTGGTGCATACGGCCTCCGTGCACTCTGGGGTCCACCAAGGTACCCGTCAGGCGCGGGGGTAGGTGGAGGATGCTAGAGCACGCAGCCGCTACCACGTTTGATTCGAAGTATGCGATGCACTCGTCGGAGGATGGGAAGTTGGCAGTCGTTCGGGTTGTATATGTATCGTCGTGGAAGCGGGACCAATTAGCTTCTGCAGTAATCCATTTCTCCAGTACCCGAACGGTCTGGTCCGGCCAATTGAGCGTGAGTTGAACTGGGAAATGGTCACTTCCACAATCCTCTTGGAGGACTTGCCATGAGAAATCTAGGAGGGTATCGGTCGAAACGAAGGACAGGTCTATACAGGATGGAGCGCAGGTGGTGGCATGGTAGAATATAGGAGAGCTATCATTGAGCCACTCAAAGGAGAGCTCGGTCATGATGATGATCAGGGTCGGGGCCATATAGGTGGAGTGTGTGTGTCCCCACTTGGGGTGGCGACTATTGAAATCGCCCAGTAATAGAAAGGGCCTGGGGAGTTGTTGTACCACCTCCACCAGGTCATCACGGGAGACTTGAGTGTGTGGAGGGAGGTATATTGAACAGACGGTGTACTGTCTATCCAGGGAAAGCCGGGTAGCAATCGCCTGTAACGGGGATCGGATAGGGAGATTGTAGAAGGGGACTGCGTGGTGGATGAAAATGGCAGCCCCCTTTCGAGTGCAGGTAGGAGACGGGGTGGTGGTGAAAGAATATCTAGTCGGGCAGGGCATGGGTCTGGTCCCCAGGATGAGTTCCTGGAGACACACACACAGACCGGACGGGAAGTGGCAATCAAGGAATTAAGGCCTTCGTAATTCGCGAATATTCCTCTGCAGTTTCAGTGTACTATTGTAGTTTTCGGGGGATCCATTATTTGATGATGGGGGATGGATGAAGGAAGAGGTGCGAAGAGGTTGGAGTGTGAAGGTAGATTTGAGGTTCGCGAAGGCGAAGGATGAGTCAGGAGTATGGATGGCCATCTGCCGTTCACCAAAGAAGGAATCGGTCGGCCAGTCGATCTCCGCGGAGACCGCGGGGTCGAGTCGGCCGAGCGAGACCGGAGGCGTGGATCACGGCAGCTTGGAGATCGTTGTGGGCTCCAATGGTGCGAAATTTCTTGATGGGCTTTTGTGTTCGGGCCATGGGGGGGCGTTTTATTTCCCAAATTGGCACCTCCCCGCCTGTCTGGGATCTCACGACGGGCCCCAGATGGCGATAGGGGGTGCCAGAAGGACCCGGCAGGTGGGAGGGAGGACGTGCTCAGAGTGGCTGACAGGGTGTGGGCCGGGGATTTTAGGGGAGCAGGTACAGTGAGGGTGGGAGGAGATGAACCAGAGTGTTCTCGTGGAGGGGTAGAAAAAATGGCACCAGGAGGCAAGGGCAGGTCATTGAGACTCACGGGAGCAGCCGAGTTCCCCTCACCGTTAGCTGAAACAGAGCCGCATCACTGGATCCTCGGGGGAGAGGATGTTGTCCAGAGTGGATCTCGTCGTGGGGGGTAGGTCATGTACTTCGGCAACTATTGTCCGAGTCTGTGGGGGTAGATTGATGGGACTTCTGCGGTGGGGTGGTTTGGTTCTCATAGACGAAGTGGGCGGTGTGAAGGTCCGATCCGTCTTCTTAGCACTAGGGGAAGAGGGAGAGAGAAATTGAAAGTCCGGAGGGTCTGGCGACTCACTCTGACGTCTCCGCCTCGTTGGCTTACTCCGGCCGATAGGTTCGGATGTGTGCAGAGAGTGCTGGGAGGGCAGGGTTCGAGGTGGGTGGGCTTGGGTGTCCTGGTCCCAGACTCCTATGGAATCTGTGGCAGGTGAGGTGCGTAGAGAGAAGAAATGGTGGGGGGACAGGTCGTCGTCAGCTCCTGCGAGGACTTCCCCTGGGAGGGATGGGGAGCACTGGTCGAGGGGGTTGTGAGCGGCAGGCCAGGGCGGCGTGCCGAGAGGACAGAGCCGAGGGCTGCGGCGTAAGGTACGCCCGGTCTCACCTCCCGACTCCGTACCCTGTCTCGTGCCTCTCGGAGGCTAAGGAAATCCGCTCCCTGCAGGCCCCCTGACCTCTTTCTTGAACCTGAAGAACAGGCATTCGCGGGGTGAAGATGGGTGTGCACCTTTACAATTGGAGCATTTGGGTGTGTTGGGGCACTTGTC
Organism: Bathynomus jamesi; assembly: GCA_023014485.1. Classification (NCBI taxonomy): domain Eukaryota; kingdom Metazoa; phylum Arthropoda; class Malacostraca; order Isopoda; family Cirolanidae; genus Bathynomus; species Bathynomus jamesi. The sequence continues at coordinate 294,955 of JAJOZX010001830.1, read as the reverse complement.
TGGGTGAGCGATTTGTCCGCAACGAACACACAATTGGTGCGGCTGCCGACAAACTGAGCTAACATGTCCAAACTTGTTGCATTTAAAACAACGGGTCGGGTCTGGGATGTATGGGCGGACAGAGAATTCGCATGACGTGCGGTCTCCCATACCCCATACAATACGGTCGGGAAGGACTAAGTTATTAAAGGTAAGAAGTAGACGCGGGGTGGAGGAGGGTGTACCTCCCTGTCGGGATGTGAAGCGATGGATCTTGGTGACACCCTCGGGTGCGAGGTCCTCCAAGAGCTCGTTCACTGTAATTGACAACAGGCGTGTGGCATAAATAGTGCCCTGACTCTGGTTCAGGTGAGGGTGTGGTGAAACGGACACCGAGCATCCAAGGATCTAAGTGATGGAGAGTGGGGCTTTCGTCTCAGTGGCTGAGCGTGATTTTATGAGGGAACCATCCCTCTGCGGTCGCACATCATAACGGCTGGAATTGCTGCGGGCTCGGATCGCTTGAAAGTCCGTTCAGAGTTGGTCGGAAGGGATCCAGAGGTAGGCCGGATCTCTAGGAATTTGTGGATACTTGGAAGGGATATGGAGGCAGTAGAGTCGAAGTGGACTGGGATATCCAACTGTCAATAGGATGGTCGTGTATGCCGACTTCCTTGTCCGCCGCGGGGCTCTCTCCGTGGGGAGGCGGGCCGACGGCGGTGAGGTGGGCATACGGGGGGAGCAAGAAGCCGGGTTTTGGAGGTAAATCTTGGGTGGAACTTGACTTGCCCGAAGGCAGCTGAGGCGGGCTTGGGCGAGACCTCTGCTCCAGAGGGTGTACAACTGTACATCCAAGGGGATATTCAGGGTACAGCCTGGGTTCGGCAACGGTAAAGGAGGATGCAAGTGATCAGTTACCAAAAGAGGGTCAACCCCATCTGGATGCGGTCTTCCAGTGGTAGGGGACTCGAGGGCCTGGTTGCCCACCACCCGAGTGTTGAGAGAAGTAGTAGTCGGAGTATTAGAAGTGGAAGTCGTTAACAGAGTAGAAGAAGAAGCCATAGCAAAGAAGGAGAATTTTCATCCCCCGCGCGCATCCAGCCACCATCGACTCCAACAAGGGAAAGGCGAATCGTGGGCTCACTCGGTCCCACCCCCAATAGATGTCACGTAGGAGAGATACACCCATTCCCAGTCCCCGTTTCTACGAGGCGGCCACTCTCATCCAACGTGCGGTGAAAGATGGCAGGGACAGGGCTTGGGTTTGGTTTAAGAGCGACAAGGGTGAAGGACAACCACCTCCTTCACCCAAGGTCCAAGAAAAAAAAATCAAGTCAAGGTCCAAAACAAAGCCAAATGCGGGAAGGGAGGAAACAACAAAACTAGAAAGAGTTGGGGAAAGGAGGAGAGGGAAATATAAGTAGGAGGGTAGGAGATCAGCCGGGTCCCCAAACGGGTCCAATGGTCCACGAGGGCAGAGAAAGCCCTTACATCGGAGGAAGATGCATTCCCCTATTGGCCACAGAGGGACGCGCCCTATAGCTCCGGACAAAGCGAAGGGTGTGTGTGTATATATATATATATATATATATATATATATATATATATATATATATATATATATATACAGGGTGGGCCGTAAGTTTCCATACATAGGAAAAATAAACATTTTTTTATGGACAACCATTTTTATTTATATAATATGCTCTACATGGTTGCCATTGTTTTGAAAACACATTTCAATACGTGTTCCCCACTGTTGATGACCACGCATTAGCACAGTTGACGTTATGCTTGTAATGGCGTTGGTGATACGTTCCTTTAGATGATTTATGTCTCGTATCTTTTCCTGATACACCATGGCCTTCAAGTGCCCCCAAAGATAGAAATCAAGGGGGGTGAGATCTGGGGATCTGGGAGGCCACTCCACAGGACCACGCCGACCAATCCAAGCATCCGGAAACTGCTGATCCAAATACCGACGCACGTGAAGACCATAATGAGGTGGAGCTCCATCTTGCTGGAAGTAAACTGGGAAGTTACCTTCCTCGTTTAGCAGGGATGGGAAAATCTCTTCTTGCAACATGTTAAGATACCTTTCGGCATTAAGATTTCCACTGACAAAAATTGGTCCAATAATTCTGTCACCCCATATCCCGGCCCACACCATCACTTTACCGGCACCTTGCATCTTCGTCGGACTCAGCCAGTTAGGGTTAGCATTACTCCAATAACGTATGTTTTGCCGATTAACCTCTCCATTGACGTAAAAATTTGCTTCATCAGTAAACAAGATCTTACGTCAAACGCATATTCTTAGGGTATCTGAAACATAAAAACAAACGTTTAATTTTTCCTATGTATGGAAACTTACGGCCCACCCTGTATATATATATATATATATATATATATATATATATATATATATATATATATATAGTGTGTGTGTATATATATATACCTTCCAACCTTACAAAGGTTCCGCGTGATGATTCCTCATTTCGCGAAGGTCAAGCTTGTCGCCCCTCTCGAGTTGGCCTGATGAAGTGAGTTGGTTTCTTGTGCTCTCCACCTCACATAGCCAGGTACGCCCGGCTCATCGGGGATTGTTCTGAGCGAGTATATATATATATATATATATATATATATATATATATATATATATATATGTGTGTGTGTGTGTGTGTGTGTACTGTATATATATATATATATATTTTTTTTTTGTTGAATGTTTCACCAACAGTGACCTTGAACCTCCCCTATAAGGTAAGTTTAGTACGTGTATATATTATCATGGCGGGGGGGGGGGGGGGGTAATCGGAGGACATACGGGTTAAGGTTAGGTTAGGTTAGGTTATATATCTAATATGTTCCTAGCCCGTTTGGTTTTTGTTAATATCCAAAATACATTTTTCTAATGTATTTTGGTGTGTTTGGTTCATATATGACCTTAATTTCTAGCGAAAATGAACCAAAACATGGGAAAACTTTAATGTTTCATAACTTTGTTTCGGTTCATTTGCGCAAGATATGAAGGTCATATTTGAACAGAACACCAAAATACATTAAAAAAATGTATTTTGGATATAAATTTCAGTGTTTGTGAAACATTCAATAATTACCTATATATAATCAAAGTACTCAATTTAAAAAACTATCATCATCAAACTACTACTGCTACAAAAATAATACAATAATAAGCACACCGGACAAAAAATTAGTCACCCCTAATAGCACCGATAGTATGAAGTTCAAGGTCACACAGAGGGCGCTGATGTAGCATTGGTAAGTGACAAGTAGCGGTGACGTAGCACACAGGATCAGATCTGTTTCGTGAGGTGGTGAAGAACAAAGTGTGTGTTGGATATAGTCTGCAAAATGGGTCGTGAGGCAGACGTTACTCAGTGGCAAAAAGGAGCCATCGTGTTTGGCAGAGCCCACGGACACAAAATGTCTGAAGTAGCCCAATTTGTTGGTGTGTCAACGCGTACTGTCCAGCGAGTTTACAAAGAGTGGTGTAGTTCGCAATCAACTGACAATCGACGGCGTAACTGTGGCCGGAAAACAATTCTCGACAATAGGGGCCGCCGCCATGTTTCTCGTCTAGTAACTGCAAATCGTTTTCAAACCAGAGAACAATTGCTCCAAGAAACCAATGAGGTTCTCCAGCGACCAATTTCCGAACGGACATTGCGACGAGAACTGCATGCGATGGACATCTGGAGCAGGGTACCACGGAAGAGGCCGCTGTTAACAGCAAGTCACAAATTGGCACGTTATAAATAGTGATGGGACGATTAATCGGAATCGAGAATCGGAAGAATCGAGCATTTTTCAGGAATCGGAATCGGAATCGAGAGAATTGTACCATGATTTCCGATTCTTAAAACGATTCTTTAACTTTTAATTGAACCAGTTTTGCAATGTAAACTTTAAAATTTAAATGAAAGAGGATAACAAATTTTATTTTTATTGTATTGTAGCTATACATTAAAACATGTATATCCATGATGTGTAATCAAGAAGATTAAAATGAATTGTTACAACTTACAGTTGATTTTTATTTTTAAACCAATCTATTATAATTTATAATTTATATTACCATACTCATAATGTAAATAGTTAATCTTACCAGAGTAAAATATGACAATTTCCAGAAAAACAAGTATAGAATTATATTTAAAAATATTGAGAATCGGAATCGAGAATCGTATCGGAATCGAGACTTTTTAGTGGTATCGGAATCGGAATCGTTAAAAATTTTGGTATCGTCCCATCACTAGTTATAAATGGGCTCAGAGGCACAAAAACTGGACTGCGGCAGATTGGAAACGTGTAATTTGGTCCGATGAGTCCCGTTTTTGTTTGTTCTCCAATGATGGGAGGCGACGAGTACATCGCAGGTCCAATGAAGCCTTTAATCCTGAATGCGTCGAAGGTGTTGTTCAGGCTGGAGGTGGTTCCGTGATGTTCTGGGGATGTTTTTCGTACCACGAAATGGGCCCTCTCGTTCCAGTGACGATGAATTTGAACCAGCAGGCGTACCTCCGCATACTAAACTCGTCGGATTCGTGCGGTTATCAAGGCCAGAGGCGCCGTCACACGTTATTAGGTACATTCTGAGAGGGGTGACTAATTTTTTGTTCGATGTGCTTACTAATGTCAGTGAAAATACTAATGTCAGTGAAAACGGTAACTCCAAAGTTTTTTTTTTTTTTTTTTTTTTTTTTTAAAACATGTTCAATATGATTTCGTGGGTAGCCCGAAAAAAAACTGATTCGTGTCGTCAAGCCCAAGCCATAGCATCCATTGACCGAGATGTCCTACGGAACGTGTGGGAAGAGAAGAGTTTGAATATCGTTTGGACATTGCCAGGGTTACCCACTGGAATCGTATTAAACATTTATAAACTAGAAAAAAAATTTGCGAGGTACTGTTTCCATTCACATTATTATTTTTTTTTATCAGAAATAATTTGATCACGATAAATTTTTTAAATTGTGTACTTTTGTAATCACCCTGTATATAAATTTCGTTAGTATAAAATCACTGTTAATTTTTTCCAGGAAGAGAATGATAACTTACGCTGTCAGATGGAAGCCTACAAAAATGAAGTTGATCTGGTCAAAGCTGACCTCAGAACGGAGGTGGCAATTCGCGATGACCAAATACAGGTGCTGAAGAAAACTTTACAGGGGATGCAACAGGTACCTGAAACTAAGGCTAGTTGACTGTGACTAGTTAAGTCTGCACTAAATTACTCTAACTGAATTTAAGCTTAACCTTTTCACTGGGGCATTTAAATTTGAGCTTTATATACAAGGTTTTATGGTCGTTTTCTTTAGAACCGTGAACGTATTATTACGTTAAGGGTTAACTCGAATGTAGCCTTAATTTAGTCAATAATGTTTATCTAATTTGACATTAACCTACCTTTTCATCTACCCTTCCCAAAGACCCTCTCTGAGAACGCCACACGTAAACGGCAGGACGAGGCTCGTCTGGCAGAAATGCAGATTAAACTGAAAAAGGCGAAGGAATCCTTCGGCATAAGTGATGACGGCGATGACGTTACGGATGAAACTGATGACGTCACGGTTGCCCCAACCCTAGCCCCAGTACCTGAAAAAACCGCCTGGCTAATAGGTAAGTTGTCATTACGGAATTAGAGCTTAAATGTACCACCAATTTTTTTTTTATGCAGGGAGGAGGGGCCAAGGGCAAATGCCCACAAAAGCGCCCCTCCCATAGAAGGATTACTCGTAAGTAACCCTTTATTGTATCATTTTTGTGGTTTGATTTTGCTGCAGTTGAAATTGCCAAGGTTGTGATACTCGATCAGATGGATTTCGCTTAACTGTCGGTCTTTAGAGTTGCCAGATGTGAATAAGAAGAATGTGGATAAGAATTCTGTCAACTGAATCATTGTTTGACAAAGAACCAATATTTGCGTGATTTTCTTGAAGTAGACAGTTATTAACCCAGTTACTTCGCTATTGTTCGGTCGGACTCAAATGACTTTTAAGAAGCTGAGGAAATAAGGGTTTCATTTTTGGTGAAGCGAAGTTATTCGTTAAGTTGTAGGTTGAAGTCGTAAACATTTACGAAAGTCCTAAACATTTATTAAATAATTAAATATTTTCTCTCTATCACTCCCCTTTTTTTTTAATTTTCTGAAATATGCAATGAATAGCTATAATATAAATTATTTTATAAATGGAGATAATGTAGATGACTTAGTTTTGCTATTTAACCCTTCTTTTTTTTTCCATCAAATGTTTTCTCCTCCTCACCACCTCATTGAGTAAATTGCATGAATTGTAAAACCTGCTACTCTAATTTTTACATTTACTGAAAGAAAGTATTGTTGAGAATGAATTTGTTACAATTTGACAAAAATCGAAGGGGGATGGAGTTTTTTTTTTTTTTGTATTCAAGCGTTTTTCTCACAATTTGTACTTAATTTCTGAGAGAATGTACTTTCTATTTTCTGAGTGTTGAGGTGGTGAAGAATGAAGTGTGAATTTTAAAACATACCATACTAATTTTTGCATTTGAAAGTAAAAGTATGTCAGATTTTGGGACTTTTATTGTGTGTGACTGAGTGAGTCGTATTTTCAGTCTTTTTTATATTATTTGCCAAAAATATTGTGGTTTGATTACTTGGGGTCACACTAGTTCATATACTTTGTTGAAAAATTATTTATACATGTACTGGTACTGGTATGCTATCTCTGTTAATCAGTATTTTTAAGATAGAGGTTTTTTTAATGTAACACCTGACTGAAGTAGTAAAAGTACAGGGTGAGCGGAAAGTCCCTGTGCACCTGCAAGAAGTGTAGTGAACCTGTACCTGCACTGTGTTGGAAGTGCACAAGGACTTTTCACTCACCCTTTATTATTATGATGATGATGATGATGATGATGTAATGATGACGGTTGAATAACCACCTCCGCAACATTTATGGTCATATGACTGAGAGGACTTACAGCTTCACGTAGGATCCAAATCACTGGTCGCTACATAATCTGGATTAAAGGCAAAACTTGTTACATTTTTAATTCCGCTTACCCATCACCCTATACCCTTGCTTTTAAATATGATTTTATTTTATAAATATGTATCTTTGTCCATTTTTTGTATCTTTTCTTTCTTTCAATCCTTTGTCCCACTTTATTTCTTGTAACAATGTTACTAGGATACGCGACTATTTGCACCTCAGCGATGTTACGACACTGGCCACGACGTATCCCCATATTATAATAAGGCTACAATGTTGTCAAGGTGGTGTTTATTACCGTACTATTTTTTTTACTTGCCTTCTTTCAATACGAGCAAGAGTTGTTTTAATATTAAATTATTTCTTTCTGGGCTTCTGATTGCTTCCATGTGAATAGATCCCAATGAGTGATAAAGGATAACACACGTACATATGAATGTTTTCTCTATCATTTTCGTAGGTCTTATTTCCACGTTCCTGCACATCCATCCCAAAGGAGCGAGTGTGGATTATATTTGGTCGTACATACAACAATTTGAGAAAGACATCAGGCCTTTGGAAATTGAGACGCTTCTCAATCAGTAAGTTCTTTGAGGATGCTTTTGTTAATTCTGTTCTTCACTTCGCCAGTAGTGATTTAGTAGTTGCAGAACTTGTAATTAATGCAGTAAAATGTTATAAATAAACAAATTGGCAACAGAAGGACTGTAAATTTAGTTGGCACACTCGTTGAGCAACTAACATTAGTAGAGTTATTTTCTGTATTTCGGTACCACTTGCAGGAGTTTATTTATAATACCGTGTGGAGCAATTTCATTATTGTATCTATATATAGAGTCAGGAATTGGTTGACTAACACTTTGTTTTGGGGATTTCTCTGCTTCAGATATTCGTCAGTTTTTAAGCAAATTACAACAGGGGTCGGAGCTTGCTTGGAAAGGAAATGGATATTTACTGGTTTCAAGCAGGACTAACGTGTTTAAGTTACTTGGAGCGTATGCAAATTTATAGTCTACGTAGAATTGCTTTCGGAATGCTTTTTAGTGTATGTATTACATGTAACTGCATTCGGTTTGCAATTCCAAACATTCGTGAATGACTTCGTTATAAACAATTTTTTTTAATTATCTGACGTTTATGCATGTAAATACTTATATTTTGTAAATTTTAGTAATGAATGTACTGATAAATTGTAACTTTTATTATTTCTTCTTTTAGTACACCAAATTAATCATAACATTTTTAAAAAGGCAACTCGTGTTCATTAATTGTATTATTTTGTGTAAATATATTAGGCAGTTCATTAGGTCTTAATTTATTGGCTGATATTTTTCTCATTATATTTTTTTTACTTTAGTTATTATTAGTTAAGGGAATAAAGCCACACGAGAAATGGATACATCAGAAGCGCAAAATTTAGGCGTATTCAAAGTTCTTCATCGGGCGCGAGTCACTGATGACGTTAGTACTGTATGGGCAGGAAGTTTGTGCTTCTAATAAATTAATTTCTTAGTGTGGCTGCATTCCTTTAATTCAATTTTTCGTAAGTATCAGATTTAATTTTGAAACCAACTAAGAAATGTATGGTTATATATGAAAGATAGCCGTAATTCGTTTTACTGTATATATATATATATATTATATACATACACACACACATGTATAGAGATCGAAAATAGTGTGCTCTCGTATATTTTATGATTGTGCGTGAGTGTGTGTGTATGTACACAGCTAGCCTTAAATATTTTGTGTACCTAATAAAAATAGATGTTAATGATGTGACATTGTCTCGTCTCATTGTTATTAGTTCTTTATGATCCTTCTTTGATACTAACTTTTTCTTTTCTTCCTCAGTGATATGTATCGCAAAATTAACACGTGATAACCCAGAGCCTACCAATATCCATCGGTTCCGCGCTCGCATTATATAATGTGTAAATAATTTCATGTAAACAATTTTGAACAAATTTTTAAGTCAGTGAGACCTAAACATTTACTTCAAGCTCGCAAGTCACTTAGATTTTGAGTGCAGCTTTATGAATTTGGTCTCACTGACTGGCTGTGAAGCTCAAAATTTTGATGGCTGTGGTGTTTTTTGTAAGTCTATGGACTAATTGGCTTTTTTTCGATTTCACAAACGAGTTTGAAATTTTGTACAATCGTGGTCTGATAAGATATAGGTAGGCTTTGAAATAACTGAAACTGTCTCTCGTATAATGTGAGCGAGTGAAGCTTGAATTATTGAATCATTCTGTGAATTTGTGGATATTTTCCTTAAATTTAACGCAGAATCCTTTCACAAAATTTAATAACACACAATTAACTTGACTGCATTCAATTATTGCAAAGAAAGTGGTTAAATTATTGTGATTTATTTGTATTTTACTCACCACACACACACACACACACACACACACACACACACACACACACACACACACACACACACTACCTTAAATTCAGGGTTGTGGAGTCAGTGAAAAAAGTTTCTGACTCCTCCTCCAGAAATTTTACAAGTCCGACTGCGACTGTAGTATATACTAACCGTATGGCATATATACTTATATAGTATAGGTATGGTGTAGCCAGTGGTGGCCAACCGCGGCGCATTGCGCCAAAGGTGGCGCATCAAGTACTTTGAAGTGGCGCATCGAGGTCTAGTATGAATTGTGCTAAATTTTCACTTCTAATATTAAAAATCAAAGATTTAAGCAGTTAAGATGTAATCTCATTAAGGTAAATATTTTTCACATTATATTTCTATTTAAGGTAAATATTATATTATATATTTTATTAGTAATTTTTTCACACATTTTTTTTTGGCGCATCCGAATTAAACCTAACCTAAAAATGGCACGCATCAAAAAATGGTTGGCCACCACTGGCTGTAGGCAAATGAATAGTCTCCGTGAATTTCGATAGTTTTAATTTTTAAATTTCGATTTTAATTATTCTTTCCTCGTACAATAATAAAAACTAAAAAGTTATTTAATAGTTATAAAATAACAAAATTATGAAAATATAAGACATGAAAGTTGAAACTATTTCAAAATGGTTCAGCATATAAAAAAGCATCTCCAATAAATGGAACAATACATGAATACTTTACAACCACATATATATATATATATATATATTATATATACACACTGTACTCTTATACCTAAACTGAATTAAATTAAACCTAATTAAATTAAATTAATTAAACCTACAGACTCGACACGACCATTGCACCCTTCAATACAGACCAGACCACCAAGATCATCAAAAACATTAAGAATTCGAAGGCTACTGGACCAGACAACATATCTAACATACACCTTAAACACTTGGGCCCACAAGGAATACTAGCTCTCACAAATATCAGCACATATTCATACCAACACTGTACTATTCCTGACATATGGAAACAAGGTAAAATTATTACACTACTCAAACCAAACAAAAATCCAACAGAACCAGCTTCCTATAGACCCATTACTTTACTATGCACACCTTCCAAAGTAACAGAAAGACTAATCTTACAAATCACCAACCCACACATTCCACTATCGCCTACTCAACATGGATTCAGACCTCACCACTCAACCACGACATTACTCACTAACCTCACGCAGCACATCATGGATGGCATCAACTCCAGACGATCAGCTCAACGTACACTATTAACAACAATAGACATTAGTAAAGCATTTGATGCTATCCCACGCTTCCCTCTCATAAACAAAATACTCAACACAAACATGCACAACAACACCAAAAGGTTGCTGAGCAACTCTCTTTCAGGAAGATACTCACATGTCACATTTAATGGCAAGTCATCCAAAAACAAGCTTTTTCCGAACGGGGTCCCTCAAGGCTCTGTCTCACCAACATACTTCAACTTATACATTCATGACATTCCAACACCCATAGATAACAAGCTTACTTTATCATCATATGCAGATGACATCACTCTAACATCCACCCACAACAACATCCACCCACAACAACATCCACCCACAACAACATCCACCCACAACAACATCCACCCACAACAACATCCACCCACAACAACATCCACCCAACAACATCCACCCACAACAACATCCACCCACAACAACATCCACCCACAACAACATCCACCCACAACAACATCCACCCACAACAACATCCACCCACAACAACATCCACCCACAACAACATCCACCCACAACAACATCCACCCACAACAACATCCACCCACAACAACATCCACCCACAACAACATCCACCCACAACAACATCCACCCACAACAACATCGACACCGCTACAAATAACCTACAAACATACATAAACAGTATACAAGACGCTCACACACAATAGACTCAAAGTAGCGCCCACAAAATCAACCATCACCTTGCTTACACAAAAGAACAGGTAATTCCACAGCTTACACAAAAGAACAGGTAATTCCACAGCTTACACAAAAGAACAGGTAATTCCACAGCTTACACTAAACAACAACAACATTCCACACACTCACAGGACCAAAATACTTGGGGTCACATACAACATATCATTATCTTTTGTAAACCACATTCAGGATATTAAAAACAAATGTACATAAAGACTTAACACGCTTATGGTACTAACAGGCACAAACTTTGGACACCAGCAGGAAACAACATCACTCATATACAAACAATATATTCGCTCAGTTATGGATTATGCTAGCCCATGCTGGGCACCCATTATCTCAAACACACACATAAACACCTTACAGACAATACAAAACAACGCACTTCGTATCATTACAGGATGCACTCAAACAACACCAATAGAACACCTGCACACACAAACAAAAATACTGAAAGTTAGGGAACATTTAGACATGAGGGGAACACAATTCATGGCAGCAGCGACAACTAACCCACAACACCCTTGCCACTACATGTACAATCATGCACCAACACCTCGCACCATTAAGGTAACACCAGAGAGACATTATAACCAAATACTCCATTTCATACCACGCCCCACAGACATATCACAGTACAGAAAACACACACACACACACACACACCACCTAACCCACAAAGCACTGACACGACTCAGTCCGAATGCGGTCCTAGGTGCGAAACCGCCACCCATTAACAGGTCAGAGATCAGCCTGAGCAGATCGGATCGAGTTAACTTAGCATGATTCCGATGTGGACATCACCCAAACTTACGGACATATAAACACAGACTAGACAACTCCATAGACGACACCTGCCACCTGTGCCAGGACACACCACAAACAATTGAACACATTATGACACTGTACCGCTGTAGCACAACAACACAACACAACACAACATCACTAGTGTGCTGAACCTTTGGTCCACTCCGGAGAGGGCGATCGGTTACCTGCGTGCCGCCGCGCCGGCTTGCTCGATCAGGGTGGGCTGATCGGCTAAACAACAACAACAACAACAATCTAAAGTGAATTTCTCAGAAACAGGATCGCTTCAGGTAGGTCCTCCTTCATTGCTGCTCTCAAGTCGGATCTGACGATTCGGAGGGCAGAAAACAAGATTAAGATTTGGAGTCGGAGTTGGGAGATTTGTACCGACTCCACGACACCCCCCCCCCCCCCCCCCCGACACCCCCGACTCCACAACCCTGCTTAAATCTCTACCAATATGATAGCCAAGGGAAAGTTCCTCTTTGTACACGACTATCCGTTCAAGTCGTCAGTAAATCTAAGCAATAATTACATGATTAGGTTGCAAAATATCTACAGTGTAACTTTAACTGCAAATGCAAATAATTCTGGCTTCGCCATTTCAAGGGAATGTACACTTTCGGAAAAATGCTTGCCTTGAAGCAAATTTTCTAAAAAGCATATAAACTTATTAATCAGTAATGATTCTTCAAAGAAAACTTATTACTGCCACCACATTACAAATTAATAACTTTTGATGTTCTTTAGGAATTTTCTCTGTGAACTTTTTCCGAAACTACCCCGCCAGTTAGTTATTAAAATTAGTTGTTAATGTTCTATTACGTTTTATTATTGGTGTTGCTGATAACTTTAAAGTGTTGTCTAGAATATACTTATAAAATCATCATCTAGAACTCTGCTAGGCAGATTCCGATTTTCTCTATATTTTTTTTCCTCTTCTCTCTGTAGTTCTTACCATCTTCACGTTTCCTCTTGTCACATAATTAAAATTAGTAAAATAGGAACTTTACAATAAAGTGAATAATCGAAATTTTGATTGTTAGTCGTGTAAAGTCAAAAGGTAATCCACTAAAACTAATGTAATTTGAATGTAATCAGATTTATTTAATGAACTAATTATTAATTGATTTTATAAAGTAAAAAAAAAGTAATGGCAAATAGTTATAAATAAAAGTAAGACTACCAACTTTTCAGCCATGGTCACATCGGTTATTTATAATATATGATGTACTTTTTTGGGTGGGTGGGGAGGAGTGAAATGATAGTGTGAATAATACCCATTTTAGTACATCGGGTGGGGGGACTTTGATCATGTATTTGTTCCCCATGACCCTCATTCCTCTCTCCCCAAATGTTTTATATAAATAATTCACAACGGCTTTTTTAGTGTAATGTCAAATGGCGTCAATGACCTCTTTCTAGTGACTAAGGGAATTATTTTTGGCTCCGTGCCATAAGGCCTTCTGTCCGCCTGTGTCGTCGTCCTCATCACCTTTCTCGGCGATGGGAAATTTCCTTGGTGCGTATACACATCGGGTACTTTTGTTTGACGGATAACTAACCGATTTACGAGAAGTCTGTCCTGGTCTGCCCTTTAGGTACGACCCTCTCCATTTCCCCCCACCCCCCACCCTTCCTGCCCTTCCCATATTGATTGGGGTACAGACCACCATTCTATTTGGTGGTTGTACCCCTCCCTAGTCGAGAGCAAGTTGAATTATGGCTGTCATGTGTATTCCTCTTCCGCTGCTGTCTCGGCCCAGCGCATCCTAGACGCCATCCATTTTCTGGGCGTTTGTATCTCTGCCAAAAGTGGCCGTCCCCAAATGGGTGTTCACCTTACCTTTGAGTACCTGAAGTACTGTTTCTGTATCTGGTAGTTCTCCTCCAGTATTTCAATTCCTCCTCGGTCATTTGACTTCGGGCTGCTTTGACCGCCGTCCCCGATTGGCGCGGCCGTTCGGCTTGTCTCTCTCGGGTTGGAGGGGCGGGTTCTTCCCCCTCCGCCTTTTCCCCATAGTCCTTTCCTCTCTACTACACCGAAATCGCAATTCCCTCCTAACATCCTCAAAGAACTGTTTCACTCTTACTCCAATTCTGACTCGTGCCCCGCGTTAATTGAAGGCTCTTGCCTTGCCGTTAAGGTGGGCTTCAAAGCAACCCGTCGATAACCATATCGGTCTTCCTTCCCCAGATGACTTCCATCTTCTCGGCGGAGCCCTGGGCTATTCTCATGACCCTTCGTTTTATCTTCCGACTCTTCTTCCTTTCCTTTGTTACTTATTCCGACTTCGGCATCGACATCGGACGAATTTAACCGATTCTCTTACCGAGTCTGACATTTTGAAATTTTCATTCGAAAAAATTATATTTATAAAAAATTGAACATGCAAAAAAACCAGAGATAATTTTTGTACTCATTTCAAAGTGGAATTGCATAAAATATATTTTACATTCACGAAAAAGGCAAAGCTTAATAAGTTAAGTTCGCCATAAATTTACATTTTTTTGGAAACTAACTAATCTCTAAATATTATAAACTATTGTAATCTCCTACTCTGTTATTACTCTAGAATTTTTATATTAAACCACCTTATTATGTTGAGTATTTTAAGTATTTTAGTAATTTTATAAACCCAAATTATATACAGGAAGGTCTCGGTTAATACGGTATTCGATGTTACGCGGTTTATAATTTGTGACCATAATCCCGTTATATGCGGTATAATTTCACTTATCGCGGCCAAAAATATTTTATTTACAAAAGCGAATCTCCTTCGCTATTGCTGTCAGTATTGCTTCGGCCGATATTGAAAATGCAAAACAGAAATTAATGAATGGAGATCCTGATATGGAACGTGCTATGAAAGTCTGTCGAGATATTGACAATGATATTCGATGTTATAAACTAATGTACGCCGAAAAGAAGAAGAAAACTTTCAAACAAGCCTCACTTTTACATTATTTTACAAAGAAATAAAAATTTCATCCATTTTTTTTGTGCACATGCTGGTGCATTTCAATAAACTTTAAAAAAAAATTAATACATTTATTTACTACCGTACCTTTGTATAATGTACTGTACTGTACATAGTAATAAAAACGAGTCAAAGTCGACAGTCGAAATATATTTTTTTTAACTTGGCAATATTAACCATTTTTACATGTTATATCGTTCCCACTAAATGCGGCTACGCTACTATATCGCTGTATTCTGCTTGCGTTGGCAACATTAAAAATTTTTACATGTTATATTATTCCCGCTTAATGCGGTTTTTACTTATCGCGGCATTCTGCTTGCACCAATTAACCGCGATAACCGGGACCTTCCTGTATTCACTTTCTAATTCAAATAGGCCACCAGTGCCTTGAAATTTTAATGAAAAATTTTTTTGTTTACATTGTTGAAGAAAGAAAGACGCATTCAACAAGGAAAACCAATTTAAATACTGGTATTCAATTTATGAAACAAATTATTTTATTTTTTTGAATAATAAAACTACTTAACATCGCTTTAGCTACGGTATATGAATAACAAATTCTGGTACGTACTGTATATTGTGGAGTAGGCTAAGGGAAAGCATTTAAACAAATTTGAGATCTAAAAATATGAAAATTTAAAGTTTTCATATAAGTAAAATTTATGAAGGGAATCGATTTTTTTAAATTTAGGCAAAGAATTGGCATCGACATTGGCTAAATTTTAGAATCGGTACATCACTAGTTTTGATACCTTTCTGATACGCCTGCGTATTGGGCACACACTCTTCACGCATGGTCAGTTATGTAGAGGGACCCTGCACCCTCGTGCCCTTGCGCATTCCCTTCTCCATCTCTTGCTTTGCCTCGCCTTGCCCTCCAACTCATCTTCCCCTTTTGCCCTTAGGGCCCCACTCTTACTTTCTCTCTTGTTAGGTGACCACGCCTGTGCTGAAGGACTCCCGCTTCTCCTTTCTCCATCAGACTAGGTCTCCTGTCCTCCATTTAGTTGGATTCAAATTGGATCCCTCCCTCATCTTGTCTTATCTTATCTTCCCATTTCCTCGCGTTCTCTATTTAACTCGAAGCTCCATTGAAGCACTGCTATTCCTTCCCTTCCTTGTATGTGTGCCCCCGTTCCCAATTTTCCTTCCCTCATATCCCCTACACTATCGAAAGAGCACGAATTAGTCGTCGTCTAACTTTTACTTGTGAACAGACTTCTTTCACTACGGATTCTAGAGCGGATCTCGATCGTATACCTAGACTTGTAATTACGTTGGTTCGACACCCTAAATGCTAACTAATACTCTGCAGATTAACCTTGTTTAACATCTAGCCCTAACTACCCTAGTTTAAAAAATTATTAGACTGCCTAGGCCTTCTTACATGTATAGAATTTCGAAACCAAAGCCATTATTAAATTAACATTTTCTATAATGATTGTGTCGCTAGCTTAAATTATTGTTTTTACAAAACAGTAGATCAGTTCCTGCTCGTTTGTTTGGATGTAGAAGGAAGTTGCCTTTTTGATTGCTCGCTCTGCTTGGGTAGCATTGACCAGAAGAATACTTTTGCTTACGAAAATGTGTTGACGGTATGAGATTTTCTAGCAAATACATTTAGCGAACCACATAACCCTTTGAGATTTAAAACTGTATGTGAAAGCGCAAGATATCGAAAGGTGTGGTCTAACCGAGCGAACCGACATTTCTGTATTGGTGTGAAACATTGGTATGGCATGAAAGTGAGAAGTCAAAGGTAAGAGCAGTTGAGATGGATAACTTCAGAAGAGTGTGGCGTGCGATGGATTAATAGTGAGAAATTGTGTGGCTGTTGAAAGGTGTGGTATTCAGAAGTGAAAATAGGAAAGTGTATTTAGGTGGTTTGGACATGTTGAAAGAATGGAAGTTGACAGTTGTGAAGAGTGTATAAGAGTCCGAAGGTAGGAGGAGAGGAAGGCCATGATAAAGATGGATGAACATGGTAAATGATTACGTGAGGAAGCGCGATCTTCATCTGGGTGATGCACGAGAAGTGATTGGAATGGAGGAGGAGGTTTGTGGTGGCGCCTTGAAGCTGCCACCACCTATAGTGTATGGAGTATCGCAGGTGTGGAATCTAGTCAGTTCGGGGGATGCTGGTCCACCAGGACGCCTGTGTGAATGGATGTATTCACTTTAGTTTCTTCCTTTCTTTGGCTTCCGGGCTATTTCTACTTTCTCACCTCACCTTGGGGTGAGAATGAATGAATGAAACAAAATGCAGTGTGTATCGTTGTAGATTCCACTTAGTAGCACATGCAGAAGCACGCCTAGTAGATGGTCGTCTTGGCATTTCAAACGCTCTCAATTTAATTCTTTATCATTAACTTTTCAAGAGTTTGGTGACAAATAAAACGCATCTACAGTAAATTACGAATTAGTTGTTTTGCCTTCTCTCAGCAGTCCTCTGGTGGAGAACATGGCTGACACGGGTAGCAAAATCATACATGCATAAACAAATCTCATTTCCCATCAAATTGGGGTGAGAAAGCAGAAACAACATGGATATAAATTACGAAAGTAATGAAGAGAAGAAAAGGTAGAAACTAAAGCGTGTACGTATATTCACACAGTTTTCCTGGTAGACCAACATCCCGCCACATGGCCAAATTCCGCACCTGCGGCGCTTCCAGAACTTGTCAAAAATGAAAGACTTACTCCCAAACTTGCTTCTAACAAACCACTTCCACCATTTCACAGTCACTACTCTTGCATCACCTACATCAAGTCCACGCTTCCGCTTCTCTGGCCTCTCTCCATCCTACCTTCACGAACACTTTTATATACTCTTCACAACTCGGTCGTTTTCCATTTTTTCACATGGCCAAACCAACTTAACACATTTTTCTCAATTTTCACTTCCACTGACTTCGGAACACCACACCTATCCAGGATCACACGATTTCTCGCTCTTATCAATCCTACACACAACACACTTTTCAGATTATCAGTCTCGATCACTTTTACTCTTTACTTCAACTTTTTATGCTATGCTAATGTTTCTCAGCATCTCCATCCCGTCACTGCTTTCAGTGCATCCGCTATCTTTTTCTTGATTCACTCCACTATTCTTCAGTAGTCGTACCTCTTTTATTCAATACCACCACTAGTGTTTCACCATACCAGTCCTAATTTCGTTCACTCTCCATAATTAACTTGTTTTTACCTACATTCACTTTCAACAATATTCCCTTACACACTGCCACAAAACTCCTCACAACATCTTTTCTATCCCACACTGAGCAAATTATCAGTATCCTCATCCGCAAACAGGAGATTCAACAGGCCTTACCTATTCCCATCACACACCAGATTCATTCGTCTTTCTAATAGTTGCACTTTCACGTTTCTCATGACTCCATCCATAAACAGAGAAATATCACACGTCTTTGACGCATACCAATATTCATCAAACTATTCTTTATTTACGCACACATGCAGTACTTCCATTATAGAAACCATCGCATTCATGAGTCTGCCACTAACCCCATATTTAACGAAATTACACGCATCCAAAAGCTCATTTCCCATTCTGCTTGGGAAAGGTACGCCAGTCGAACTCTGTACTGATATATAAAGTTACATTTTCTGACACTGTTGAGGATATACTTGCAGTGGTACCCAAAACGAGACCATAACGGGTATACATCTGGTACAGTGGTTCCCAACCTTTCGTAGTTCAAGGCCCCCCAATGCGATCTGTTTTGATTCGCAACACCACAGATTTTGAATCTTGCATTGTTCAACATTCACTTTTATCCCGAACACCACGTAACTTAAATCTGAGCGTATGTATTTCCTTATGGGCGTAATAAATGAATGTTTTGGTTTCATCTGAAATTTCTTTTTGTCCTTTTCATGAAGTTTCGTGGCACCCTGATTAGGAAACACTAATGGAGTGGTATACAAGGCGAAAGCAACGGCCCTCTTTACACCTCGCAAACCGCTTCCATTTTTCCGTTCATAGTTAACTCATCCCACGTTTACATACGCTTCGTTTATTCACACATTTTCAGATTACACCCCTCTCTATTGCATACCTTTTTACACAATAGTAGTTCATCATCAGGCAAACATGCCTACTTTCCTCCACATTCTTTTATCGACCTTATTTAAAAGTGAATTGTCATGTGCAGATAGCACTGATGGTACTTTGTGCAGTTTCATTCACGATTCAAAGGCTCAAACCAAACCACTCGTTAAATAAAGTTTATCAAAGGATTTATGGATGAAAAGGGTTGACATAGCGTGCCTCACAAACACATTTAATCCTTTCACTGCTCAGGTCGGGTGGAAAACCCCTACCCCATGTGCAAAATATTAAAAACAGAAAACCTCATTGCTGTGTGCGTGGAGCATTTAACTTGGGAAAAATCATATGATGCACGGAGCAGTGAAAGGGTGAAAGACTGCCGAGGAGACTGAAAACAGAGTACTGCATAGATAAGAAATAAATCGACGGTTAACATACTTCCAGCCCACAAAACGGAGACCAAACAGTGACTGTTATAATTTGTATACATACGCGAGTCATATGGTAGAAACAATAGGCAAATCAAACGGCTACGTGAAATTTTCGACAGTAAAAATTTAACGTGATACTAGTAGTCATTTACAGACCTCCACACGCTCCAACTCGAAAATTTTCTGATGCCATTTCTGATATCAACAACCTAACGAAGTCCTTAAATTGAATGAATTTAGATGCGGTGAAGTAGTTGAGAGTGAGTGAGGTATGAGAAAATCGTTTCCGCTGAGAAGTGGGGGGGCTTTCGGCGAGTATGGACTGGAGACGTTCGGACGTGGGGATGCGGGACAGGTAGGGAAACAGCTGTGCGGAGGTCAGACAAATTCGGGCATTCAATCAGGAGGTGGACGATGGTGATGGGGGTATAGCAGGTGGGGCAGAGCGGGGATGACAATTTAGCCATAAGGTGACCGTGTGCGCCCTAGGCGGAGTCGGGTAGAACCACTTTTTTATGACGGGACCTATGGAACGAGGAAGCCCAATATCCAAGGTGTGGTTTTATCCGCTGGAGCTTGTTGTTTATAGCCTGGTCCCAATCCCGTTGCCAGATGGAACGGAAGTGGGAGCGAAGAGTCGGGGAAAAAATCCGTGAAAGGGAGGGGCCGGGTGGAGACTGGCAATGAGCAAGTGGATTTCGCCTCCTCGTTACCCCGAAAACCAACATGTGCTGGGACCCAGCAGAAGGTGACCGTTTTGTGCTGGGATGCCGTTAAGGAGTGGAAGGTTTGTTGGATGGTGCGGACAAGTGGGTGAGGGGGGTTAAATTTTTCAAGGGAGAGCAGTGCGCTTTGGGAATCTGAGTAGATGACAGGAGTTGGCGGAGTGGGTGCTTATAATGTCGAAGGCTTCCAGAATAGCGAAGAGTTCTGCTGAAAAGAGACAGACCTCACGGGGAAAGGGAACGGCTCTAGAGAGAGAGCGGCTGGGTCACGATCACCGCTGAGGCAGCCGCACCATCCTCTGATCAAGAATCATCCGTATAGATGGGGACAGAGTCCAGGTGTCTGGTTACGTGTTCCTGAAAGAGCGACTTGTATACTGTAGCGGTCGTAGTAGCTTTCGGCAGGGCACATAAGTCCCTGCAAAACTTGATAGGGGTGAGGAGCCATGGAGGATGGGTATGATACGATATGGGAGTGGCTGAGGGAGGCGGCACGTTGGAAAGATCCAGGAAAGAGCGGACTGCTTCCGTGAAGTGCCAGCTCTGACCTTGGGGTGGAGGTTCTAAAATTGCCGCGCACAGAAGTGATGAGAGCAGCCTCTGCGCGCGAAGGTAGGTCCGCATGAGAAGCAGACCCCGTCGGTGGGTGAGAGGGAGGTAGTTACATTCTGCTAGGAGGCTGGAAGCTGGGGAAGATCGGAAGGCACCGGTGGAGAAGCGGAGGCCCCTGTTAAGTACCGGGTCCAAGATTCGGAGGGAAGTGCTGGAGGCAGACCCGTATACAACATTCCCATAGTCCAGCTTTGACTGGACCACGGAGGTGTAAAGAGGAAGGAGTGAGCGTCGGTCAGCGCCCCACGTGGTGTGGGAAAGGTGGTCTAGGAGAGTGAGGGGACGCTGGAGCGTGTGTTTCAGGTGCCTGAGGTGGGGAACCCAGTTAAGCCGTCGGTCGAAGGTCATGCCCAGAAACCGGGCGGTGGGCACCACTTCGAGGGACTCGCCGTATAGCGTGACCGAGGGGGAAGGTATGGCTGTGGATCTTCTTTTGCTGAAGACCATACTTTTGGTCTTAGAGGTGGATAGGCGGAAACCAACTGATGTCGCCCACCTCTCCACCCGATGGATGGCGAGCTGAATTTGTCATTGGACGACGGGCAGTTCCAGCCCCGCGAACCATATCGCAAAGGTCGTCTGCGTAGATGGAGGAACGGACGGTGGGTGGAAGGGATGTTGCTACTGTGTTCATTACCAGTGAAAAGCATATTACACTGAGGATGCTTCCCTGTGGGACCCCGTCCTCTTGCTCAAAGGTGTCAGAGAGGACTGAGCCCACCCGTACTTGAAAGGTCCGGGAGGAGAGGAAGCCCCTGATGAAGGTCGGCAGGGCTCCGACGAAACCAAATTTTGGAGCTCACTGAGGATTATACGTCAATGGGTGGTGTCGTAGGCCTTCTGGATGTCGAAGAAAGTGAACAGGACAAACTGTCCCCTATTGAAGGCGTTCTGTATATCTCGGCTGAGGAGCAGGATGGGGTCTGTAGTGGAGCGGAACTGTCTAAAGCCAGACTGGGTAGCGGGGAGGGAGTCTGTGTTTTCAAGCAGAAAGGAGAGTCTCGCGGCGATCATTTTCTCGAAGATTTTACAGGTACAGCATGTTAATGCGATTGGTCTATAATTAGTGGGGTCAAGGGGGTCTTTGCTGGGTTTAGGGATTGGTATTACGTGTGCCTCTTTCCACCGAGAGAGGAAAGTGCCCTCAATCCATATACGGTTGTAGAGATCTAGGAGAAACAGTTGCATAGTAGGATGGATGTGTTGGATCAAACAGTAGGGGATGCCGGCCGGGCCAGGGGAAGGAGACCTTCCCCCCCCCCCCCTTCTTTAATTTACCGCCGATTCGTACCTAAAGAAATCGGTACACATCTCGGCGAGGCAGTGGGTGGGTGGTGTTACCGCGTTGGGGACGGTAGACTAGGGGGGTGAGAAAGGGTCAGTTGCTGGATAGTGGGTAGGAGGGGTATGGTCTTAGATACGATGGAGCAGATGGGAGTGAGTGAGGAAAAGGAAAATCGCTTCCGCTGAAAAGTGGGGGCCTTCGGCGAGTATGGAGCGTACACAGTCGGGTATGGGATTTTCGGACAAGAGAGGTAAACACCTGCGACGAAGAGCGGACAGGTTTGGGCATTCGACCAGATGTACGACAGTGATAGGGGCATGGCAGGTAGGGCAGAGCGGGGCTGGCGATTTAGCCATAAGGTGTCCATGAGTAATGCGGGTGTGTCCTAGGCGGAGACGGGCTAGAATCACTTCTTTATGGCGGGACCGGTGGAAGGAGGAGGCCCAGTATCCTAATTGTGGTTTGATCCTATTCCCGTTGCCATATGGATCGGAAGTGGGAGCGGAGAGTCGGGAAGAAGTCGGAGTAAAGGAGGGGTCGGGAGGAGGCCGGCAGTAAGCAGGCCGTCTTTGCCGTGCGGTCCGCCTCCTCGTTATCCTGATGCCGACATGTGCTGGGACCCAGCAGAAGGCGATTGTCTTGTGTCGGAAGGCTGTTAAAAAGTGGAAGGTTTGTGGATGGTACAGACGAGCGGGTGAGGATGGTTAAATCTCTCTAGGGAGAGAAGTGCGCTTTGGGAATCTGAATAAATGACGAAGGAGCTGGCAGAGAGGGTGTGCACACTGTCAAGGGCCTCCATAATCGCGAAGAGTTCCGCCGAGAAAACGGAGGTCTCGCGGGGCAGGCTAACCTCTCGAGAAAGCGGCTGGGACAGTATCACTGCTGAGGAGGCCGCACCAGCCTCCGAGCGGGAACCATCTGCATAAATGGGGACTGCGTCCGGGTGTTGGGTTGCGTGTTTTCGGAAGAGTGACCTGTATACCGTAGCGCGAGTGGTAGTCTTAGGTAGGGTACACAGGTCCCTGCAAAACTTGATAGGGGTGAGGAGCCAGTCGGGGTAGATGCTGTATGAAATGGGGATAACTGAGGGGGCGGGCATGTTGGAAATGTCATGGAAAGAGCGGACCGCTTCAGTGAAGTGCAGCTCCGTCCCTCGGGTGGGAGTTGACACCGACGCGCATAGAAGCGAAGAAGGTAGCCTCTGTGCACGGAGGTATGTCCTCATGAGGAGCAGACCCCGTCGGAGGGCGAGAGGGAGGTAATTGCAATCTACTCAGAGGCTGGAGGCTGGGGAAGAGCGGAAAGCACCGGTGGCGAGGCGGAGGCCTCTATTAAGGACCGGGTCCAAGATATGGAGGCAGGCGTTGGAGGCTGAACCGTATACTACACTGCCATAGTCCAGCTTCGACTGCACCATGGAAGTGTAAAGGCGAAGGAGCCCGTCTAGAGGCCAGTGCCGCCTGTAGCTCTCGCATGGTGAACAGCCGATTGTAGTTGTCGAGGGATGGTGAGCAGTTCTTGTTAGAGGCCAGCGCGTGGGGCTGTCTGTGGAGGAGACGGCAGCGAAGGTAGATGCTAGAAGATTCGCCACTGACCTAGGTTGATAGAGAAGCCCGTCATTAGTTCGGAGGACCGGAGGGGGCGTGTCGTCTCTCGACATTCCGTACCTTCCAGATGGTAGCCGATGGTATGGAGGTGATGATACCTGACACAAAGGCACGCCAGGAAGTTCGGTGCGCTTTCTTCATCGCACGGCGAGCAACGGCTCTGGCCCGCTGCATCTCCATGCGATGGGTAGGGGTTCGCGTATGATAAAATCGTCGGGTAGCCCTCTTCTTGGCACGAGTGGCCTCCGCGCACTCTGGATTCCAACAGGGTACTCGTCGGGCTCGGGGGTAGGCAGAAGATCGTGGAATGCTGGTACTTGCAGCTGCGATAACAGTCGCCTCAAAGTACGCAATGCATTCATCGGAGGATGGAAAGTGGGCCGTCGTGCAACGTGTGGAACTGTTGTCCCGGAAAAGTGGCCAATTAGCTCTGGTTGTTATCCACTTCTCTGGTACCCGAACGGTCTGATCGTGCCGATTTAGTGAGAGGCAAACAGGGAAGTGGTCACTGCCGTGGTCATCCCGAAGCACTTGTCAAGTGAAGTCCAGGAGGCCGTCCGTCGAGATGAACAATAGACCTATACAGGACGGGGGTGCATCTGGTGGCGTGGTAGTGGTGTGGGAGAGCCGTCGTTGAGGCACTCGAACGAGAATTCAGCCATGAGGGTAATTAGGGTCGGAGCCACAAAAGTGGAGGTCGTATCACCCGACAAGGGGTGGCGACTATTGAAATCGCCCAAGAGTAGGAAAGGCCTGGGGAGTTGTTGAAAAACCTCAACGGGAAACTTGGGAGTAAGGGGAGGTAAGTAGATCGAGCAGACTGTGTATTGCTTGTCCAGGAAAATCCTGGCAGCAACCACCTGTAACGGAGATCTAATAGGGAGGTTCTGAAAGGGGACTGTACGGTGGACGAGGATGGCAGTCCCCCTTCGTGTGCAGGTAGGAGACGGAGAGGTAGTGCTAGAATATTCGGTAGGGCAGGGCATCAGTCTGGTCCCCAGGATTAGCTCCTGGAGACAGACACATACCGGACGACCAGAGACAATCAGAGAATTTAGGCCTTCGTAATTTGCGAAGATTCCCCTACAGTTCCATTGTAGGATCGTCGCTTTCGGAGGGTTCATTGTTGGACGAGGGAGAAGTGGAGAGGGTGAAGGTACTAGGGAGTTAAATGTGGATGGAAATCTAGGTCCATGATGGCGGGGGTTAAGTCGGAGGCCTGTTGGGTCACCTGCCATTCACCAAGGAGGGAATCGGCTGACCTGCCAACCCCTTCGGGGACTGTGGGGCCGAGTCGACCGAACGAGACCGGAGACGTGGATCGTGGCAGCCCGGGGACAGTCGTGGGCTCAGAGGGTGAGGAGTCGCTAGGCAGGGTTCAGTGGTCATGCAACGGGGGAGTGGTTCCGTTGTCCAAATTGGCACCTCCCTGTTTGTCTGTGGTTTCCCGGGACACCTGGGGTGACGACAAGGGGGGCACCAGTAAAACCGGGCGGGTGGGGGGGAGGACAAAGTCTGGGTGGCCGATGAGGGAAGAGCCAGAGGTACGAGAGGGGTCGGGTCAGTGGGGGTACAAGGGGATGAGCTACGGTGCTCCAGTGGTGGGGTGGAGAAGATGGCACCAGGGGGTAAGGGTAGATCCATGAGGCTCGAGGATGCGGCCGAGGGTACTCTGGTCACACCATGTAGGCGTGCCAGTGCCGTGTCCACTGGATCCTCGGATGTGGGGTGATCTGCCCCATGTCTCGCCCTAGGTGGTGGCTCGTGCACGTCAGCAACGACTGTCAACTTCTGCGAGGGTGAGAGGGTCATCGTAGGCGAAGTTAAGAGTGAAGGTGCTCGAGTTCTCCTTTTAGATTTCGGAGAAGAGAGGGAGGCTTGATGGATGGTCGGTAAGTCTGGAAACTCACTCCGACGTCTCCGCCTCGTTGATTTACTCGGGCGCTAGATTTGGCTGTTCTCGGAGTGCGGTAAAGCGGGGTTCCTGGGAGACGGGAACCGAGAGTCCCGATTCCAGAGGTCTGGGAAGTGTGTAGCTTTGGAGATTCATAGTGGATAGGCATGGTAGGGGGACAGGCTGCTGCCGGGTCCGGTGTGAGGCCCGATCGGGAAGGGGGATTAGTAGTCGATGGGGGTTTGAGTGGCGGATCCGGACGGCGAGTCGAGGGAACTGAGCCGAGGGCTGTAGCATACGAAACCTCCGGCCTCGCCTCCTGACTCCGCACCCTGTCTCGCGCCTCTCGGAGGCTGATGAAGTCTGCCACCCGCAGGGCCCGGACCTCCTCCTCAAACTTAAAAAATATACATTCACGAGACAGAGGAGGATGTGTGCCGGCGCAGTTTGAGCATTTAGGCGAGTTGGGACATCGTTCCGGGTGGGCGATGTTGCCTCAACGTACGCACAGTTGTTGTGGCTGTCGGCAAACCAAACTGACGTGCTCAAACTTATTGCACTTAAAGCAACGGGTCGGGTCGGGTCTGGAATGTATGGGCAGACCGAGAACTCGCATGACGCGCAGTCTCCCATGCCCCACACAACACGACCGGGAGGAACTAGGATGTTGAACGTGAGGCGGCGGCGCGGGGTGGGGGAGGAGGTACCTCCTTGACTAGACGTGAATCGATGAACCTTAATGACACCCTGGGGTGTGAGGTCTTCTAATAACTCTTTCTCGGGTATCATCAATAAACGAGTAGCGAAGATAGTGCCCCGACTCTGGTTCAGGCAAGAGTGAGGGGGAAACGGTCACCTAGCATCCGAGGACTTCTGTTAGGGAGAGTAGGGCATTCGTTTCTGCCGCTGTTCTCAATTTTATAAGGAGAGAACCGTCCTTCTATGGTCGGACAGCTAGAGTTGCTGCGCGTGCGGATCGCCTGAAATGTCCTTTCAGAGTTGAATGGTAGGGACCCAGAAGTAGGGCGAATAACTAAAAATTTGCGAATACTGGGTAGGGAAGCTGTTGGCTTGAAGTGGACTGGGACATCTAGTGGTCGATAGGCCAGACGTGGGCGCCGACTTCCTCGTCTGTCACGGGGCTCTCTCCGTGGAGGGGCGGGTCGATGACGGGTGAGAGGGGCATATGGAGAGAGCGAGAGGCCTGGTTTTCGGGGCGAGGCTTTCGTGGACCCTGTTGTCTTACCCATAGCTGAGGGGAGCTGGGATGGGACCCCTGCTCTAGAGGAGGTGTGTCCAAAGGCATGGTCGATATACAGGTTGCGGTCGGTGACGAGGGAGGAGAATGTGTGTGTTCCGTAGCCAGAGGAGGGGCGACCCCCTCACGACGTGGTCTTCCAGTGGTATAGGACTCGGCGGCCTGGTCGCCCACCACCCGAGTTCTAGGGCAAGCACTAGAAGTAGCCACACGTTATAAGATTGAGAAAAACGGACCCAGAGGCCGAGCCCAAACTGCCTACCGATGAGAAAGGGAGGCCGAGCCCAAAAACTGCCGGGGGCGGGGTACCTCGTCCCCAGGGTACACACCGTCGGTTTAAAAACGGGGTCCCGTGATGCGAAAGTTTGCCCCCAAACGGCGCAGACCCCCCAGCCCCCGAATCCCAACCATGCAACACAGTGACGCCCTAAGGGCGTCACCTCCGGAGGACAGCACTGGAGACCCGTGCTGGGAGGCAGAGACTTTAGTGGAGCTTGTCCGGCATGGCTGACCCTTCCAGGGACTAAGCCCCCGCCGACGCAGCCCACTATATCTATCTATCTATCTATATATAATCATTCTGTAGTTCATCCAATGAAAATTCGTAATTTTTATGAAAATCTAAATTGAGGAATAACGAGCTTTACCTACTTCTTGGTAGGATATCAGTGGATTCCTCGAGTTACAAAGTACATATTTATTTGTCCACGATTTTTGTACGTTCGTAAATGAAAATAAAATGTGCCAGTTCGATTACATCCGAGTTTTAGTTTGGTTCTAAATAATGCACTTACAGTGATGGCGAACCTATGACACGCCGCAGGGTTTCAGGTGACACGCGATCATGCGATGGATTTACCTTAAATTTACCTTAAAGCGCTTCTGCCTCAAGGGTGCGCTGCTCCCACGAAGTCCACTCAGCGCCTCCTGAGGCGGGGCCACGACGGGGTCGCCACCCTTCTTTTCTCTTGCTCCTGCCATACGATTTGGTCCCCTATTGAATTTGTGGGGGCTGGTCTGGCAGAGGAATACCCTGACACTGTGGGTTGGTCGGGTATGTTGGCTAAAAACATGTCCAAGTGTTTTTTAAAAGTATCTACTGGGACTGCACTTATATCTCTAAGGTACTAAGGCAAGGAGTTAAACAGGCGAGAACCCTGCCTAGAGATATTATATTGAAGGGTTTGAATCCTTCTCAGACTGTTGGTGGGAGGTGATATTTTTTACACATTCTGCCAGTTCTTGTTAAGGTGGGCACAATTGGTTCAGTATTGGGGGCAACTAAAAGCCCTTCTAGAATTTTCCAGGTGTAGATTAGGATGTATCTCTCAAACCTTCTCTCTATGGAATAAAGGTTGAGGCCTCTAAGCCTATCCCAGTAGTTTAATTTGTTTTTACTCACCTGTTGTTGAAAATGTTTGGTATTCTGATGAAAAACTGCAATAAATCGTCTACGCCCTAGTACTTTCGATTAATAAGTCAGCTATCTATGATTTTGTAGTTAAATTTAAAATGCATGTATGCAAGTGACACGCCAACATAAAAAGGTTCGCCATCACTGCACTAGAATGATCATGGAAATCAGTATGATAAGAGTTAAAACTTGTTTAGGGACTACATTTCTAAGTTTAAACATTATAGCAAAGCTCCTTCAAAGCTTTGATACATAATTTGCATGATTCCAATACAAATTCTTGTACACTCCTTCACAGCGATTTCATCAACATTTAGCTTCTTTTATTAGTAAAAATAATGAAATTTGTTTCACTGGTGTTTAGGAAGAGTTCATTGGTCAACCATTTCATTACACTGATAAATTCTGATGGGAATACATTCTTAACCGAATTAACATTTTTGCAAGAAAAACATTATGAAGTATATCAGATGAACGTCGAACCCGAGCAATTCAGAACCCGAGCAATTCAGAACCCGAGCAATTCAGAACCCGAGCAATTCAGAACCCGAGCAATTCAGAACCCGAGCAATTCAGAACCCGAGCAATTCAGAACCCGAGCAATTCAGAACCCGAGCAATTCAGAACCCGAGCAATTCAGAACCCGAGCTCAATATCAATTATAGAGCCCCTTCCGTTCGCTTTGTCGATGTTAAAAGGTTGAAATGAAATACTATCAGTGTGGTAACTTTTATTTAATCATACACAAATATCAATCAGTTGAATAGGAATATACTTCATTGTCTGAACTTGAAAATCTGATTTAACTAAATTACCAATGATATGAATATAGACCTATTATACTAATATATATATATATATTTTAATTGGGGGTTGTTTAGCCTCCTTCACAACATCTAAGGTCATATGACGGAGGGGACCTACAGCTTTACGTGTGATCCGAACCACAGGTCGCTACATAATCTGAGCGCAGAGGACGGTCTCCCATCCAACTACTACCCAGACCCAATGTCGCTTAACTTCGCTGATCTCCGGGAAGCGGTGTTCCGACATCGGCCACGACGTAGCCCATATATATATATATCCCTAAAGCACAACAAATAACAAATAAGATTTTAAACTTGATTATCAGCTAGATGACAATTTTGTTATTTCTATATAAACATCTATAATAATTAACAAAACAGCGCATCCAAGTAAAGCCAAAGCCAAAGAAAATATAAGCTAATCATATTTATATTAAATAATAGAACTAAAATTGTATGGTACGTCCAGAAGCAATATAAAGGAGAACATCCTTTCCATATAATATAGTCCACTAATAATGAGCAAAGTGTTTTGTAAGTGTAAAAAACTACGGTAAAATAATGTTTTGTTCTTTATATACTAAAGCCCCTAAGTGAAAATGACGTCTAATGAACTTTCCAGCCAAGCTGACGTGTTTACAAATAAATGTAGAGAGAGAGTTTAACGTTTTCAAATATTTACTTAGCCAGTTTTCAATTTTATTCAAACCAAAATTAATTTGACGAGGAAAAAATTGAAATTTAATTTCATGCCTTTTTCAATAAACCTAGTGAGGAATACTAGGGCGCGAACTTTTAACTGCTATTTGTATTACATGGCATCTTACTACTATTACTCTTCGTAGCATCTTCATAAAGGGCCCGACTTAAGTGTGAATAATTTTAATTTGTTCTTATACATATAAATGACGAAATTTCATATATTAACCAGTATATAACTTTGTACATGCACAACCTCCCACAACCTCGTCATATAATTTTTGCATCTTGTTTGTTTACAAACCTATTAAATATTACATAATTTGGTAACCAAACATACGCCGATAAACCTAAAAAAAAACTCTCACACTTCATATATTTATACATTCAAGAATGATTTTTAATCGTCACAATATACAATGGGAAGAAATCTTTGATTAATAATTAAAAATAAACGAAGACTAATATTTAAACAACGGCGGGAAATAATTGAGGAATATCTTGTTAAAAATTCTTAAAAGATTATGTTGACAACTGAACTACGAACATAGAGGTCGTCTTATTCATAAGTGACACAGCAGAAAGCACGTTGAAGGGAGTATAATCCAACTTTGCACTCAATTGAAGTAAATGTCTGAATAAGGTGAACACAAACAAAACATCTCTTGTGGGGTTTAGAATACTAATGAGAAACAACTTAACAGCATTACAAAGGAATCAATCCTTTTCGTAACCCGCTGTTGTAAGTGTAATCCTCTATAACAAATGTGCTAAACTAATTATTATTATTATTATTATTATAAACTAGTTTGTTTATATATATATATATATATATTATAATTTAAAACAAAAGACACTGGCCATATGATTGGATATTTTGTCCACCTTTTCTTAATTACTAAAATAATACCGCTCAATGCCCCTGTATTTCCAAATGTCTTTTCTTTCTAACAATACGCATGTTATTAGTTACTATTTAAATGTAAATACAACTTGCTTCAAATAGTCGTGACAAAATATACAAATAAGCATGCATTGCAGAAAATGCATACAACTGTATACGAAATATAATAATTAAAATAGCTAAACTAAGTTAATTTTCCTAAAAAAGAAATAGGAATAAATTTTATAAAAGATAAGATGGCTAATCATAAAATTAAATCAGACTTCTAATTCTGAATATCCTAACCGGATTACATGAAATAAGAAGGCTAGCGAGAAAAAATTTACTCTTGAAATAGTAAATTTTAGAGTATTGAAAACTCAAAATCCAAATTTTCACGTACGAGTCGGCCAATTTTAGCCTCAGTTCACTAATAGACTGAATATTTTCTAATCAGAGAGACCTACCAATCAATCAATTAAAAAGGCCTCCAGCCGAACGATCTAAAATCACCCGATGAAACTTTCGATCCTGCTTTTAAGCTTCAACAATGGTGTACTCAACGATGCTGTGACCGGCGAACTCTGCGAGCTTGAACGACTTCTCGTCAGTTTCGTCTTCGCCTTCGCCTTCGCCTTCGTCGATACTGCGTTTGTGAACTCCTGCGGAAAAAAATAAAAAATTGGAGGAAAATGTTACAGAAACTAAACACACTTAAAAGCGAAAATCTTTTTTTGTAAATTAAATGAAAGGAACGTTCTGGAATGTGCATCCATCCATTTAATAAATGATTTCAGTAACAGTTTGGAACGGATAAAATGGATCGCTTCTTGATATTTTTCCTTTTAGTGCTTGTTTATTTTTGTTAATCCACTCCTATTTGTTTACGTTCCACAAATGTATTTTCGGCTTCTTGCCTTTCTCTTCATTTCCTGACTTTCTTGCATATTTAGCTGACTCTGGTCATCTTACTTTCAGGATTTCGGTGAAACGTTTGCTGGTGCGTTAAACATCAAAAGCTTTTGATAGTCTGGGCTCTGGCACAAATCTTTAATTTATAAACTGCCCTTTTTCGATTTCTATTTTTCTATCTGTCCCTTCATCTCCGATTTCCTTCCTGACCGAGCTATAGCTGCAGTTTAGATGACCACTATTCTCCTGAAATTATACTGAGCGGCAAAAAATAGGCCCACTTGGAATATCGCGAATAGCAAAAAAATGGGCAAGCTTCTGTTTATAAAAGTTTTAAAATTCGAAAAGATAGTCTACAGGGTGTCCCGTAAGTCTGGACCCATAGGGAAAAATAATAAAATTACAAAATAGTCCAAAAATGTATTACATATGTTCAAAGTGTCCGCCGTTGTGTCGCACACATAGTTGAAGACGCAATCTCCACTGCGACAGCACTTTCTGAATCACAGTCGCAGAAATTTCTTGACACGCCTCCACAATGCGTGCTTTAAGGTGGAAAATGTTCTGAAGTTTGACCTCGTACACTTTGGCTTTCAAGTGGCCCCACAAATAAAAATCATAAAAAATAATAAAAAAATAATAACAAAAAAATAATAAAAAAATAATAATAAAAAAATAATAATAATAAAATAATAATAATAAAATAATAATAATAACAAAAAAATATATTATAAATCCCTATGGGTCCAGACTTACGGGACACCCTGTATGAGGCAACCAAATAACGAGACAAAATAACGTCAGCTGCGAACACACTAGTTGTAACGAATTTTCGACTTTTTAAAAATTCGACAGTGACATTCAGTTGCTATTAGGACTGACTGCTCGTGTCACTTTTTTCTTCCACTAGTGGGAGTAAGCATTTGCGTTTAGTAACAGATATACTTCTAATTCTTTTGGGTTTCAGAATTGGACATTTACAATGGATTTGAATACCGTGAAGATGGTCGGAGCCAGCGTTATGTCGCCAATGCGCTAGGAATTCCAAGAAAAACGGTTCGACGTGTCTACCAACGTTATGTGGACACAGGAGAGTACACCAGAAGACCAGGAGATCTGGAAGATCGTGCTGCACATCTGCCCGTGACGATCGTTTCATCGCCTCGAGTGTTTTGCGAGATCGTCGCTTGACTGCCACAAACGTCCGCAATGAGCTGGAAAGGTCTAGAGACGTCGTCAGTGTATCGGAGCGAACCATTAGAAGGAGACATGGAAAGTGGCTTACATGCTAGACGTCCAGCAATGGGCCCGGAATTGTTCCCACACCACCGGAATACTCGTCTTGCTTTCGCTTGTGAACATGTCAATTGGACTATGGTCCAATGGGGACGAGTATTGTTCACGGATTTCTCCTGTTCTTCTCCACTCTCTTTCCCGTCCATCGGATGTTCGAAGATTAAATCTCGATTCGTCCGTGAATAATAATACCTTCCAGATTCTGGTCTTCGGGTGTACTCTCCTGCGACCACATAACGTTGGTAGACACGTCGAACCGTTGTTCTTGGAATTTCTAGAACATCGGCGACGTAACGCTGGCTCCGACCATCTTCAATTAGGGCGACGACTCTTGCGACGTTCACGGCACTCAAATCCATTGTAAATGTCCAATTCTGAAACCCAAAAGAATTAGAAGTCTACCTGTTACTAAACGCAAATGCTTACTCCCACTGTGGAAGAAAAAAGTGGCACTAGCAGTCCTAATAGCAATTGAATGTCAGACTGTCGAATTCTCAAAAGCCGAAAATTCGTTACAACTAGTGTGTTCGCAACTGATGTTTTGTCTCGTTATTTGGTTGCTTCATACACTATATTTTCGAATTTTAAAACTTTTATAAACAGAAGCTTGCCCACTTTTTTTGCCGCTCAGTGTACTAATAGCGGTGTTCCTCAGGGCTCTGTCCTGTCAACCTCTCTTTTCCTTTTATTTATCAATGATCCATTAATTCGCACTTCCTGTTCTATCCATTCCTATGCCGTTGATTCCACTCTTCTCTTCACTTCACTTCACAAAGCGTCCCTCTCAACAGTCACTCCATGACTCGCGTTGGATGGCTATGGTGCACCTGACCTCCGATCTTTCTACTATCCCTGACTGGGGCAGAAAACCCCTTGTGGCTTTTCTTTTCTAGTACAAGTTCAGTCGGGGGGGGGGCCGAACTACCCACCTTGTCAGGAAAGGCCCACTTTTGTAACCATAGTTATAACTTATGATGTATTATAATACACGTATGTATCATTTAGTAAATAAATACTTGCATTTTTTTCTGAAACTATTCTAAACTTCCTCCACAGTGACTAGGTCGTTGCACCAAAAGGTCCGCCTTTCCACAGTTCGACCCCCCCCCCCCCCCCTTTGGGAAGTCCTGCTACGGGACTAAGTTTGACAAGTTTTAACGCAATTGTGAGGTTACATGTACTATAAATGTATGAAAATAGATTTGTGAATGCTCAGCAATTTATGTTGTGAGCATTGGAATCTATGTCTGTGTGGGTACCCGGTCGATTCGCCGACGGACATTTTGCCGACGGACGTTTCGCCGAACGGACGATTCGCCGACGGCTGTTTCGCCGAACGGACTTTCCTTAATATTTCTGACAAAATACACGTTTCAACAACAAAAAAAATTATTTAGTGAACATGTCAAATTTAGATATTAAAATCGGTACAGAACTAAATACATTATTAAGTGTGTTTTAAAATCGTTACAGGACAAAATATTTATTTTCGGAGCATTAAAACCATTAAAGACTAAAATTTTTAAAAACGAATTTTATAGATTGTGAGCAATTGCTCTTAAGCCGAACCTTCAGAGTTAATATAATTGTCTACCAGCTTACTCAACCTTTCATTGGCCGCGTCATACTTCTTGACATCCCTTGGCATAATTCCTGCTAAAGCATGTTCGATGGTTATATCCCATTCATTTTGTTCTCTACGAAGCCTTCCAATTAGGCGGCACAAGTTTGGATGGATGATGGCTACTCTTAGTTGGAACCCGCGATGCCATCCTTCTAATGAATTATTAGTGCGGGGTAAACCAACTGTTGTGCGTTCCGTTACATTCCACATCGTAATGTCGAACTGTGGCCGCCTTCGCCTTCCCCTTTGCACAACCCCTAACCATGTAGCCTTAAAATAGGCGAGAAATTCACTAAGAATTTCATCAGTTTCATCTTCAATTGAAGCTATTAGGCCGTTGAACTTGCCAATAACGTCGTTGGTAGGAACAAATGCCAAAGCTTGAAGGCTTTTAATCATAAGTGTGTTCTTGGGTTCATTATACCAATTCTGCAGTCCGCAGGACTGGATTTGTCTCCAAAGACACTGTCCGAAGTGGAAAAAGCATCCAAAGATATGGGCATCAGGAAAGTTCTGCTTAATGCTGTTGATTGCGGCTCGCTCAAAGTCAACAGTGACTGACATTGGTTGCAACTGGCGTGCCGCCTTAAGTTGTGAAAAAATTGTCATATGTATCTTGATTTTTTTTTTGTTTAGTGATGCAATATACCAAAGGGACAGTGTTATTTTTTCCGAGCAAGACATGGATCGAGTATAGTTGATGACCCAATGGTGCACTATCAAATGTACCATCACAAAACCAATGTTGACTCCTTGCCAGTAAATCAAGGTTTTTGTCCGTTGCCATAATAATAATGCCTTCGTTTTCATACAAGATAAACCGTTCTCCCCTGAATGACACCCTAAGTTCATCTGTTAGCTCGTTGCCTCCTTATCATTCTGCCGAGACTTATCTTTTTGGGAAGAGCACCAGCTGCCTCTAAGGGAAAGTCAGATGTGCATGTTTGCATGATAGTACGAGTGACCTCTTCCGTGTCAGTAGCCCTTTCTTTCATGCGTTGCAGCGTCTTAAGCACAACGGAGTGGTTTGCATCAGGGGGATAAGAATGGGCAACTGGTTCTTCTTGAAGAACATCATTCAAGGTCGTAAGACGTCCTCCACATTTGCCTCTCTGTTCACATCTCCAATACGTCACCTCACCCCTTTGCCTGTCAATGACGTAGGCATATCCACCGTAAAGCAATTTCCTTGCGCCACGTTTTGTCAGTGAATTCCATGGTCTAAAACGAAAGTTCTAAATTATACAATATACACCGAGAAATATATATATATATTTTTTTTTTATATAGTATTATCGATATAAATTTATTTATAAAAGGAATATGTTTTTACGTCAAGCGTCTATAACTGTCAATTTAACATAATTTAATATCTTAACAAAATAATTCAATAACATTTAATAATAACCTTTAATAACATAACATAAAAGTTTAATAACAATACAAATTACAACAATTACAATGACTTACCTGAAGTGAATGATGAGTAAATCCAAACATAAAAAATCTGGGCATAAGCGAACAAAGAAAGTTACAGCTGCACGAGTAGTTGGTTGGTAAAAACAAAACTATTACGTTACTTGGTTGATAAACTTAGTGAGAAGTGTAAACAATTTGACATGTTCACTTAAATAATTTTTTTTTTGTTGAAACGTGTGTATTTTGTCATAGAAATATTAATGACAGTCCGTTCGGCGAATCGTCCGTCGGCGAATCGACCGGCCACGGTCTGTGTGTGTATCTATGTAAATTTGAATGATCCAAGTATAATTCCCCACTGTTACCCCATTGGGGTAACAGTGGGGAATTTTAGTGATGAAGGGGTTTCCTGTAAATACTGTAAAAATAAGTTCCAAACTCTTAACCCTTTCGCTCACGAATTATGACATAGGGTAAAAAAGAAATTTGCCTTTATGTGGTTATATAAGAATCAATATGGTTTATTTTTCAGCTACACAATTGTCTCCCCAGTGAGTGAAAGGGTTAATCACTGATATTTTGAAACAAGAAAATCCTTTCATCCTGTTTATGCATTATGAGGTTTCAAACCTTTGTCAGTCATTGTCATTATGTGGTAAAATTTTCCAAGAACTTCTACCCTGTTTACAGACTTTTCCCAATACTTTACTGCATCTTAATCCTACGTAAAACTTATCCCCAACTATTAATTACTATTAACATTCAAAATATGAATATATGCATGAAAATATATATTAATACAAGCCAATCTATTTATATTATAAGTCAATATACTTGAATTATATGTTAATATAATAACTTAACACTAACGCAATAACTACTTTCATCCATTCTTACCATTTCATAAGTCTACTACACTCGTTTCCTTAATCGTATTTATAAAGCCTCTTTACAAATTATTTATAAATTAATAAAGTATTGAGGATACCGATTTTAGATTACATTTTGAATTTTAATTTGAAATTTTGTAAATTTTAAGCTTGAATACAATGATGAATTTCAATGGAAAGTATGAATGAAAGTTTGCATTTGGAATTGGTAATATATATGATAATATAGTATCAAAACAATACAATAAGTAATAAAGTAAATTTTAATTAGTCCTTGAGCCATTTACTGCAGAAGCCTTATTGTTGATAAGTTTATGCATGATTCGGAACACTTCTTGGATGTGGAGTTGCTGTACCTTAACTAGATTGAACTACTGTACAAATAAAACCAAGTTAAACTGGAAACAATGGGCGTTCTGTCTTTGAATTGACAGTGATAATGATGCGAGTTTAAAGGCGGAATGCGTATAGATACTAGAAAATTCAGTACAAACCAACACAGACAACCAGAAGGAA
This sequence comes from Bathynomus jamesi, assembly GCA_023014485.1. NCBI lineage: Eukaryota > Metazoa > Arthropoda > Malacostraca > Isopoda > Cirolanidae > Bathynomus > Bathynomus jamesi. Next base: position 257,459 of record JAJOZX010001830.1, on the reverse strand, counting down.
TGAAGACGAAAAGCAAAAAACAAAATGAGAACCAGAATCATGGAACACTGCACCATACTATTTTCTAATGAAGAGGATACAAAACGTACTTTAAATCTACAGAAATTAGCTTGTCTAAAATACAGTATTCATAAAAGCAAATCAATTTTTTTTATATTAAACTTTGCAGTTAACATAGTATATGATACCTATTCTACTTGTATACAACCTAACTTATACAGAGCCAGCCGTAGAGGCGGGCGAACGGGGCGACCGCCAGGGGCGCCAAAAACTCCTCGTAAAAATTATCGATTGCATGAATACAATCTTTATGGAATGTAGAGTGCGCCATTTTGGCTAAGGCTGGTTCTGAACTTACAACAGGTGCAGACGTCCTAAACCGGAAACTTTGTATTTCTTTTTACATATAGCTAAAGAAATTACGCAAGTTTCTCATTAAAATTTAATTATACTACTTTCTTTAAATACAAACTTTTAGCGTCACAACATTATCAGTAAAACATCTGGTAACAATTTCCTTTAAATTTAAATAGACTTTCGTAGTCTATACAACTAATATATAGGATGGCGCAAAAGTCGCGCATCATAGGAATTTTCAGTGTTGACTATACTATATTTTTTTTTCCTTTATGGGTGCAGGGTTTCTTAACCTTTTATTAGTGTGCACTTTAATGCCTTTACTTTTCTCTGGGAGCACCAATGATATTCAACTAAAAAGCAAACCAAAATAATCCCTTTTGAAAAGTAAAAAATACCTAATTGCTCATGAGCGAAGTTTTAGGTGATGGTGGGGAGCACTTTACACAACTTAAAGAGCACTTTGGTGCTCACGAGCACCAGGTTAAGACTCCCTGATTGTAGAGGATGGCTGCGAAATTAACAACAGACGAGAGGGTGAGTTTGGTTTTAATGTATGGAATACCAGGTACAACAAATCGATGAATCGGTACAGAATTTAAATTCTGATTTGTAGTGCCTGGTATTCCATGCATTAAAACCAAGCTCACCCTCTCGTCTATTGTTAATTTCGTAGTCATCCACCATCTAAGAAAAAAAAATATAATAAACACTGAAAATTCCTGTGATGTGCGACTTTTGCGCCACCCTGTATATACATAATGTATGTTACAGTCAATGTCTAAAGTCAGGCAATTTGTAAAATGACTGACATTTTAGGCAGTGTGTCAAATTGTGATACACTCAACCTAACCTAATCTTTCTGGTAATGCTCCATATGCATGCCCCCTGGTATTTCCCAATATGTTGCCTAAAATTTCATTAGGTTAGGCTTCCTCCCACAAGTGTAACTAACGTTCCGAGTAGTGGTGTACCGATTAATCGGCATCGGACAAATTTAGCCGATTCTCTTGCCGAATCTGACAATAATCTTATAAACCCAAATTATATATATATATATATATATATATAATATATTATATATATATATATATATATATATATATATTTTTTTTTTTTTAATTAAAATTGACACCAGGGACTTGAAATCTTAATGAAAAATTTTGTTACTGTTGCCAGTGTTGAAGAAAGGAAATAAGGAAACAATGAAAAACAATTAGCTAATTTAAATATTGGGATTCAATTTATGAAGCTAAAATAAAATTATTTTTGCATTTTACTGAAAAATAAAATATTTTAGTTAAGGTCTACGAGTAACAAACTCGGGTGCTGTATATTGTGGAGTGAGCCAAGGAAAGGCATTTAAACAAATTTGAAATGTAAAAATCTGAAAAAAAAATTCACATTAAATTAGTAAAATTTATGAGGGAAATTGATTTGTTAAAATAATGGCAAAGAATCGGCATTGGCTAAATTTTGAAATCAGCGCATCACTAATTGTAATCCTTTATTCTGTGTTTTGCTTAGATTACCTTTTCTGTTCAACATTTATACGTACTACAAACTTGTATGATATATTTAAACCTCCACACAATTTTAATCACTTAGGATTCAATCTTAAGAATTCCCCCTTCTCCCCACACCCCTCAGTAAAATAATTCAAACTTTATTAGTAGTTACAATATTTTTAATCACTTTCATCAACTTCCTTTAATTTTGATATATTTTTCAATTACTGTTTTCATACCCTTATTTTTTTTTATTATTAAGTAAATTCTTTGGTTAAGCATTTAAAATTTAACCAGACAAATTAAATTTATTCTTGTGTGTTTCTCTCTTTTTTACATTGATTATTTTTGTTTGTTTGAAATAGGTAAACTTGATAAATTTACAGTTGACTTTCATCTTAACATTAATCTTCCACAATTCTTAACCTATTTATTACCTTTCAAATGTTCTGTGCGATGATTCCTCATTTCATGAAGGTCAAGCTTGTCATCATGTGTGTACACACACACACACACACACCTTACTTACTTTAGAATCTTAGCCATTTCTTTGGTGAAGAAAATTATCTAAACAGTTTGCTATAACCTACAGTTCTTCAGTCATGTTAATTCTCTGACCACCATCCAATTTTCTTCCATTTTAGCTGAAATTTTGCAGCAAAACTATTTTCCCTGACCTTCCATGACTTTCCAGGTCGCTATGAACCCTGTTATATATTTAAAATATGTGGGAACCAAACATTTTTTAATTAAATTTTTAAATGAAAAAGTAACCTTCCAAATGTTTCGTGTGATGATTCCTCACTTCATGAAGGTCAAGCTTGTCACCACTCCTCTCGAGTTGGCCTGTGAAGTAGCGAGTCAGTTTCTTGTACTCTCCACCTCACATAGCCAGGTACTCTGGGCTCATCAGGGACTGTTCTGAGCCAGGTCTAATCTTTTGAAGATGTACACTGCAACACCACTCATGTTCCTTAGGTCTTTGGGCAGCTGATTAAACAGTCTTAGTCCTTTCACAACAAAAAATATTTTCTTTCAGGGTTAAGGATGTTCCCTGTCTAGCCTTTAATTTGGGAACAGAAGGCAATCTTCCTTTTCTACTTTCCACTGTTGTTTGGGGTGTTACAGAGTTCAGAGGAAGATTACATAGTGTCTACCAGCTCTTCACTACAAAACTCCGAGTTTTCCCCATTTTCCAGAGGAAAAATTCCAAAATTCCGGAGTAACTTCATCATTTCTACTATAACATTATAATAAATTATTATAAATTATTAAATTATTATAAATAAAATCAATCATAAAATCATAAATACCTGAACATAAGAAAAATGTGCAATTATAAATTTTTTTTAAAATATATATATTTGAAACATTTGGGCTCAATAGACAGCCAAATTAACCAAGTTCACAAAATTCCCTGAGACTTCTAATTTTTTCTACAAATTCCCCAAGTTTTCCAGAGTCATTATAAATTCCCTGAGTTTCCCAGAGTAGTAGACACCCTGGATTAGGGACTAGTTTCTCAATTATTTTCCAAGTGTAAATAATGGTGAATATCTTCTCCTTTCCAGTGAATATAGGTTTAATTCACATAACCTTTCCCAGTAATTTAGTTCTTTGCAACCATTGATCATGGCTGTGAAGCTTCTCTGAATCCCTTCTAGCTGTCTAATGTCTTCTTTTTTATATGGGCATGTTAGGAATGAGCACTGCAGTGAGCAGTATTCCAATTTGGGTATGACCAGTGTTTCAGTAGAGGAATCATTATATTCCTATCCCTTTATTTAAAGGTTCTCAGTATCTGCCCAATTATTCTCTTGGCTCTGTTTACTGCTATCTTATTTTGTGTTTCAAATTTCACATCATCAATCATTACAACTCTTAAATCCTTTGCTTTAGAATTTCTCTGAATTTCCTGTCCATTTGGGGTATAGTATTCCATAGATTTTAGGTCCTCCTTGCTTCCATACTGTACTAGTTGAAATTTCTCAGTATTAAACTTCATATTGTTGACTTCCATCCACTTGTAGATTCTGTTCATGTTGGTTTGTAGAGATCCTATATCCTCTGGGTTTCTTATTTTCTACTGATCTTTGTCACATCAACAAAGGATGTTACTGTGCCATCTCTGGTAACATCCTCATCTATGTTAGTTAGCATGATTATGAAAAGTAGTGGAGCTAACACTGTTCCTTGTGGTCCTAAGTTGAGGACCCCTGATTCTGATAAAGATATTCCTTGTATTGTAATAATGACTTGCCACCACTCACTAAGGAAATTATATATCCATTTCCCTACTTTTCCTGTTATTCCCAAATATTTCAGTTTATGTATTATGATTCCATGGTCACACTTGTCAAATGCTTTGGCAAAATCTGTGTATAATTAAATCATAGTTTTTGGCCTCATATCAATCTCCTTTATATATTGGGACTATGCTTGCAATCTTCAGGATGCTTCGAATTTCTCCTGTGTTTAGTGATCATCTCCATATCCAATATAGGGGCTCAGTGATTGCATTCTTGCAGTTTTTGATCAGTGTGGCATTCCATTTGTCCAGTCCTACTGCTGAGTGTGCTTTTAGTTTCCCTATATAGCCTGTGTAATATCATCTGTCATAAAGTTGAAGTCCATATACTTTCCCCTTGTAGTTCTTCAAAGAACACATTTCTATCACATATCAGTTTTTGGGATACTGCATGATAATTCGTACTGAACTCTTAATATTTCAGATACTTCTGTTAGATCAACAGATAAAGCACCATCTTCATTTTTCAAAGGTCCAATAGTTGTTTTTTTTCAACTTTCTTTTTGCAAAATTATAGAAATACTTTGAGTTAAACTTTATCACTTCTATAGTGTTGTCATCTTTTTCTGTATGCTTCTCAATTAGTTCCTGCATGATGCAATCAATACTCTGCAGTTTATCATTTAGTATTTTTCTGATGATGATATTTTCACAGTTACTTAATTTTGCAGTCAATCTCTCTCTCTTTTCGAACAATGACCTCTTTTGTTTCTTGAACCTGCTTCTCTTTCCTCTTCATTGTATTTTTGGGACGTCTTTCCACAATTTCCAGCATCTTCTCCTCTAAGGTCATTAGCATCTCTTCCATTGTCTTGGCCTTGAAGATGGTTTTCCAATCTATTACTTTCATGCTGGATGCAACACCTTCCCATTGATGTGAAAATTAAAAACTTCGAATTTGCTTCTTTCTGTTGTTTATGTTCTTTCCTTTCCTGTTTCTTTTATATTGGTTATTATTTCAATAATGTTGTGATCCAATATTATAGTTGGGGATATTTCTACATTATCAATTAGGTTGCTGCTGTTTGCGAATACCAATCTATGCAGTTTTTTTTTTTTTGTTTTAACAAATTCATCAGCTAGAGCTAGTAGCATTTTTACCTGCTCCTGGTCTTCCCATGTGCCCCGATTGTCCTGGTGTATACATGTATTTTTTCCTATCCTTTTAATACAGGGTGTACATAAAGTCAGGATCTATTTTTGTGAAGCACTTGGAAATTATAAGGAATGCAATCATAAAATGATAAAGTGGTAACATTTATTAAATAATTAAGAGTAGGATTCGACGTGACACCCATCAGTATCCCTGCACAGCTCAAATCGTTCCACAGCATTTCTAAACACATTCTGGAGCATTTGCGGGGTTATGTTATCTGCAGCAGTTCATATACGTGTACGTAAGTTTTCAAGACTCGTAATCTTCGTCTGATAGACGTGCGATTTGATAAAGCCCCATGCAAAGAAATCTAAAGGGGTTAAATCTGGTGATCTCGCTGGCCAAGGTCTGTTGCTTCCGCGTCCGATCCAGCGATTTGGAAAACGTCCATTTAGATAATCCTGAACAATTTTGGCATAATGACAAGGAGCACCATCATGATAGACGACGGGGATAGGATTGTTAGTACCGTCGTCTATCAACATGATGGTGCTCCTTGTCACTATGCCAAAATTGTTCAGGATTATCTAAATGGACGTTTTCCAAGTCGCTGGATCGGACGCGGAAGCAACAGACCTTGGCCAGCGAGATCAGCAGATTTAACCCCTTTAGATTTCTTTGCATGGGGCTTTATCAAATCGCACGTCTATCAGACGAAGATTACGAGTCTTGAAAACTTACGTACACGTATACGAACTGCTGCAGATAACAACCCCACAAATGCTCCAGAATGTGTTTAGAAATGCTGCGGAACGATTTGAGCTGTGCAGGGATACTGATGGGCGTCACGTCGAATCCTACTCTTAATTATTTAATAAATGTTACCACTATCATTTTATGATTGAATTCCATATAATTTCCAAGTGCTTCACAAAAATAGATCCTGATTTTATGTACACCCTGTATTTCATGAATGGAAAATTAAAATCACCACAGAGAAAAATATTTGGGGTTGGTGAATGTAGATCTTTTACCCAGTTTCTTACCTCTGCAATGGAATCTGAGAATTTTGAGGTTGGCATGTTTGGGAGTCTGTACATTACAATTAGTACCGTGTTTAATTTTTAAACTTTTGCTGCTACACATTCAATGCATCTGTTTGAAGTACTTGGACACACTTCTGCCATATGCCTTTTGTGTATGTAAATAGCACATCTCATTGTTCTGTCAGCTCGGAGGTGTTATAGTTGTCAATTTGGATTTCTTTTTTGTCAATACACAACTCAGTTTTCAGTTTGCCTGGCAGTCCTTTAGATGGGTTTCTGTGAGGCTGAGGCATGCAAAGTCTGCTCTAGTTTCTTGCAAGAGTCCTTTCAGGTATAAAACTTTATCCGGGGAATGGTTTGATTTAAGGCCCTGAATGTTGGCTAGGATTATTATTTTTATTTTTTTTCCTTTCGTTTTTACATACTTACGTTTCCAATTCATTTTCCAATGGTGGTGCCAGTTTCATTGCCTCGTGATCATCTTAGAATTTTCCTCTCTATCTGTTTTGATATATGTTGTCCCAATATTACATGTGATGTCTTTCTGTATGCCTTCTGTATGACTCTCAGATCCCTGAATTTGTCAGTTGGCTTTGTATTTGCTGGATGGTATTCAATAGTTGAATTGTGTGTGCTACATCTAAAAAATTGGTAGCCCTCTTTGTTGTTGGTTTCGTCTGCTCACCTGTCAGGTTCCTTTGAGGGTGGTGGTAATGGCATTTTTGTCTGTATTTGCACCTCCCATATCTTGCAAACAGTATGATGATGGAACTTGCACTTTTTTCCAATATGCAATATCCTCTTACAGTGTAATATGCATTACATAACATAGGATGTGCACAGATGCATTGCCCATCCCAATATCTGCAGTATCCTTTTGCGTAGTATTTACAGATGGTATTTTCTATGCTTCTATTTCTTATTATCCGATTATTTTCCATGTTTTTAATTTTGATATTTTTCTTCAGCTGTTTATTTCCTACATTTTTAGTTTTTATCTTTTATAATTTTGCTTATTGAGCAGTTTTACTACATCGCAACTTTTACTCATCTTTCTTTTATGGCTTCATTCCATATTACTTTGTTATTTGCTCTAATGTAATGTAATAGAAAACTGACTAACTATATAATGTCTAGTTAAATTATTAAATATAGGGGTTCTTCTGAAATGACTTTTATAACAGAGCACCCTGTAATCCCCAACTTATGTAAACCCCTTTACCACCTCGTAGCTGTAGGAGCATAATGGAAAATTTCTTTTCCTCACCTCCCTCACATGGCTGTAAAACTCCAAACACGTGGGGGCAAGAACAGCCCACAAAGGAATGCTTATTTTACTTTGTTTTTCCCCTCCTAAAAAAAAATGCCCACCAAATCTAAGCATCACCAAAACCTATAAAAGTACCAGTCCACTTCAGGTCACTCTCCCTTCACATCCCATTCTCCATCTTTCATCACGTAATGCCACTTGATCTCAGCCAGCTACCATCCTTCAAAACTCCTTTCAAGCATATGCAAAGTTGATCATCTCTGTTGAAGCCTACCACCATTTCACCCCCCTCCCCCAGAAGCAACCTCACTTCTTCAAGAATCAACATCCATCCAGCTTTTGGTCTTCATTTATTTTCAACAAATTTTTCATTACCCAATCCAGCATTGGCCTTTCCATCTTCAGAATTACCTTCACTGAACCCTAAGTCTGTAAACCTTACACAGGTTATCAGCTCATTTGGCCTACTTTTTATTCCATTGTACTAAATTACTATTGCCCAGCCTACAAATTTATTATATATATATATATTATATATATATATATATATTATATATATAATATATATACAGGGTGTCCCAGAATTAACTATCTATTTCAATGAAATCGGACAAATTTTTTAAAAACACTTATTTGTTTATCATGTTTAATATGTGTTAAAAATGTATAAATTTCTAAATATTTTTCATAATTTTTTCATTATCTGGTCCAATGAAAGACTGTCTGAAGTCATAGAATGGCAGAGAGACTCTCCAAAAGTTAACGTGTGGCTTGGAATGACCAAATCCAAAATTTATGGCCCATTCTTCTTTGCGGAAGCAACTGTAACAGGTACCATCTACCTTGATATGCTTCAGCAGTTTCTCGAACCACAGCTTCTTGATCTACAGATCTACAGAAGCTAAGGCTAACAAAGACCCTAAGATCCACTCTAAGGCTAGCCCGAGAGAAAGGAGAGAGTAGGGGGTTAAGAGAAGAGAGGAGAATAAGGGGTTAAGTAAGGAGCAACACCTATCATTCGTGGGTTAACATTCATTCAGAAAAAGAGGGAAAAAGTCTCACCATCATCATCCGCCGGCCACTGCCGACAAGTCAGAAAAATAGTCGGAGAATATAGGAGAGGGGTGAAAGATGAAAAGAAGTAAAATAAGAACGCTTACAAACCATGCAAACACAGTCTTAACTCACTGTCATACCATGCAAACTACAAACATGCAAGAAAAGAGTTAGAGACATGCAAAGTAAGGAGGATAAGAAAAAAAAAAAAAGTAGGTAAAGTTAAACAAAAAGTGGGTTAGTTTACGCTATGAGCTACATCTACATTCGTGTTAGTCTAATTTTTTTTTTTTTTTTTTTTTTATTGCTGGCATCACGCTGGCATGTCACAAGCTGGCATTCATCGTCAACAGACTCATCCTCGAGCACCACCACCAGAGCTCCTGTTGTTAACTTTCTTTTTTAATTTTAAACAACGTTAATATTTTTAAAATGTCTGTCAAGACGGTTCTTAAACACATTAACGCTGGTAGAATGAACGACTGACGCGGGAAGATTATTCCATTTATCAATTACTTTAAACGTAAAGAAGTTTTTAGCGATATTAGTAATGAAACGTCTGCCACGCAACTTGAATCCGTTATTGCGAGTATTACTATTATCGAAAGTGAACAATTTGTCAAAATTTACGTTATCGATGTTATTAACGATGTTATTAACGATGTTATTAACGATGTTATTAACGATTTTGAAAACTTCAATAAGCTCCCCCCTTAATCTCCTAGTTTCGAGTGAATACAAGTCTAACACTTCAATCCTATCTTCATAAGGCTTATTGCGCAATGCCGGAATAAGTTTCGTGGCACGACGCTGAACCCTTTCTAACCTATCAATATCCTCACGCAAGTACGGGCACCAAAACTGAACGGCATATTCCAAATGAGGCCTGACTAGGGACTTGTAAAGGGGCAATATAATATCCTTCGATTTAAATTCGAAATTACGCGCTATGAAGCCTAACATCCTATTAGCTTTTGCGCAAGACTCCAGGCACTGGTTCCTAACCTTTAAATCTTTAGTTACGCGTACGCCTAAATCTACTTCCTCGTCAACGCTCGCTAAATCCCTATCATCCATCGTGTACACGTAATTATTGTTGCGAGAACCTATATGCAAAACTTTACATTTATCTACGTTAAATTGCATCTGCCACTTATCCGTCCACTCCATAATCCTATCTACATCGTCTTGGATCCTATTTCTATCGTCCTCGTTAACAACCTTACCGCCTATTTTAGTATCGTCCGCGAATTTTGACACGTTACTAATCAATCCTACATCTATGTCGTTAATGTAAATTACGAATAACAATGGGCCTAACACTGAACCCTGTGGGACACCACTACCTACCTCTAACCACCCCGATTCACTACCATTAACTACGACCCTCTGCCTCCTAGCACGAAGCCATTCTTCTAACCAGTTAGCTACCTGACCGCGGATACCGTGCGCTTTAACCTTCGCAATTAGTCTCCTATGCGGAACTGTATCGAACGCCTTTTTAAAATCTAAATAAATAACGTCAGCTGCCCTATGCCTATCGTATTCGCGCACTATTTCGTTATAAAATTCTAACAAATTTGTTAAACAAGACCTATGGCGTCGAAACCCGTGCTGACTACTATTAATCAAACCCCTACTTTCTAAGTGATCGATAATACGATCCCTAACTACGGATTCCAAAAGTTTACCGACAATTGACGTTAAGCTAATGGGCCTATAATTGCTAGCTACCGCGCGGTCGCCTTTTTTAAAAATAGGCGTGACGTTAGCTAATTTGAAGTCTTCAGGAATAATCCCCGTTTCGAGTGACTGATTAAAAATCTTCGCTAAGGGGCCTACGATAACGTCTTTCAAATCTTTCAAATGTCTAGGATAAAAAGCGTCAGGGCCTGGAGCCTTGCTAACTTTTAGCCTATCGATATAATGCGCAATCTCAGCCTCGTAAACAGTTATTTCATCTAAAATAGTCTCGCTACTAAATGGAACGATATCGTCAACGTCGGGGACATTATTTACGTCCTCTACGGTAAAAACTGTCGCAAAAAAGTTATTGAAAATACCCGCCATCGCCTGAGCGTCAGAAGCCAAAGCGCCATTTACATCCAATAGAGGGCCTATGTTATCCTTTACCGGCTTACGATTATTTACGTATTCAAAAAACTTTTTTGGATTATGTTTACTATCCGCAGCTATAACTATCTCTAAATTACGCTTGGCATTCCTAACTGATCTTTTAACCTGACGTCTAAGCTCGATATATCTATTAAAGTTAGCTACCTGGCCATTGCGCTTGTTAAGTCTATACGCTCTATTACGCTCGTTTATGAACTCGCCTACTTCCCTAGTCCACCACTTCGGCCTACCACGATTTCTAACGCGCTTGGGCCTACGAGGAATAAACTCCCTTTCAATATTCCTAAAACTTTCTTTAAACGCCACCCAACGCAAATTTGTATCATTACCCATAAATAAGTTATCCCAGTCCACTACTCTCATCCTATCAGCAAAACTATCAAAATTAGCCCTACGAAAATCAGGGACTTCTATTACGTTACTATCCTGTGTGTTTTCTATCAATAACTTAAACCTAAGAATTTGATGATCGCTACATCCTAAACTCTCGCCTACTTCTAAACTTTCGACTATATTCTCGCCGTTCGTCATCACCAAATCTAAGATATTATCACCGCGCGTTGGTTCGGTAACTATCTGTCGTAAAAAGTTATCGTCCATAAACTCAACCAGTCTCAAACCCTCTTCGTTACCCGTAAAATTCTCGTAATTAACATTAGGACAGTTAAAGTCTCCGACAATTATACTATTCCGATTGTCAATAAAATTACCAAGAAGTGAGTAAAATCTAGTATCTATATCGAGGGGTTGAACGGGAGGTCTATAAACAACGACAAAATTAAAACTAATACTACGCGCCCTAACTTCAACACAGATCGCATTAATTGCTGCCGGAAAATCTAACTTAACCTCGATAGCCCTAAGGGAATTACGAATGTACAGCAAAACGCCGCCTCCAAATCTATGTAACCTATCATTAGTAAAGATTTTAAAACCCGGTATATCAAGTTCCCCCAACAAGTCCCGAGTCACGGTATTTAACCAAGTTTCAGTGATAGCAACTATATCATAGTTGCCGGAATAAATTACCGCCTTAAATTCATTTAATTTATTTCTAATACTACGCGCGTTGCAATAAAAGACGTTTAAGTTATTTTTTACCACGGGCCCGCTTTTTAAACTATTTATCACGTCGGGCCCGCGTTTCCCGGACCCACAACGTTTAAAGAAGGCTTCGACCTATACAGCTTTCGCACGTTTTCGTCTATTAACCTACCTAGCCTAGCATTACCTATTTCATTAAAATGCACCCCATCTTTTATAAAAAGGCTAGGATCATTGAATTCGGACCACAGCTTTACGAAGGGTACACTTTCCTCAGCACAAATCTCTTCTAATTTGTTATTCAAAAATATTGTTTTAGACGTAATTCTAAGACCCAAACCGTGCCTAGGGGTAATACCTAGAACTAAAGACCTATCTGACCTCGCCTTCAGGGACCTAATTAACCCCCTATATCTCTCCAAAAGGTCAGGCACTCTCGTATCTGGCCTATACGAGTCGTTGCCTCCTACCATCGTCACCAACATTGAGTGACGGGAAGCAACGTCAACCCTATCCACTTCGTCTCTAACTCTGTCAACCCTGGCCCCCGGGAGACAGACCCTCCTCCTATTGGTTGGATTCCGTTTAACGAACTCTTTGTCCATGTGGCGCACTAAAGAGTCCCCAATTAAAATAGTTTCCCCCTCATTCACATCCCTTTCCAAATGGGCGAAAGGGTTCGAAACCTCGATAGGGGGGGGATTCCTATCACCTAATGTACGCGGCCTAGCTCCACCCTTAACCTCACTAAATCCCTCGCTATCTACTACTCTCGGACTAACCTTAACCTCTTCCTCGACTCTATCTAACCTTCCCGACAAGCTACCTAAACTAGAAACTAAGTTACGCACCTCACCCTTCAAATTACTAACGTCTTCAACGTTAGTATTGGTTCGGCTTCCGTCAACCGTAGCCCTAACCCTGCCCTCATCAAGCGTTGCAAGTCTATCCGCTACCTCACGTACACTGCGTTTTATGTCAACTAATTCCACCATGAACTCGCAAAAGAAACAAACTGATCTATCGGTAATCGCCATTGGACCGCCGTTATAATCCTTAAATTCCGAATACCACCGGTTAACCCTACACCTAACACACGACGCTTTCTGCGACGGCATCGCGGAGTTAAAAATTTAAACCGTCACAAGTATAAGTTAAATTAAGCCGGCACGCTATGAAAACTTCTAAATCGCTAAAAACCACTAATATTCAATTCTTGATAATGTTGTGTTTCAACAAGAAGCATTGATCTTTTGGTGATAAACCTTTTTTATGAAACCCCATGCAAAGAAATCCAGGGGTGTCAAAACCGGAGAACGCGGAGGCCAAGGTCGAGGTCCTCCACGTCCAATCCACCGATTCGGAAGGTGTCTGTTGAGGTATTCTCGAACAATTAGAGCATAATGACATGGTGCTCCATCTTGTTGAAACACAACATTATCAAGAATGCCATCATCAAGAAGCTGTGGTTCGAGAAACTGCTGAAGCATATCAAGGTAGACGGTACCTGTTACAGTTGCTTCCGCAAAGAATGGGCAATAAATTTTGGATTTGGTCATTCCAAGCCACACGTTAACTTTTGGAGAGTCTCTTTGCCATTCTATGACTTCAGACGGTCTTTCATTGGACCAGATAATGAAAAAATTATGAAAATAAAATTATGAAAATTTTTTAGAAATTTATACATTTTTAACACATTAAACATGATAAACATAAATAAAAGTGTTTTTAAAAAATTTGTCTGATTTCATTGAAATAGAGTTAATTCTGGGACACCCTGTATATATTATATATATATATATATATATATATATATAATACACACACACACACTGTTTCAGGAGGAAAGGTCAATACTTCGGGAGGTGATAGTATCAGTCGTCATGGGAAAAAAAGTTCACATGAACATGTCTAATTCTGAATGGTTACGGAGCTCTTCCTCCCGCCGGTGGACGTCCCATTCAATGGCCACCAAGGTCTCCAGACCTCTCTCCATTAGATTATTGTTTGTCGGGGTGGATGAAAGAAAAGGCAAGTTTACAAAAGAAAGTTGGATACATGAGACGAATTGCTTGCACGCATTTTGGATACTGCTGCCCGCATAAAGGAACATCAAGATCAACTCAGATGAACAACATGCGATCTTCACACCCGAGTTGCAAGGTGCCTTGAGGTTGACAGTGGGATTTTTGAAAATGTATTGTAAACTAGCAAATTTATCATTTCTGTATCTGATACCATTCAAAATGCCAATGTTTAAATATTAAAAACAGTAACAGGTTTCTCTTTCTTGATTACCATTAATAATGCTTTTGTAGATTCAAACAGCTCTATCTCTGTAACCATTCAGAATTAAACAAGTTCATATGAACTTTTTTCTCACAATGACCGATACTATCACCTCCCAAAGTATTGACCTTTCATCCTGAAACACCCTGTGTATATGTGTATATATGTGTGTATATATAATATATATATATATATATACATACATACACATATGTTGTACATACATGTACATACATATACACACACATATATATATATATATTTTTTTTTTATTATATATATATACATTTTTTTTTTTTTTTAGTTCAGGAAGAACCGATTTGCCTCTATTTAAAGGGCATATCTCAGCGGAAAAACAAAGAAAAAGTGAGAGGAAAGACAGAGGAAAAAGAAAGGGTGGAGGGGACAGTCGAAGTGGAAAAGACCACCAGGATGACAAGGACTGCAGGGTCGAGCCCATCATCCTTGGGTGCTAGGGCCGGGAGGGCGCACGTGAAACCTCCAGGAACAAGCACGTACAAACGAGCACAAAGAGCACGAGCTTAGAACCCCCTTGCGGGGATATATATATATATATACACACACATATATATATATATTTTTTTTTTTTTTGTATTGGGGCGTTTACCGCCATTTCCCGCTATATGGTAGCGGATATCATGGCGAGGCGGAATACGAGAAAGAGAAACGGAGACGGAGAAAAGGCACTAGAAAAGGGAGAACAGCGGACTACAGGTGAGAAGCCACCTAAAGCTCAGATAGGATGCGAGATTGGGAGAGGAAGAGGAAAAGACGGTCAAGCGAGAAGAGAGGGCTCTCAGCGAGCATAAGGCGTAAACGTTCGGGGAGGGAAAATCAGAAAGGAACGGAAAAGCGCGACGACGTACTGACGACAGGGTGGGGCATTCCACAAGGATGTGAGAGACGGTGAGGGGCGACTGGCAGGAGGCGCAACGAGGAGCCTCCTGCCGGAACATAAGATAGCCGTGCGTGAGGCGCGTATGGCCGATGCGAAGCCGCGCAAGGACGACCTCTTTGTGTCTGGAGCGGTGGAAAGAGGACACCCAATATGACAGACGGGGGCGGATGGACCAGAGTTTATTTCCGGTGGCATCGTCCCAGGACTGTTGCCACATGCGATCGTAAAAGGAACGAAAGACCTGCACATAGTCTGAGAAGGGGAGCGGGCGGGGGAGGGGAGGCAGCGAGGCGGCGGACCGGGCTAAGCGGTCCGCCGCCTCATTACCGGAAACACCAACATGGGCGGGAACCCAGCAGAAGGTGACCCGGATCCGGTGAATGGTGTGCAGGACATGGTACTCCTGTTGAATAAGGCGTACGAGGGGGTCCGGGGAATCATAGCGCTCGAGCGCCTGAAGGGCGCTCAGCGAGTCCGAAAAAATGGTACAGGAGGACCGCGAACAACCCGATACCAGACGGAGGGCTTCCAGAAGGGCAAAGAGCTCCGCGGAAAAGATGGAGGCCTGAACCGGCAGGGGGATACCCCGGGAGGTAGGTGACAATGACGGAGAGAAGACGGCGGCCGCGACACCTGCAGGGGAGCGCGAGCCGTCGGTGTAGACGGGAACGTCGTCCGAATGGACGGGAAGATGGGCCAGAAAAGAAGACCGGAGGACGGCAGGAAGAGACTCCTTACGCAGGCCACGGAGCGCCTGGCAACGGCAGATAGGGGTGGTCCGCCAGGGGGGCGACAGATCGAAGGAGAACGGCAGAATAGAGGGTGGGGGATCCCCAGGGACGAGAAAATCTCGGCCAGAGAGGCAGCGAAATGCCACGTGTCAGGCCGGGGTAGCGCCTGGGAGATCGCGGAGAAGAGTAGGGACTTCGGAGGCGGCAGATGCGAAGGTAACACTTCGCCATGAGAAGGCCCCGGCGAAGGGGCAGGGGGGGGTGTCCACAGTCCACCTGAAGACTAGCGACAGGGGACGAGCGGAAGGCACCCGACGCCAGGCGAAGGCCACGGTGGAGAAGAGGATCCAGCATACGGAGTGCCGGAGAGGAGGCGGAACTGTAGACCACACAGCCGTAGTCGACAGGGATTGCACCAGGGAGGTGTACAGGCGCAGCAGAGTACGCCTGTCCCCCCCCAGGTCGTGTGGGACAGATGACCCAAAAGGGAGAGGGTGCGGCGAGATGTTTGCCGCAACCGCCTAAGGTGTGGAACCCAACCGAAAAATCCGTCGAGGGTCATACCCAGGAATCTAACGGATGGGACGAGGGAAGAGGAGTGCCGGCAAGGGTAAGAGCGAAGGTATGCGACAGACGGAGGCGCCGAGGACGGAAAAAGCATACTGGAAGACTTAGAGGGTGAGAAAGCATAGCCAACCGAGGACGCCCAGCGAACCACCGCATTGATGGCTAGCTGGAGCCGACGTTCAGCCAAAGACGGGAGGCGGCCAGAGCAATAGATAGCCAGGTCATCGGCATAGAGGGAGCTACGAACGGATGTAGGCAGGACCGTAGCGACTGTGTTCATCACGAGTGAGAAACACAAGACGCTAAGGACACTACCCTGAGGGACACCCTCCTCCAACGGAAAGCGGTCAGAGAGGGCAGAACCGATGCGGACGCGGAAAGAACGGGCGGACAAGAAGTTATAAATAAAGGAAGGGAGAAAGCCTACGAAACCCAGGGAGCGTAAGCAGTCAAAGACCGCGCTCCGCCGGGTAGTATCGTAGGCCTTCTGGAGGTCGAAAAAGACGGCTAGTACAAATTGACGCCGGGAGAAAGCCTCCTGCACGTCATGGCTAAGGAGAAGGAGGGGGTCGGTGGTAGACCGGAAGCGCCGGAAACCAGCCTGGGTAGCAGGGTACTGGTCACTCGCCTCCAAGGTAAAGGACAGCCGCGAGGCGACCATCGCCTCCATCACCTTGCAGGCACAGCATGTTAGGGAAATGGGGCGATAGTTCGACGGGAGTGAGGGGTCTTTATCGGGCTTCGGGATGGGGACGACGATGGACTCACGCCATCGGTCCGGAAATGAACCCTCCAACCAAATCCGGTTATAGAGGTCCAGTAGAAAGCTGAGAGCAGAGGGGTGGAGATGCCGTAAAAGGTCATAGGGGATATTATCGGGGCCGGGGGCGGAGGAGCGTCGGGAGGAGCGTCGGGGGCGGAGGGCCTCCCGAAGCTCTGTCATGTGGAAGAGGTGATTATAGGGGTCATTCCTATGAGGTGGAAATTCCGGTGGGTCGCGGCGGGAGTGGGGGGAATCGGAACTGGAGATGGCTGCAAAGTGCGCCGCGAGTGCGTTCGCGACGGCCTCCGGATCGGACACGAACTCGTCGTCCCCGACCCGAAGCACCGGGGGTCGAGGGGGGACACGGGTCCCCTCAAAGCTACGCACCTTGCGCCAAACAGTCAAGGGGGCAGTCGAGGAGGAGATCCCGGACACGTAAACTCCGCCAGGAGGTACGCCGGGCCAGTTTCAGGACCCGACGGGCCACTGCCTTCAGGCGCTGAAATTCTATCTTGTGCTCCAGCTGGCGGGTCCGGTAGAAGCGGCGGCCGGCACGGCGCCGCTCCTGAACGGCATGGGAGCACTCTGGGGTCCACCATGGACGCTTCGCGGTCTGGGGGAGCCAGAGGTACGGGGGATGCAACTGGCGGCAGCCGAGAGGATCTTACTCTCGAGGAAGGCGAGGGCCTCATTGACGGAGGGAAAGGCAGGAATTGATGGCGAGATCGCCGTGCCCCTCGCGTATGAGGCCCAGTCTGCTCGGGCGAACAGCCAGCGCGGGCGGACAGAGGTGGGGGGGGGAGACGGGTCGGGGTAAGACACACTGGGAAATGGTCACTGCCGGAAGAATCCGGCAGGACCTCCCAGGTGAACTCCGTCACGATTTCGAGGGAAACCAGGGAAAGGTCGATACAGGTGAAACTGTCATGGGCCGAGTGAAGGCAGGTTGGGGATCCATCGTTCAGAAAGGTGAACTCGAGCTCGTCCATAAGGGAGAGAAGGGTCCCGGAGAGAAAGGTGGAGCAAACGTCCCCCCAGGCCGGGTCCCGACTGTTGAAGTCCCGAGAATCAGAAAAGGGCGGGGAAGCTGGAGAATTAGGTCACGGAGAGAATCGGGTGGAGGGCGTACGTTAGGGGAGAGGTAAAGAGAGCAGACCGTGAGCTGGCGCCCCAAGAAAAGGCGCACGGCCACAGCTTGCAGGACTGTACGGAGCGGGAGGGGGCGGAAATGGACGGAGCGGTGCACGAAGACCGCGGCGCCCCCCCTCCCCGCCCCATCGAGAGGCGGGGAAGGGAGCCCGCAGTAACCGGACACTCGAGGGAGGGAACGGGATCCCAGAATCGTCTCCTGAAGGCAGAAACACGCCGGACACCTGGAGGCCAGGAGAGAGGAGAGAGACTCGAGGCCTACCAGGAGCCCGCGGATGTTCCACTGCAGGAGCGAGGTATAGGGAGGGGTAGGAAGGTCAGCGTAAAGGATGATTATGGGGTGGGTGGGCCGATCGGGCGGCCCGAGATTAAAGAGGGAATCGGAAAGCCCCGGAGTTCAGTGAGGGACGCCGAACGAGGGCGAAGGCGAGGGTCCCCCCGACGAGGGGCGATGTGGAACCAGACGCCGGCAAGTCCTCCAGAGGAGGAGTCTCCCGGACGTCCGGGGGAGAGCGATGCAGAGAAGGGGATGTGAGAGGTATCCAGAATGCCCCTCCCTTCACCGGAGGTGCGGGGGAGGCAGGACTACGAGGGGGAGTGGAAAATAATACCTCACCCAGAGGCATTGGCAGGTCGAGGAGAGAGATGGGGCGGGTCAAACGCGGGGGCGTGCACGTCCCACCCACGCCGACCAGGCGGGCGAGTTCCCCCTCCAGTGGGTCCATCGACCGGGCCGGAGAGGGGTGTATCTCAGCCCCCACCACGAGGGCCGACGGGGACCCAGGGGGAGCGTGCATAACGGTTGCGCAGTGGGGACGGTGAGGACACCGGGGCGGTAGGGCGAAGGGGCGTTTGTGTTTAGGAGAGGAAGGTGATGCGAGGCTTATGGCGTCGAACCTTTCGGGGTCACCACTGGCGCGGCGCTTGCGGCCCCTATCCCTCCGTCGTGCGGCCCGCGTGGGTGACGGCGGGTCACGATCCGGAATGGGGTGGCCGAAGGCGCCGGTGGAGAGGGCGTAGAAGGGGCAGGGGGGGTTGCCGACGAAGCATCGGCGTTCGCGGAGGGAGCACGTGGGGACGCGCTGGTAGTACGGGGAGCCGCGGTAGGAGTCCGCTGGGCGGCAGAGGATGGACTGGGAGTAGCGGACACGGTGGGTGGAGGCGCGTTGGGAACCGCCGGTGAGGACGGGGTCCGGGAACGGAGAGCCTCGGCGTACGAGGCACCACGCCGGGCCTCGCCGCCACGCAACCGGTCCCGCGCCTCCCGAGCGCTGAGAAACTCTGATGAACAGAGGGCCCGAACCTCCCTTTCAAAGAGGAAGGACGGGCAAGAGCGGGATGAAGCAGGGTGTGGTCCATGGCAGTTGGTGCAGGAAGGCGGAGCAGTACAGGACAAGGGGTGGGGAGGCCGCCGCAGCGGACACACAACGGGGCCGGCTGACGGCAGGAGCTGCTCACGTGGCCAAACCTATTACACTGAAAACAGCGCGTAGGATCTGGCACGTATGGTCGTACTGAGAATTCGCACGCTCGTCTCTCACCAAAGCCCCAGAATACCGAAACGGGGGACCAGTGAGTCGAAAGTGAGGAGCAGGCGAGGAGAAGGGGCAGTTGGGGACCGCGATCTGTCGGGAAAGCGGTACACCCTCACAACACCCTGGGAGGCGAGGTCAATCTGGAGGTCTTCCACCGGGATGGGTAGAAGACGAGCAGCGTAAATTGTGCCCTGGCACTGATTGAGGCGGGGGTGGGGAGTCACCGTGATCCCGCAGCCCAGGACATCGGGGATAGCGAGCAGAGAGGAGGTTTCGGCAGAGGAACGCGACCTTATCAAAATGGAGCCATCCCTCTGAGGCCGAAGGTCAAAACGCGCCGTCCCCGTCTTCCCATGGATCGCTCGAAAGAGACGTTCGTGGTTAGTGGGGAGGGGCTTGGAGGAGGAGGGGCGGAGGACGAGGAACTTGTCCATCGTCCTAAGGCCGAGTGAAGCCGTCTGGCCAAACACCACCGGAACTTCGAGGGGGCGAGAAGACGAGAAAGGCGGACGGCGACGTCGGGTCCCACGTCCCCCAGGGGCCGAGGGGGCCGGGGGCGATGAGGCCCGACCGGAGTGGGAGGCGACCGGGGCCGCGGGCCTCCCACCTGAGGGCGAAAAAGCAGGTGGGTCCCTATCGGGACGTGGAATATGGGGGGATCCAGGGGTCGGGGGGTCCACTGCAGGTCCATCCGCTACTGGCGGGGGTCGGGCAGCGGCGCCACGAGCCTGGGGAAGAGAGGGAGAGGAGGCGTCGGCAAGAAGAGCAGACGGGTGGGCGAGGGCTGCCGACTGCCCTTACCAGACCCACGGTCCAAAGAGGTAGTCAGAGGGAGGTCAGATGCACAAGCCGGGTCGTCAACGAGGTCCATTAGAGTTGTAAGTGTTTCCATAGAAAATTTTTATTGTAGTTTCGCGCCCGGGGCCGCGGGGAACCGATTACCCGGGGCCCAAGGGGACCAAGCGCACGCCGGCGGGGGGTGGGTGCCTCGTCCCATGCAGGTACCCCCGTTTCAAAAGGGGCCCTTGCAGCGTCGAGAGTTCTCCCCCGCCGGCAGCAAAGACCAAGGCCCCCCAGGGTCCCAGGCCTGGGCACCCTACCAGCCAACTTAGTCCGGCCCCGGCCATGGGGGCGAGACCCCCAGCGACCAGCCCCGGCAGCCCACGGGGCGCGCGCGAAGTGAACAGAGAAAGCAGAAAAAACAGAGGGGGCAAGGAAGAGGGTAAAGAGGGGAAGACAGGAAAGAGGGGGCTGTAGGATAGCAGGGTATGCTAAAAGTCCACTTCGCAACCGGGCGGGGACCCGGCAGGGCCCCAGCCGCGGCTGACCCCCCTCGCCACATGTAGGCAGGAGCCCGCGGGCGATCCACCCCAGAAAGACCGCCCGCGGGGAGGGGGATATATATATTATATATATATACATATATACAGGGTGTCCCAAAAGTCTCCATACATAGGGAAAATTAGCACTTTTTAGCAAAATGTAACTTTATTTACAAAACACACACTACATGATTGTCATTTCTTTGTAAACACACACGGATGCGTCTCCCACTCATGGTGAACTCGTGTTAACACATTTGGTGTTATGGATGTAATTGCACTTCGAATGCGTTCCTTTAGGCAATCCATGTTCTGTATCTTTTCCTGGTACATTATGTCCATAACACCAAATGTGTTAACACGAGTTCACCATGAGTGGGAGAGACGCATCCGTGTGTGTTTACAAAGAAATGGCAATCATGTAGAGAATGTTTTGTAAATAAAGTGACATTTTGCTAAAAAGTGCTAATTTTCCCTATGTATGGAGACTTTTGGGACACCCTGTATATATATTTCATGTCTAGAGAGAGCCTTTACACTTTTTTTTTTTTTTGTTCTGTAGGGACATTGGAAATCTTATCTACATAGACTAAGAAGAATTGAGGATTTGAAAGCTAAGATAAGACTGGAATTGCAGCACATTTCTGCTGAAATAATCGTGAGTGCTCAGAGAGCTTGCCAGTTATGAGTAATGAAGTGTCCTGAAATTCAGGGTGAACAATTTGAACACCTTCTGTAATAGCATGTTGAAAATAAAACTATCAAAGTTCTATTACTCTTTCTACATATTTCCAGACATATATAATATACAGGGCATTTCGTGTGTGTATCAACTTGTTGAACAATCCCTCTCAAAATCCTATAAAGTCTCCCTTACTTTTTTCATGAATGTCAATGAGAAGGAATGTTGGGTAATTGGCACAGTTGTGGGCAATGTATGTTCCTTGTGTGTTGAGATCTTCAATGGGTGGTTTTACAATTCGCATTGTCCTGCGAACCACTGAGGTGTCGACGTTGTAGTAGCCTAAGAGAAAGAAGGAAAAATTAATTTAGTTCATCACATCGATGTAAAGGTGGTAAAATATGTAAAGTGGGAAGGTAAGCTGCAAATTTTTTGAGAATGGTCCTTACCCGTCCATATCTTGCTGACAAGGTCAAACATGGACTTTGGGGGCTTCACGTGTTTTCTGTCCAGAGGCATTACGAAGCAACGTTGGGTAGTCAGATCAATGATTCCAGTTTTGTTCTTGGAAAGAAAATTAAGTTTATTTCTTTGTTTTTTTTTTTATAGAAAATCATTCATCTCTTGACTTAGTCACACTGAAGAAGGCAAAACTGTTACTCCAACACAAATCAGCATTTTCTCATATCTATCACAATAGTTATGACGACTATTATATACAAGGACTGTATGTACAACAATAATATACAGGAATACCTCAAAATTCATCATTAATTTGTTCTGGAATAACACAAAATGATGAAATTTGAGGTAGATTATAACAGGTTTCAATGAGAGAACATTTTACTGTATTACGTTATTAAACAGATTAATTAATCAAATTCTACTTGTTTTTTGGCAAAATATAATGTATATTGCGGCGGTTCTTAACCTTTTTCGTGTCATTTCCCCCTTCAACCAGTTCAGCCTACCCGATTTCCCCCTCCATTAGGATACAGGAAAAAGTAGCCTCAGACAAAATTTAATAACATTAGCAGACTTATAATGCACACTAATTATATGATCACCAAACAAAATTCTGCCATAAATCCCCCCTGGATTCCTGAAATTCCCCCTCTGGGGGAAATTTACCCTCAGGTTAAGAAATGTTGGTATATTGCATTGGTAAACAGTTGAATTTTGATCATTTTTTTTTTTTCACATTTTTTCAAAAAAGTCTAATCTGCAAATATGGAAGATGGATTGCGAAACTATAGGTAGTAAAAGATTGATGACAAATCCGCGAAATGACGAATTTTGAGGTATTCCTGTACAGGCATTCTGCATCTCCTGTAGCTAACTAGTGTGTACATTTGATACAGAATATATTGCATTTCCATCAAGGGCTTAAATATATTTTAACTTACAGTTTTCCTACGAAGGCTTCAAGTAAACCTTTAAGTTAGCACTATGGTAGGAAATAAGTTAAAGTAAATAAAACCTTTTATTCTTAAGATAAACAAGGTTTGCCAATCAGAAAGGCTTATTTATTGTATTATATACCAAATGCATACCGTTTTGAAGTCATGGATAAATTGACCCTTTCGACCATAACCAAAATCTGGTACATCAATACGCTCATACAATTCTGATTCCAAATCAATGTCAAACTCTTCTCTGAAGCGGTCATGTGATGGGAGCCATTCAGCATGGCTGTCTTCCTGTAGACAAAGTAAAATTGATTTAGATCATAATGTACCTTGGTGGTGTAGTGGTTAGCGTTGCTGACTACGAATCCATCAGCCCCCAGATCCAGACCCAGTGATGGCAGGTGACGTGCAGCAAAACCCATTCTTCATCCTTCCACACAATAAAAGAAATTGGTTGGTAGATAAATGGGTACCCTGGGTAGCCTAGTAGTTGAGATGCTGGGCTGCTGGTGGGGCATGGTTTGGATTCCACATTAAACTGCTGGTCTAAGGTGGAATGACAAGCTTGACCTTCATCAGAATGAACAATTCAGGTGGAAGCAAAACAAAGGTAAAGGTAATATTTAGTGAAGAGCATTCATATCCTCAGTTCACTACCACTCACAAACCTAGTCTTACTCTCTCATTTTGTATACACTCCTCCCCTGATTTATGAACACTCACTGTATGAATTCTTGAACAAAAAAAAAAATTTTGTCCAAAGGCTTGATTTACAAATGAAAAATTAAAAGTTATGAACAAAATTGTTTGTTAAAATCTTAATTTTTCGTAGCATCAGCAGATGTCTAAAAGTGACTGCAATATTTTTGGTAGTAGTAAATATTACTAAAAAATAAAATTAAACCATATAAAATGTTTTAAATGTATTTAAGACCTTCATTACTGAACCATATTCATTACAGTAAATACAAAATATTTTGTCTTTATTGTTGTGAATGGTCTCTGTCATTAATGGTTGAAAGCAACATTAATCATTACAGTATAATAATGCTGTACACTCATTATTCTACAGTATACTTAATCCTAAGGAGAAAATGCACAGAATTTATTCATCACTATCATTTTCAGTCATACTTCTGTGACCTTCACTACCACCATACCCCACATCCCACTTTTTCTGTAATATCCCATTTTACTTTACAATAATAAATATATGAATATATGCAGTTGAGATCTAAAAATATTGTTTACAGCAAAGACTGTGGGCAAAAACATGTTTTTTTACCATTTTAAGACATTCTGGGGAAGTGATTTTTGTTTGTAGGAAACTTCTCAACTTTTATAACGGGAGTCAATGGGAAAATAGGGTTCAATTTACGAACAGGTTTTCAGGAACGTAATTCATTCATAAATCGGGGGAAGATTGTATTTAGAACAAAGAACCTTTACTTTTTCTTAATGTTACAGCATTAACTTGAAAATGCTATTAAGCTTCATTATTATTAATTACATGAATTTGGTAACCCTTTTGACACTATAATCAGAGCTGGGCAGTATTTAAATACATTTGTGTATTTAGAACTGTATTTATAAATACATTGTTTTTCATGTATTTAAATATATTTAAATACATTTGTGTATTTAGAACTGTATTTATAAATACATTGTTTTTCATGTATTTAAATATAGTATTTAAATACTCAAAATATAAAAATATAAATACTTTTACTGGTTTAATACACGTTCTGTACTAGCACAGTACGACGCGTCGACAGTGTAGTACAGCATGGTTCATGTTTCAACGTGTCAGTTCAATCAGTTGTGTGCCACTCTTAGTCGAAAGCGGTTGATTTCTTTATTGTGTGCGTGTCATGGCTTAGTGAATGCATATGTTAAAATTTGTATGTATTTAAAATGTATTTAAATACAATTGATGTATTTTGTATTTAGTATCTAAATACATTTGTAAAATGTATTTAGTATTTAAATACATTCAATGTATTTATTGCCCAGCTCTGACTATAATGACATACTACATCATATTTGGGCAAGCTATATTTAGTTATACCAGAATGAAACTATTAATGCCAATAGAGAAGGCAAGATTTTTGAGTGGAACAAAAATGAGACATGAGACACCTAGCAAAATGGTCAAATTAAAGACCTTTGGATGAAGACTTCAAAGCATAAATTTAGTTTAATATGATAATTCTTGAAAATAATTTCATCTCATTCAGAATTAGGATTACTGTAGGACCCAAATGTTGCCATTTACAGGCATTAAACATTACAAAAAGTTCTTGGCACCTACATTACCAAGTTTGAATTAAAAATTCTAAACACTTTCCCTGACCTTGAAGATGGGTTTGTTTGGTCCAAGAAGATAATCTTTGTGTCCAAAATGAAGAGTATTTTTCTCATATGGAATCCCACACCATCCACGGAAACGGGACATTCTCTGTTGGTGAGGTGGAAGGGAAGGGAAGAAAATTTTATTTATATACTGCAAACTCTCAAGGAAAAAGAAAAATGATTCAAAGGCCTTTCATGTATTCAGAGCTACACCTTGTCAGGGAAAATAAATAAATAAATAAATAAATAAATAAATAAATAAATATATATATATATATATATGCCATAATGAAGATACATTACAACTTTTGGCTGCAAAGTACCATTATTAGTTAATCAAGTTAGGGCAAACTTTATATTTATCATTTACAAGCCTATTTTTTGTAAGGTATAAGAAAAATGTAAATATGGTTTGCCATATCAGTAGTTAGAAACTTTTTTTTTTTTTTGTAATTTACAAAATTATTAAACATGGATATAACTAACATAAGGCCTGCTGTATATTCCAACAGAAAAATAATTTTCTTAGAAGTTACAATCACTTGATAAAGATATATAAGAATTATATGTTACTGAGAAATTATACTGATTTATAAGACAAAAAAAGTACAGGACTCCCTCGCTATACGTTGGCTCAGTATACGATATTTCAATAGAACGATCTACACTTTTTAGCACCTTTTTCTGCATATACGATCTCAAGACTCGCTACCTATTATGATCAATCGAGCAGAGCAAGTGAATTTTTCTGGGTGGCAGTACTAGCTGTGCGTAAGTCCACAGTCATTTATCTTTTCCAAAATGGTTGACCAATGTTTACATTCATCAGCGCCACCCGTGGCCAACTCACGCACCATCTCCCTCGCTTGCTCTCTCTCTCACATGGCAGCCTTCTTGATTGTATACCTGTACTTCCCAGCATTCATTCCAGTGCTTTTACGTTCATCAATGATTGTGGTTATGTGCCCTACCACACGATCATAACTGTTCTGTGCATTGTGTGGAGTGATTGTTTTAGTGTTGAAAGCATGGTGAAGTGAATACAACTGTACTGTAGCGATGTCTTCCAAGTGTGGTGCCAAGTCCAGTGGTGCTAGCGGTGCTGGTGGTAGTAAGCCAAAGCGTCATGAGCAAGGTTAAGGTGCAAATTACATTGCACGTGTTCTCAGCCTGCCTCAATCAACTGTGATCAAGTCTGCTGCTACCATCAAGGCAGCAGGGGAAAACATGACATCCTTGACTGCTATGAGGGTGACTCATACATGCGAGCCTGCAATGGAGTCTTCTCCAGTTATGGATTGAAGATCAGACCAATCGCCAGATGCCCCTGTCCTGGTTACCAACAAAGCCCTTGCGTTGTGGGAGGATGGGAGGAAGGAAATGGGCCTAGAGAGTGAAGGATCATTATTCAAGGCCAGTAAGGGGTGGTTTGAGCGCTTCAAGGCTCGTGCAGGTCTCCATAGACTCAAACTGTCTGGTGAGGCTGCGAGTGCAGACCAGCCTGCTGCCAACGCATTTCTCAATGTCTTCAAGCAGCATATCGAGGAAGGCTACACTAGCAAGCAGGTGCTGAATTTTGATGAGACTGGCCTATTTTGGAAAAGAATGTCTTCCAAAACCTTCATCACCAAGGAGAAGACAGCATCTGGCTTTAAAGCTGTTAAGGATCACCTCACCTTGCTGCTCAGTGGCAATGCAGAAGGAGACCTGAAGCTGAAGCCTCTCCTTGTATACCATTCTGAAAACCCCAGAGCACTCAAGGGCTTCATCAAGGAGCAACTTCCCATCATCTAGAGGTCCAATCCCAAGGCCTGGCTGACAACCTCAATGTGCCAGAGTTACGTGGCAGGCTACCTCTCCCCTGCCCTCAGAGACTACACTTCCACCAACAACCTGGCCAACCACTTCCTACTGTTGGTGGACAATGCCCCTAGCCATGCCACGGGCATGGAGGACTGGGTGGACAACATCAAGGTAGTGTTTTTGCCTCCAAACACCACAGCACTCATCCAGCCCATGGATCAGGGGGTAATAACAACATTTGAGGCTTATTACCAGCAATGTACCATGCAGCAGCCCCTCCAAGCTATTGATACGCCAGATAAGCCTTTCATCAAGGATTTCTGGCATCAACATAACATCAAGAAAGCCATCGACAATATTGGTGAGGCATGGAAGGAGGTGAAGCAGTCTACCATGAACGCGGTGTGGAGGAAGATCTGGCCAGTGTGTGTTCATGACTTTACGGGCTTCCCCTCTGTGGTGGATGTTCGCAAGGACATCATGCGACTGTCACACGAGGTGGCTTTGAGGAGGTTGACAAGGACAATGTAGAAGAGCTGCTGGAGAGCCACAGGGAGACCCTGAGCAAGAATGGGCACATCAGGAAACACAAGCTGAAGGGGAGACACCAGAGAGAGTGCTCGATGTCAAGACACTTCAAGGGATCTTCAGTTTCTTTGACCAAGGCATTGCTCTGTTAAAGGAAAGTGACTCCAACCCTGGAAGGCGTGGAAATACGGTGCACCTGATTGAGCAGGATCTTCGCTGCTACCGAGAAATGTACGCAGCAAAGAAGAAGGCAGACAGGCAAACAACAATCTCCAGTTTCTTCAAGCCAAGGAGGCCATCAACAAGCTCCCCTCCACCAGGCCAGTCCTCACCAGCCCACTCTACCTCTTGAGGATGACAAGTGAGGGCAGTGGGGTACCTACCATCCTCCAGCGGGACACATCATAAGACATGATAATGACTCAGACCGGACAAGACCAGAATTGGTAAGTAAAAAATTTTGCCTTTTTTTAATACACTTTGTTTTTCTTTAAAAATGTTTTCGTTTATATTTCTTTTAAGACAGTATGCAAGTGTATTTTTCATTATAAAAATGCTTTTTGGGTGGTGATACAGGGTAATTATAATTATGTACTGGGGTTGGACAAGTCCTAGAATGTATCTCCATTGAACCCATGTTATAATGGGCTCGCTGTACGATCAGTTTTCCAGGAACGTATCCTGATCGTATATTGAGGGAGTCCTGTACCAGAATTCTAAAACATCTTGGAACCCTGTTCCCATTACCATCACTTTCACACACTATCAGCTTACTCTTATCTACATGCAAACTTAGCCCTAGAAAGCCAGTGGCCTATGATAAGAGTATACAGGTATACACCATTATTCATAGCTTCACTTATATGTAATATGTTTTTTGATACCAAATTCCGCTATTCACAATGCCAGATAAGGGAAAAAATAATTTGCAGTTCCACCTGCTACCAAACGCAATGCAGCATGCCTGTATCACAGGCCATTATTCAAGAAAAGGCATGGTCTTTGTGGCAAGATGTGAGGAAGGACATCATTGGTAAAGGTGAGAGCAGTGGTGGTGAAACTTTCAGTGCGAGTCAGGGGTGGTTTGAGGAAATAAAAGTACAGTACATGTATATGTTTATTCTTTTATTGATGTTATTCATAACTTACTATGCTAATACAGATCTGTATTTATGTTTTATACTTGCTTTTATGTATTGTATGGGAATGTATTCAAACATCTTGCCTTCTGAAAAATGACCACTGGAATGCATCCCCCCATAAAACATATTTATATGGGAAAAAATTATTCATTATTTGCAATTTCACTATTCATACGAGTCAGAAACAACTCTTGTGAAAACTGGGGTATACCTATATTTGTTTTTTCTGGAAATGATGTCTATTATTGTGGGCAAGTTAATTTTTATTATTGCTCAGTAACATTGTTTAACCCTTTCTTTGCCTGTCAAAAGGGTTTTCTTTAGGGTTTACCAAAACGATTTTTGGGTATGAGGAAGTATGGTTACAAGAAATGAAAAATGTGAAAAGTGTTAGTATTATAGGAGTATTAGGGTGTCTGACCAGCAATAAAAAAGCGTGTATCACATTTGATGCACAGAGCAATAAAACTAGTAATTATTAGTCGTACGTTCTGCACATCACATGTGAAGCATACTCAAGAAGAATACTTTTTTATCTGAAAGTATTTTCTACACTAACCATTGCTTTTGCACTAATCATTCTTTCTTGTTGAATTGGCTGAAGCATTGCTGAATGAGGGCAGAATTTTAGTCACTGACAATTGGTACAGCAGTATTGATTTAGCAAATTATTTGAAAAAGAAAAATACAGAATACTATGGGACTATGAGAAGAAATAGAAGTGGAATACCAGCTACAATAAAATCTGCAAAACTGAAAAAAGGAGAAGTAAAAGGAGCAGTAAATAAGGATGGAATTAGAATAATGAAGTTTCAGGATAAGAAAGAAGTCTTCATGATATCAACTTTTCATGGGCCTAATCTAAAGGAAATTGATAAATGAACACATCAAGGTCAATCAGTTTCAAAGCCAGTAGTAATATTAGACTACAACCAAATAAAAGCGGGGACTGATCTTTCAGATCAAATGATTTCATACTACAGCCCTGCTAGAAAAAGTGTAAAATGGTACTGCAAGGTACTGTTTGAATGTATGAGCATTGCATTATTGGATAGTTGGGTCCTTTTCAATAAGTTTTACAGTGTAAAGGACATCAAGCTATCACCATATACAAAATCAGTAGCAATGTCGCTGCTTGGTATTACTGAAAAAAGCTGTGACCAAACCAATCAGGATAGAGCATGAACTAAAGGAAATAAATTACTTGTGCATCACATATGATACTTTATACACCTTGTGCATCATATATGATACTCAAATGCATAAGATCACAGTCTAATTCATACATTCTGCATCAAAGCTTACTTTTCATCCGTTTGAAGTAAAAATAAAGCATTAAAAATATCTGAAATGTGCATCATATGTGATGCACAAGCGTCTCAGCCTTGCACCTTGTGTATCACATGATGCGTATAAATATAATTTTTATTATAGCATTAACAAAGACCTGACACTAGTTACTGTGCACACAATTCTACACTGGCCTTCTAGGGTTAACAGCTGTTTTTGACAAAAATCCACATATACAGTACAGTATACTCTTCCTTACTTCTACCAATCAGCACTGCACTGCCTCCATATAGAGAATAAGACTGTCCAGTGCTGGTTAAGTGTGTGGTCTACCTATGATTCGGCGGTCTACCTTTTAATTATAGCTTCTTATCTTGTTTACTAATTGTTTGTTTACATCCCATTATCAATCGCCCTTGACGATTGGTTAGGTTTAGTCATGATATTTTCGTTAGTTTTAACGAAAATATCATGATTAAACCTAACCAATCGTAGGTAGACCGCACACTTAACCAGCACCAACTGTCCATTCATTACCACTTATTCTTCACACTTACAGTGAAAACTCAAATTTTTTCTTAACCTTTAAGACTAATTTTGTTTGGTCCAAATAAATAATCTTTGTGCCTAAATAGGTATATTTTTCTTGAAAGGAATCTCTCACTATTGAAAGCGAGTGAGAGATGTTTAAATTCTACCAAATATATCAAAAGACTATATATACACTGGCAATCAAAACTGGGGCATTCAGGAGAGATCACCCAATGCGTGTCACCACTTCAACTCGGATTTTGATGAAAATTGACATATGGAGTTCTTCTGGGTGCTGATTTCACTGGTCAAAATAAAAAAGTTCTATGACCCATGGTTTTTGAGATACGGGCCCCACTTCACCACCTAACTTTAATGGGCAATAACTCCCAAACATCTTACCATAGACCCATAAAACTATACATTTTTAGAATCAGCATGAAAAGATCTATTAAATGATACCACATTCAAATGTGTAGAATAATAATGAAAATTTCCCCCTTTTTTATTTTTTGACCCCCACCCTCCCTACGCAGTGAAATAAAAAAAATTTCATTTATTAAACTTCCATTAATTGTTAAAAGATACAAACAATAAAAAACGTGGGTATCAAGTTGCAAGATATTTTAAAAATTATTGAAAAAATATGTACATTGTGAAATTTTGACATTTTTACACCTGCAGACTAAAATAGAGAACTACAAATGATATATTCACATTGATGAAAATAAACAGCAAAAATACAAATTGAACACACACATTACATCAAGTTGATTCATAATTACACGAGTTTTTTCAACTCATTTTCTGGGAAAACATTGAATACGCATTGTTCCTGGCTTTAAAGTTGGTGTGCTTAATAAACCTACAATTTTATCTCTTGATATGTGGCATGTATCTCTAATTTCTGGAAAGTAATAGTAAACACTACCCTGATGGGTGCAAAAAGCTAACCTCAAAGTCATCAAATTCCTCATTATAGGAATGTACAAATCCCAACCATTTCTGATCATTGTAAGTACAAACTATGTACTCTCCTATTTTCGGATTAACTTCAACATTATCTTCACCCAGAAAAGCTTTGCTTATGTAAAAATGAACAATGACTAATCCATATTCATTTTTACATAAGAAACCAAAATCGCCTAAGCGAGTTTTGGATAAAAATTGTATTTGTAGCTTCCTATTTTTGTTTGTGTCATAACCTTACGATCTCCCATTTCTATGGTTTAGTCGTATCCATTTTCCATTTTTGTTATAGAAGTTATTATAATTAATTATGAGTCTTGCATCTCACCCTCGACCCTAGATTATGCATACACAGTGCATGTAACAGGATTGGAACCCGTAGTTGTACTTCTTAGTCATTAATACCCACTCTTTGTCTCTAATTCATTCTTGTAAGTCTTCCTAATAATGATTTGTACTATACGTACAAATTCAATAACTATGACGTCACATTTTCCCGTCATTAATTTCCCTTCATCATATCTAGTATTCAATGTATGAAAATTCTTTATCATCATCATAAAAACTGTACACTCTATAGAAGTCATTATTTATATGTTATGTAGTATAAATATTATTATTCAACCATATTCATCCATACCATATGTGCCCATGTACTTTGTATTATATTTCTAAAATCTTAATTGTCTATTAATATGAAACACTAACAAAACAAAGTTATAGTAACTGTTTAATTATAATTAACTAATACTTTTAATTTAATATAATGTAATGTACTTTAATGAAACTGTACTTAATGATGTAATGTACTAAATAACGTAGTCAATGTACTTTAATGAAATTGTAGTTAACAATAATAAATGAATTGATAATTATAATCATAGTTACAGTAGACCAAAATTACAATGTACTCAATGTCCGACCTGACATTATGTCGCCATAAGGAATGTCAAATCGGCAATACTGTTATGTATTTTTATTATTATTTTTCCGTTGTGATAAATTTTGATGTGCTTTCTACTTTGCCAAATAATTGATGACCTGTTGTTCTTTAAAATCTCATAATCATTTTTTTAGATTTAGCTGAATAATGAATCCTGAGTAACTTTTGCCATGTCATGTTTTGTATACATTCTTTCTTCATTATAAATGTTGAAGTCATGTCTTGCCTAAGCATTTAATTGTAAATCTTAAACCTTTAATTTTTACTCATATGCATATTTTAGTGTAAAGATGCATAGTTCAATTTCCACTTTTAGTTAACTTGGCAGATCATGATAACATCAGATCTGAAAATATGCAGTTTAAGATAAAAATATGGCTTCATCTTCAAATATCTTGTTTATTCGTTTAAACCTTACACAGCTAAAAGATTTACTTTATTTTCAAATATTGTGCAAAAATAATACAGCCTCTTCAACATTTAATAATGATGATATTAGTAGAATTGGGGTATATAAAGCCCACCAATTTCTTTCATGTTTGTTCTGATACCAACTACGAGGCTGAGCATTACCTGTAACAGTTTAGGAGTAAAACACAGTAAGAAAAAGTCTTTACCTTCTCCTTCGAGCCGTGCTCTCTTCAGAAAACTTAGTCATTAAAATCTCCCAATAAGCTACAAGAAGAATTGGAGAGAAACCTCAAAGAATTTAATAAGCCTCTCAGAATCCTCCGAGCCACTAAAGAAGAACTCTTAGTAGTATAGAAGAAACTACTGCAAGTAACAGATCCGTTGCTGCCTCCTAACCAGAACCCCCGTCGACTTCGAACCAACCCAGGGCCATAGACGGAGGGGTTAACACTTATAATCCTCACCTCACCAACTTCATCAGAAGATAATTCAAATGTTTTTGTTATTTGCGTTAATAGGTACAAATCTGTGGAATTTTTATGTTCCTGTTTGCTACATACTTTTTTCATATCTGTCACTTCAAAATTTTTCCATAGCTTCAATTTCTTCAGAATTTATTAAGAGAAATTTTATGCTGTCACTCATATTGTTTGAACAAAATTCAAACAGGTCTTCTGGTGTTAATATTTGATTTGCGAATGTTCTCTGCATACTCGCTCTGGCTACAGATCTTTTCACTGTACCCCCAATCCCATCACAAGCGCTCTTACCATGGCTTGTGGCAAAGAAATGCCACTCGCATTCCAGCCCAAAATCTTCATGTTAACAAAGTGGGAACTATTTTTATGTTGTCCTGCACATCAATCAGTAAAATAATGTAATTTTTTGATATGAAGGTGGGATTTTCTAATAATAGGTATGAGTGTATTTAAAAAAGTGTAAATCATTGTAGTGTTATGTTTTGTATTTGGAGATAAAAAACAATAACTTGCATGTTTCGTTTCATTACTTTCTGGTTCCTTATAATATAACACAAAGGGATGCACTGTGCATTAGGTATTTTCCCAATGAAAACCTTGGGCTGCATCCTGTACTACAAATGAGTAGTTTTCTGAAAAGTCATCAAAAACTGCAGCTGTATGGCTATTTAAATTATTATTCAAGTTTTTTAGAAATGCACTCTGATTCTTTGCTATAAAATGATGTGTCAATTTGACAATTTTTGTGCTTAATGAATTTATAAATCTACAGATTCTGTTTTTTCAACCATATTGCATCGATCTGTAGTAACCCATTGTTTATATTTTATTTCCTCACATTCAGGATCATTAACACTGAAAAGTGAGCAAAAAATCTTAATACCTTGTTCTTTTGGACAGAGATTACATATTTGCATCATGCAATTCCTGTTGTTGACATCACACACTGCTTTCTCCATAAGAGTTGTGTATTCCAACCCTTTGACACCCAAAGCTGAGAATTGTATTTTGGCATTCTGGTGGTATGTACATACACACACAGAATGGGTACCAGCAGCTCCAGCTAAAACACAATGTCTGGGGCAAAGGCTGGCAAAACTAGAGAAGCCAATTTGGGGACTATCTGGATTATTTTTAGAGAGACTAAAAGCTTCTTTCAGATTCATTAACACCAGTCTTTTCTGCACAGATTCTTTATACCCACTTTCATTTCTGATACTCAGGCAGTCTTTTGTACCTGGGCACAAATGACTGATTTCATCTGATTCAAAATATTTCTAACAATCTTTAGTACCTTTAGTTATTACTTTTCCTTTTGACATGGGTTCAATTTCAGGAATAATTCCAAGTCTGTTTTATATTTCTGCTTTTCTTAACTAAATATTCAGTTGTCTGAAATAGATTTATAGTTTTTGATATGGTAAATGGAGATAATGTCAATATTTTGAGTTTCCTCTCATAACTGTCAGTAGAATGGAAAGCTTCAACCAGTTCATTCATGAGATGAATCATTGACCTGAAACAAATTCATGAATGTATAATAGCTATAAACAAAACATTACATGTGCATATTAAATTTTTTGGATTATAATATTGATTTCAAGTGTAACAAAATGAGCATTCTTTGAGATAGGGTCAAATTAAACCAAAAATTATTTTGTGACCAAATGAATTCCAAATGATTTAATGGGCCCATTGATCTCCAATCTTTAGGGAGTTGTACTTCTAGTTTCTACTATCAAAGGTGAATACCTACATTTTGTTTTTATGCTTCAGTTTTAGTTTAGGTATATTCCTACTTAATAATAGCGTATCATTTTAAAATTCATACCTTTGAATTTCATGATCCAACTTTGTAGCTTTTGATAGGCTTGGGATCTCAATTTCTAAACTTATTTCTAGCTTTTGTTTTAAAGAACGACATGCTTTTTCTATTGTTTGAATAGCTTTTGCTTCTTTTCTTGAGGAACCCAAACCATCTGAAATTTTTTAATTAATAAATATTTGACTCCATTTGATATATATGAACAATAATAATTAATGTCAACATATTAATTTCATTAAGTTTTTCAGCAACTGCTGAAAAACTGTCTTGAAAGTAAATGCATTATAAATAAATAATATAAATAAAAAAAACTTATAAATATAAAAAGTACCTATCATTAAATACTTACGCTTCTTCACTGGAGTCACAGCAAGACTTTCTAGAACTTGAGAAACCTCTTCTTTGGCATTACTTGATATACTTGGATCATATTCATCGCTTTCTGAAATAACATTCTCAGAAGACTGATTGTGATCAGACTTCACTTTGTGATGTTGATAGCAACTCTGGTCTCTGTGTCAATAATTTTCTACAGTTGCTACATAGTACAGTATTCCTTTGTAGTTTCCATTTACATCAATCATAAAGTGATTGGCTGATGGTTCTTATATCCTTTTGTATCTTTTTCTTATGTTTTTGTAAAGGATCACGACAGTATCTAACCATTTTTCATTACTAAAAATACACAATTGTAAATCTCAAAAATAAGATGTGCTTATTTTGGGTCAAATCATATCTGTAATAAAAATAAGCATAATTAACAAACATTTGAGAGAGAGACTGCATGAATACGAGTTATACACAGGATGTAAATATATCAACTGTAGTTCTCTATTTTAGTCTGCGTAAAAATGTCAAAATTTCAATGTACAATGTACAAATGTCAATATACATATTTTTTCAATAATTTTTAAAATATCTTGCAACTTGATACCCACATTTTTTATTGTTTGTATCTTTTAACAATTAATGGAAGTTTAATAAATGAAAAATTTTGTTTTGGATTTCACTGTCTACAGGGGGTGGGGGTCAAAAAGAAAAAAAGGGAAAAATTTTCATTAGTGTTCTACACATTTGAATGTGGTATCATTTAATAGATCTCTTCATGCTGATTCTAAAATGTATAGTTTTATAGGTCTATGGTAAGATGTTTGAGTTATTGCCCATTAAAGTTAGGTGGTAAAGTGAGGCTCCCAAGATTTTGGGGGCCCATATCTCAAAAACTATGGGTCATAGAACTTTATTTGAACCAGTGAAATCAGCACCCGGAAGAACCCCATATGTCAATTTTCATTAAAATCCAGGTCAGAGTAGTGACAAATTTTTTAATTTTTGGGTGATTTGTCCTGGAATGCCCCAATTATGGAAAAAATTTAAAAAATGCTGATTATGTAATAGAATTCTTTTCATAATCTACAGGAAGTAAAATGATACATCTGTCTAATTAAGCAGCTTTCTAATGTTGTGCTTTGTTTCATAAAGACTTACAAGCGAGTAAACAATATTGAAAGAAATTGTACAGGTGACCCTCTATATACACGGTTTCTGTATACACAGTTTCAGCTACACACTGTTTTGGTATTGTTCCCCACCCCCCATATACACAGGAGGGGATCTCGTCCATACATGGTTTTCCGAGCCAACACAGCTGTGTGTGGTGGCCTGTCGCTCTACCCCTCCCCTCCCTAATTGTGGCGAGGATTCTATTACCAATTTTGCAAATTTACAAATTATACATCACATAAAGGATGTTATCCAATATTTTAATTAATCATTATGTATTTACAATGTATTTTTATACTTTATTAGTACTACAATTAAAAAAATAAATCACAACAAATAACAACACTCACCAGTAAACATCGTCCGCAGCAACTCTACCCAATCTGCCTACCTTTATTTGTAAGTTAAACCATTTTTTTCTTGTTACTGCAGTAATAATATGTGCAATTAATATATAAATATACATGTATGTATAGTATGTGTTTTAGTGATGTATGAGGAAATATAGTTGGTCATAGGGAGGGGGTCAGTTGGATTGATTGTATTTTTTCCCATAAGGTATTAGTCCCCGTATGCACAGTTCCCATTTACACGGTGTTTTCAGGAACCTAACCCCTGTGCATACCAAGGGTCACCTGTATTTAATGGTGACATACGTTTTGATTAAAATAATTGTCTATGTTCACAGAAATAATAATATTGGTTAGAATATTTTTCTGTTATTTGTATTCCTACATTTTATCCCATTTTCCTTCAAAAATCTTCTTTGACTCATGAAACTTTAGATCACTAGTGTACTGCTCAAGACTTACCTGATGTTGCGCAACTTGTCTGTAGAGGTACACACCACCAATAATACAAATGCTCATGACAAGAAGTGCCGTGATGAAGACACAGACTGTTGTGGTTGTTGAAATGCGACGCCTGACTGAGGGAGAAAGCCACATCTCCATATCCATCCTACCTAAATCACCTCTTTCTGCCACACCAACATCAATACATCCTGAGCCCTATTAAAATTAAAAATGAAAGCAATTATTTTAAGTCACTTATTTTTAAGGCCTAAAATAAAGGTATAAATTTACTTGAAGCTGCGTACGCCGTACCATTCTTCAAAATACTAAACATTTTTAAATTAAACGTGGTTACAAAACTTAAAAAACCCAAGAATTTAACATTAAAACTTTTATTAGCACTTTACTTTATATTAAAGTACTAGTTTACAAATCATTTGCTTCAATTTTACTGACAAGAAAGGATCACCTTCCACAATTCTAACAATAATCTTAATTTAAAATAGCAAGGCTGAGCCTATATTTAAATCAATTATTCTGAACCCAAGTAAATTTTACTGAAATGCACTCAGACCTCATTAATTTGACACTCAGTATTTCAGGTATGATAATTCAGTTATTTTTCTGAGTGTCAAAATATCAGGCAAATTTCACCAAATCTTCCAAAATTTGCCTGATATTTTGACAGAAAAAGAGACAAATTGTCACAATATCTGAAATACAAAGTGTCAAATTAGCGAAGTCAGAGTGTATAAGTATTCTACATATTTATACTAGAATGAGGTGAATGAAGCAATATTTGAGAACAAACACTTGACAGATGGAGCCTAATTATTTACTGATCAGAAGATAGTTTCTGAACCTTAATTAATTTCAACTTTAACCAGCCTACTGTACTCAATATATTAAAAAGCTTACCGAAACATCATTGACGACCAAAGGTTTTTCCAATGGCTTTTCAGATGACTGTTTTTTATCTGTTTTTGGTTTTGTTACAATAGTCATTATGAAAACTCCTAATTATAAATTTAAAATGTCTAATTCCTGTAGCAAAGAAACAGATGGTTAATAGCAGGGATGGGCTAGATATCCTATAACAAACTGACCATCTTGCTTTTGATAAATATTGCAAGTAATTAACGTCTTCTAATTAACTGGGCTAGGGAGATGGAGAGGGAGAGAATTACAAGGATAAGAGGAAGCCTCAAAGACCTTCCAGTCCACTCTGGGAGGTTCCTGTTATTAAGCATTTTTTTTTTCCCCAACTATTCTAGCAGTAGTAGGAACTGTTCACAACTTCTGAAGGTAAACTGTTCCATGTATCACAGATCTTATACGTAAAGTAATTCCCACACACACTAGTCCTAAACCATTTCAAATCCAATTTCCAACCATTGTTACGAGTTGGGTTATCATTTAAACTAAACATGCTTCTAAAATTGACATCGTTGAACCCTCGTAAGAGGTTGAAAACCTCGATCAGTTGACTGTGCAGCCTCCGAGTTTCCAGCAAAAACAAGTTCAGGGCGCGTAAGCGTCGATTGTAGCCCAAATGCCTAACGGAAGGGATTAACTTTGTGGTCCTCGCCTGCACTCGCTCCAGCCTCTCAATATCTTTCCTGAGGGTGGGTGACCAAAACTGCACAGCATATTCCAGGTGCTGCCAAACCAGGGAATTGTACAGAGAGCACAATCTCCTTGTTCCAAAACTGAAATTGCCTCCTGATATAACCTAACAGCTTCTGGGCTTTCTTTTCAATCTCTACGCACTGTTTGCTAAATTTAAGGTCGCTGCTAATTAGCACACCCAAGTCCTTTTCCAAATCAGTCGCTTGGATATTACTCCCCAACACTGAGTAGTCCGACTTGGGATTGGCATAGCCAATGTGCATTACTTTGCATTTACCCGAGTTAAACAGCATTTGCCATTTTTCAGACTGCTCTCCTATCCTACCTAGGTCCACACACAGTTCCTCAATTGCTTCAGGCAGGCATCCTCACATTGGCCCCAAGCTTGGTGTCATCAGCAAATTTGGCAATCTGACTGACAATGCCACTGTCGATATCATTTACGTAAATGCTAAACAACAGTGGCCCCAAAACAGAACCCTGAGGAACCCCACTAGTGACCGAGGCCCAACCCGAACTAACCCCTTTAATTACAACCCTCTGCCACCTATTCTTCAGCCAGTTTTCAATCCACCTACCTACTTCCCCACCGATACCCAGCACACGCACTTTCGCCATTAGCCAGCAGTGAGGTACCTTATCAAAGGCTTTCTGAAAGTCGAGATAAAGTATATCACTCGCCCTACTCTTATCATACTCACCCAACATGACATGGAAAAACTTGAGCAAGTTGGTGAGACATGACCTATGCCATCTAAAGCCATGTTGGGAGTCCACAAGCAACTTGTAGGAATCCAAATGGTCAATGATCCTATCCACTATTATCTCTTCTATATAATTTACCTACAACTGAAGTGAGACTAATGGGACGATAGTTCCCGGGACCTTTGTGATCCCCTTTCTTAAAGATAGGGGTCACATTGGCTTCCCTCCAGTCACCAGGCACCTGGCCCATCTCCAACAATTTGTCTGGCCCAGGAGCCTTAAACGTACTCAGTCTGTCTATTCTATCGGCAATGACTGTCGCGGTACATCAAACACTATCCAGGCCAGCACCTTCGTGCCTCACGCCTGGCTCAGGGATGATCTGCGAGTCCCCAATCAAAACGGTGTCTTCCTCCTTCAAAGACAGGAGACTAAAGCGGTTGGAGGTCCTGACAGGGGCAACTGGGGTCTCAGGCTTCGGCTTCGCAGCCTTCTTGCCCGAGACTTTTCAAAACCCATTGCCACCCATACACACAGTTACACCAGCCAACCCACCCCAACCAGAAGCTACATCCTTCAGTTTCTTTGGGCCATCAGTAGGCCCCTTCCCACCTTTCTCTATGCCCTCCACCTCGCGCCGCAGTTCCGTGCATTCCACGCAGGGGGGATCTTAAACCAACATTTACTATATCAATAATCCATACTGTAGTTGGGGGAATGATAAGTCTTTACAGCCAATGTTCTATAAAATTTTATTCAAACTTCAGAACAGAACATGGAACTTTAGCTGCTTACAAGGGAATAAGTTGCCCTGCAGCAGTGAACACTGAACAGGCATTCTGAACTAACAGAATTTGGAGGTGCATTCAAATATTTCAATACCAATGGATTAATTTTACAAACTCACTGCAGTTTACTGTATTTTGCTATATTCACTTCTGTTTGTTATATTTCATAAGCTATGCCTTGCAGACACTACAATCTTGTTACAACAGGAAACTTTAACCCCCCCCATCTTGGGTGATATCCTATCTTGGGGTCACAAATACAAGCAATTGGCAAATGTACCAGTACATATTTAGTGACTTCCTGACATATGTATGACAGTGCAGTATCCTGTGTAATAAGACTTGTCTATAGATTAAAAATAAATGCTCACATTTTTAGTAAGTTACTTAAAATTAATCAAAACCTATGTGAAAATTACTGACTACCCAGTTAGGTCAACTGTACACCCTTGATGATTGGTTAGGTTGAGTCATGGGTAATTATTGAATGTTTCACCAACACTTAAATTAATATCCAAAATACATTTTTCTAAAGTATTTTGGTGTGTTCTGTTCAAATATGACCTTCATATCTTACGCAAATGAACGGAAACAAAGTTATGAAACATTAAAGTTTTCTTATGTTTTGGTTCATTTTCACTAGAAATGAAGGTTATATATGAACCACACACACCAAAATACATTAGAAAAATGTATTTTGGATATTAACAAAAACCAAACAGGCTAGGAACATACATTTTATATATATCTAACCTAACCTTAACTAGTGTGTTCTCTGATTGAGTGTGCTAACCTAATTATTGGCCTTCAAGGTCACTGTTGGTTAAACATTCAATAATAACCGAGTCATGATATTTTCATTAGTTTAAATGAAAATATCATGACAACCTAACCAGTCATAAAGGGGGTACAGTTGACCTAACCAGGCAATCCAGCCATGTTTTCTCATAAGAAATCAACAAAAATGATTCATCAAAGCAAAGCTAATGTTGTTAAATAATTTGGGATGCCAAAACAGGATATGTCACAAGCTCACAACAGGAAACTTTCAAGTACCATTATTCAATCTAAATTAATTTATGTGTAATACAAAATTCAAATAAACTTAAAATTATAAGGCAAGATGAATTATACCAAAATTACAACCTTGACATGAATTAATGTTCTCAAACTCCATATTTCAAACTTTTTAAAATAGAGAGACCTTTCCCTTACAAGTTACATCAAAAATGTCACTAATTTTAGCATAAAGAATGAAGTTACATTACTGTGGCAAGTTGGAAACAGAAACCTAAAAGCTTAGATTTGCTCCTGATACAGACAATGGGTGTCAAAAATATATCAATACTGTATATTCTTTTATTTATAAAATACTCAAAATTATAAAATTTCCACCCAACATTATTCATAAATAAAGTATTGCCTATCCAATGATATAATGTTTGTATATATGCATTGCATATTAAGAGGATGCCTCTGAACTAGGAACTAACCTGAAAGTTTATAAATTGTGTAAATGGTGTATATTTTTAGCTTAAGTTACTGTATGTAGGCTACTTGAAGGTTCTATAAATAACTATGTTAATTATCTGACTTGTGAATGTCATTTTGCAAAATCATCTTATAAAATATGGCTTATGACTTGGATAACCTCAACATACCAAAGTAGCTTCATGTTTTCCAAATGAAATGAGTATGTAGTAATTAGGAACCTATGGATTGTCTTTGGATAGTGAAATTTTACCCAATTTATAAACTTATAAATTGGGTAAAATTTCACTATCCAGAGGTCCCTAATTACTAACATAACTTTTGTTATAGACTGTCTCTGGATACTAAAGTTGTCATAAATTGTGTAAATAGTACAGTATATATTT
Source organism: Bathynomus jamesi (assembly GCA_023014485.1). NCBI lineage: Eukaryota > Metazoa > Arthropoda > Malacostraca > Isopoda > Cirolanidae > Bathynomus > Bathynomus jamesi. The sequence goes on along the minus strand of JAJOZX010001830.1, from coordinate 214,703 downwards.
TAGTTGAAGTTATGTAGGGTACTAGCTCTATAAATAGTTTTTTGTTAATAAGCCAACTCAAAATTAACATATTGCAAAATGTGACTAAAATAGTTCATGACTTGGATAAAAAGACAAAAGGGTATATGTATACTTTAGTGTCTGAAATTATTTATACAGTTAATATCAACATTTATACATTTAATAACAAAAAATATGGAAGCTTGAATATAACTTTATTAAAAGTATTAAAATGATATTACAACTGATAAATGCACCATGTTGACAACGTAGCTGTTGCTTTGCCCAGTTAGGTCAACTGTACACTAGGCCAGGTCAAAAATGAGAAATTTTTTTATTTTTAAAAAAGTACACTATGTGAGAAGTTTCATTTTATCATCTTAAAATATTAAAATATCAAGCATGTACTACCCCTAGCACATAACCCCCCCCATTTTTTAACCTTCATATTTGTATATATTTAAATGGGAAAAAATGTTATTTCTTAAAAAGTAGCTACACTATGTGAAGGTTTTTTTTTTATCACTAACAAAATATTAAAAAATCAAGCATGTGCTACCCTACTACCCCTATCACATGCCCCTCCCTATTTTACCTTCATATTTGCATGTTTAATGTTGTTATATGTTACATAAGTAGTTTGTTTAATGCTTGATATTTTTATGTTTCAGATAAATAGAAATAATTTGCATTTGCTTTAATTATAATATGAATTATCATAAATTATAAATTACATACAATTTGATTTTACTTCTGAATATAAACTGACTACTACAAGCAAGTCCTCAAATGCAGCCTTTGGATATCCTACGGAATTCCCAGCAACCATGACTCCTTCAAAAGTAGATGTGAGAGACTACCTTTTTGTGCACCATCATAAAGAAGTGAAATCAAAAGGATCAGCAACTGCTAATGATTGTTATCAGGGTTGTTGTAAAAGATATTGAAGACACTTGGACGAAATTTTCTTTTCCTACAATTAACACCAGTTGACTAATAGAAGCCGCCTCAAAATTGAACAGGGTGCCTTTACATTGAAGAAATGAAAGTTTTACCTTAAAAGTAGCTCAGTATGATGAAATGTTTGATATTGCTTCTTGTGAATGCTATGATAAGGGAATTGATAGGAAATCTTGCAGGTGTAAGGATAAAATACCAATGGCAGAAAGAGTCTTTTGTGGGTCAAAAACAAAGAAAAAATCAGTTAGGACCAACTGATCGCATAGCTAGTTCAAGAAGAAATGACTGAAGCCACCAATGTTTTACCATTGGAATTTATAGAAAATACCGAAGACGACATGGATGCAGATTCAGTGTGTCAGGATGTAGATTATGAAGCTGATTTAGAATTGACTTGAGAATATTCAGAACAGGCACTCCTATAAAACCCAAGTATTAACAGCAGATCATTATCATGCAAGTTGTAGAGCTATGTGCAGCAGATCATTATCATGCAAGTTGTAGAGCTATGTGCAGCAGATCATTATCATGCAAGTTGTAGAGCTATGTGCAGCAGATCATTATCATGCAAGTTGTAGAGCTATGTGCAGCAGATCATTATCATGCAAGTTGTAGAGCTATGTGCAGCAGATCATTATCATGCAAGTTGTAGAGCTATGTGCAGCAGATCATTATCATGCAAGTTGTAGAGCTATGTGCAGCAGATCATTATCATGCAAGTTGTAGAGCTATGTGCAGCAGATCATTATCATGCAAGTTGTAGAGCTATGTGCAGCAGATCATTATCATGCAAGTTGTAGAGCTATGTGCAGCAGATCATTATCATGCAAGTTGTAGAGCTACAGCTGCAATAGTCAATGCAGCTTTAAAAGATATGGGGATCCTTAACCACACCAACATGCTTGACAAAGAAATTAGAAAGAGAGAAATTGCATAGGTAAAACAAATACTTTTAGGTCTAAATCCAAAAATCTGAAGATGGAGTGCCTTTGATTTGATGAAAGAAAAGATAACTAACTAAAAGTGGAAAGATAAAAGAACACTGTTATTGTGAAAGAACCTGGAAGCATCTATGTAGACCTGTCATACCAGATAATGGAATTGCTTGCTGCATAGCAGAAGCATTGATAACTATTGTTACAGACTCAAACAACACAGATAAGTACTATCAAAGCTTTACTGTGTGATGGTACTGCTATAAATACAGGAAAAATTGGTGGAGCCATAAAACTGGTTGAAATTCATCTTAGCAGACCAGTGCAGTGGTTGGCATGCCTCTTGCATTTGAATGAGCTGCCTTTTATGCAAGTCTACAAAGCCATTGATGGTAAAACAACAGGTTCAAATACTTTTGTGGGTTCAATTGGGAATAAACTGAAAACAGATTTAACAAAATTGGAGGTAGTCAAATATTCTTGTGTAAAGGGAAACAAAGAAATTCCAGCAAATGTTGTGAAGGAACTAAGCAGTGATCAAAGATGTATCTATGATGTGTCTGGCAGTACAAACTGGAGACACTTCTCAAGATCTGTCCACTCAATCCCCAGATACCCTTCACCATGCTTGCTAGCTAACTCTAGCCAACAGGGTCCTTTGATTATATATCTCAATGCCAAATCCCGATAAAAACTTCACGCTATATATTCAAGATAATTATATTAATAGGCAAGTTGAGGCAAGTAGCCACTGCAGCCAGGACCTCTAAAATTGATGCTATTATCCAGAGACGTGCAGGAAAGGGAGCTATTTTGGACCAAGTGACACACTGGGGGAGCACATATATGATGATTAAGCATTTGCTTGATCTAAAACCCTTCCTAGAAGACATTGATAATCCCAATGTTTCACTAACTTAAATTCAATGGAGGGAGGTTACACAATTAGAAGCTCTGCTTACTCACCCTTATACTGTCACCAAAAAGTTGCAACAGAGGATTTAACTCCTGGTACATTCCTATGGGAATGGAAAAATTTATTATTTAGTCTATCCCAAACTTGAGGATTAATTGCTGATGGAATTGTATCCTCAATGAAGAAAAGAGAGGGTCTACTACTGGAAAATGAGATCTTATTAGCTGCTGTCTACATAGATCCAATGAACCAAATTTTGTTGACTGAAGAACAAATTGCTAAAGCAAAAGAGGCCCTCTGCGAGGTTGCAATTCGCATAAAAGGGCTATTACCTGAAAATCCTGAACCACAGTATGAAGATATGAGTAGTAAGTCCCTCTCATCCTCTTCAAATGATGAAGAATTAGACTTTCAAAAATATTTAGATAAAATTGAATGCTCAAAAGCAAAGCATTGCTGCTTAAACGTGCATAGGCAACCTTTTGATATTAAACTAATGAAATTTAAGCAAGATTCTTTTGATGGCCTAAAAGAAGTGGAAAAATATGATCGCTCATCTAAACTGACAATACAAGAAGTCATCCCCGCATATCCAGAGATTTTAAGAGATACAGCTATGATAGTAACAGCCATGCCACCCACTCAGGTCAGTGTGGAGAGACTGTTTTCCGCACTGAAAATAATTAAATCAGATTTAAGGGCTTCAATGAAAGAGGATCTGGCAGAAGCAATTCTGTTCCTAAGAACAAGTTATTCGTAAAGTTTAGATTTTCATCCTTGGCCTTAGTTTAATAAATTTTGCAGGAACACACTTATATTTTTGATTGCATTTAATGAAATTTTTATTGTCATAGTCTTAAATTTAATTTTCTTTTTGTTTTATACTCAATGAATTTTTTTTCATAAATAAAAAATAATAAATAAAAAAGTCATACCTAATGGCATCACTACAACCATTAGACTCAAACTTTGCAGGTTATGGGTTTAAAAAGTAGCCTGATGATTCACGTGATGGTGATGAAATGCCTCTTGTGTAATTATCATCATAGCAGATTTAGAATTAATATGGAGTCGGAGTGACAAAAAATTGAGTCGTCGGAGTCGGTTTTTTTATGTGCCAACTCCACAGCCCTGCTGGAAACATCGTCAAAATCAGCAGATGAATTCATTGAAGCATTTTGTACAAGCCTTCAAGTTCTCAAGGGGCATGATTTTATTGCCAAAGAACAGTCTGCATTCTGCTCAGAGAGGAAAGAATCCTTGAAGAAGGGAGAAGTATTAGTTCTTGGAGATTTTGCAGAGAACTATTCATTTATTTTACAAGATGCAGCCCAAGGATTCCATTGGAATAATGCCCAAGCCACACTACATCCCTGTGTGTGCTACTACTGGGATGGAGAAGACCTGAAGCACATTAATGTGATAGTGATCTCAGATTGTCTCCATCATGACACAGTGGCAGTTCATTTGGTAATTATTCGTTTTTTGACCCAGTCTCTTTTTATAATGAGGGCAAACGTTTCTGGTCAATTTGGAGGTGCTCTGCACGAATCTGCCATCCGTTTCCTGTGCAAATGCGTAGTTTTCGAGATATTGTCATCTCAAAAACTACGCATTTGCACAGGAAACGGATGGCAGATTCGTGCAAAACACCTCAAAATTGACCAGAAAAGTTTGCATTCGTGCTAAACACAACCTAACCTAACCAGTCACCTTATTTTGGAGGATATAGTTTTGCAATTGCAGTAAGGAAGTGATGCAGAACTGTAGAATCGTCAGGATGTTCTCCCAGTAATGAGGATGTCTATTTCCAGCACGTAAAACCCACGATTTCACATCCTTTCATTTTTTTTACGGCACCTAAACACCTTCGAGTCTTGTCTTAAAATACAGGTAGTATTACATTTAGGGCAAATCACGGATGTCGGAATTATGCCATGATTGGAAAAAAACAACTTTTATTTTCATCGAGGCCAACAAGGCGGATTAGGTCCTCGAAATCAACTTCACAAGATTCACACATCATACCAGTAGAACGAAAACCACCATACTGACCAGAAACAGAAAAAAGTAGCCAAAAAAAGCCAAGTAGCCAAAAAAAGCCAAGTAGCCAAAAAAGCCAAGTAGCCAAAAAAAGCCAAGTAGCCAAAAAAAGCCAAGTAGCCAAAAAAAGCCAAGTAGCCAAAAAAAGCCAAGTAGCCAAAAAAAGGTAGCCCAAATAAACAAACCAACCGAAATTTATATACATACATATTAGAAAGTAGAAAGTATATTTTTTAAAAAAGTACATTTTATACAAATTTGCACACGATAATATATATATTTTCTTATTCAGCGTTGATTGGTTATTCAATATATATTGCTGTTATAGCTGGGTGTGACTGGGTCAAAAAATGAATAATAACCATTCATTTGTATCAAAGGAAGTTGATAGACTTTCTGAAAGCTGATTTTGAATTTGATATTGTTCAGATGATCTACTTCTCAGATGGAGCTGCTACTCAATACAAAAATTACAAGAGCTTTGCCAATTTGTGCAGCCATACAGCTGATTTTGGGATGAAAGCAGTGTGGCACTTTTTTGCCACCTCACATGGACCATGTGATGATATGGGTGGCACTGTGAAGAGACTAGCTGCTAGAGCCAGCCTGCAGCAGCCCTACAATGACCAAATCATGACACCAAGACAGCTCTTTGAATATGGAAGAGATCATATTCCAGGGATTAACTTTTTGTATTCATCCAATGATGAATGGATAAAACAAGGGTGTGGCTTGGAAGAGAGATTCAACAATGCAAGTACAATTCCAGGAACACAGAAACTGCACAGTTTTGTTCCTGTGTCTCAGGGAGAACTGGAAGTGAAGACATGTTCAAGGAGTCAAGAAGCAAAAAGAGTTAGAGTTACAAAATAAGAAAATGATTTCCAGTTTGAGGACATCAGAGGATTTGTCACAGCTATCTATAATAATGAGTGGTGGTTGGTATGTGTCCTTGAAACTTACACAGATAGTGGGGGAAGTGAAACTCAGTTTCTTGACACCTAAAGGCCCTTCTTGTTCATTAACTTATCCGTCAAGACCAGATATTTTGGTACTGCATAAATCAGAAATTCTTACTGTTGTGGATCCAATAACCGCCACTGGAAAGACTTACAGACTCAGAAACTGAAATGGAAAAGGTATCACGAATTGTGGAACAAAAATAAACCTCTTGCTATACAGAACTTTTAAACTGTAAAAACATTTTTGAAAGACTGTACAGCTTGGGATCCAGTTAAGAAACCCACTGATGGCTTGGGAACCATGGAGAAGAGACCCACCTGTGGCTTGGGAACCACAACAAGGAAACCCACAAAACAAAGGCATCAAAGTGAAGGGTGGGTGGTTGGGACCTGTGGCTTGACCTGCTGAGCTATCAGGAGTGGCCCCTTAGGTGATGGGGCTACCAACTATTAAAATAAAAAAACAGTTGGGAGTGGCATAGCCACCATTGACCTGCTATGGTCAATGGTGGCTATGCCACTACCAACTGTTCATTTGAACACCTCTAACAGCTTCCCAGTTGTTCCCCAGAATGAAATTTTACAGAGAATGTCAGTACCTAGTCCATAGAAACAGTGAGCACAATTTGAGCAAATTTTAATGACATGTGTTTGTTGAAAACTTAATCTCAATATTTCAAATAAAAATAACTCATAACATTCACCTATAGCCAGTTAGCTAACTTACATTAACATGTAGAGCAGACAGAGAGCTTTCAAATGGCACAAAGATCATGTCAATAGGACAAATATTCAATGAGTTATGGCCATTTTTGTGGACCCTGGTCATGCCAAAATTAGCCCAAAACCCCAAAATTCCAGGGGCCATTTCTCCAGAACCATGGGACCTAGATGTCTGAAATTTTGCATGACTTAGTTACTCTAGAGGAGCAATAAATCTACCAAGTTTGAAACAAATCTGAGATGGTCAAGGACAAGGGCCTGTTGATTTGGCATGGAATAACCCTTTGTCCTGATTGCAGGAAACAGAGGGCTGAAATACAAAGAATCAGGTCATCATCATCAAGTGAATCATTTGATCGACCAGAAGCACAAAAGCAGGAACTAGATACCAGCTATTCAGCACTTGAACATTTCCCCTGTAAAGCCACAAAAAGTGAGCAAGAGAGATTTACCAGGATATGTCAAAAGAAAGACAAGCACAAGAAGCTATTGGTCAGAAAATGGCAGCTCTTACAGGGATTGATATAGGTGAAACGGAAGCTAGCACAAGTCAGCAGAGGTGCAGAAATTGTGAAGATTATGAAATACTGTTGGAAGAATTGAAAAGCCAAATGAAATTATCAGACAAAGAAAGGAAACTGCAGATTCTAACTCTGGAGCCTAACAGCTGGTCTATACAACAACCAGCAGAAGAAATTGGAGTTTCTCTTTGAATGGTTAAAACAGCCAGGAAGTTGAAAGCAGAGTCAGGTATTCTTGCAGTACCAGGAAAAAAGAAAGGAAAAACACTGCCTGAGGAAGTAGTAGTAAAAGTTCAAAAGTTTTAAGATGATGAATTCAGCCAGATGTGCCCAGGGAAGAAAGATTGGGTGTCTGTCAGGATTGATAGAAAAAAACTTCAAAAACAAAAGACTGCTGCTCAGCAATTTGAAAGAAATGTACATTGCTTACAAAGATCAAAATGGCCCTGAAATTGGCTTCTCTAAGTTCTGTGAACTTCGACCAAAGTGGTGTGTGACAGTTGGTGTAGCAGGGGTACACAGTGTTTGTGTATGTACAATTCACCAAAATGTGAAACTGATGTTGGCTGGAGCTGATATTCATGAGGATTACAAAATGCTGATGCAAAAATATATTTGCAATTTGGAGTCAAAAGACTGTATACTACAACGGTGTGAACTGTGCCCTGGAGCACCAGCACTAGAAGATCACTTTTCAGCTATTTTTACAGAACAAGCAGAAATGGATCCACAAGAAATGATTGAATATAAACAATGGGTTCACAGTGACAGGGACACCTTGATTATGAAACAGTTGTCAGTAGAGGATTTTATCACAGAATTGACTTCAAAAATTATCTTCCTTTGTGGTCATCACAAGGAGGAAATAAAACCTGAAGAAGCAATAATCTTAATGGATTTTGCAGAGAACTATTCTTTTGTGGTACAAGATGCAGCGCAAGGTTTTCACTGGGACAACAGCCAAGCAACACTGCATCCTTTTGTAATGTATCACAAAGTTTCAGATGAAATTAGAAGTGAATGTTTTTGTGTCACCAGTGACTGTCTGAAGCATGATACTGTTGCAGTACATGTCTTTCTGAAGAAGTTGATTGCATTTCTAAAGAAAATTTTGAAGTAATCAAGCACATTCATTACTTTAGTGATGGTGCTGCAGGCCAGTACAAAAACTACAAAAATTTCATGAACCTTTGTTGGCACAGCAAAGATTTTGGTGGGATAACAGCAGAATGGAACTTTTTTGCTACCAGCCATGGAAAACCAGCATGTGATGGTGTAGGGGGCATTGTGAAAAGATTGGCAGCTTGTGCCAGGTTGCAAAGACCAGTAACTGGTCAGATTTTCACACCTACCAATTCTCTGAATTTTGCCAAAAAGATATGCATGGAATTACATTCTTTTTTGTTTCAACTGATGAAATAGAAGCAGAGAGAGAAGCACAGGAAATAAGATTTAATCATGGGCATACAGTAGCTGGAACTTGAGAAAATCATCATTTTGTTCCAGTAAATGATAAACAGATTCAAGTTAGCCGAGTTTCAAGATCTACATGTTATTTTGTGGCCAATATTGGAATATACAGTGACATTGATCAACGACAGTTGAAACTGCAACCAGGCCAATATGTGGCATGCATTTATGATGATTTGTGGTAGCTTAGAAACATTTGTGAAGTCTGTGAAGAAAAAGATGCATTAATTACATTTATGCACCCTCATGGGCCAGCACAACAGTTTCAGTGACCATCTAGAAAAGACACTTGTTGGATTCCAGAGCAGCATATCTTGACAACTATTCTTGCTCCTACACTGAGTACCATGGGAAGAGGGTACAATGCCCAGTACATGCTACCAGGGAATACCTTGTCTACTATAGAAAATTTGTTTGAAAGCTTTGAAGAGGAGTTGCAGTTCTGGATCCAGTTAGAAAGTCAAGGAAAGATGAGTTGGTGGGTGGGTAGGTAGGTAGGACCTGTGGCTGGACCTGCACGGCTATCAGGCATGGCCCCTTGGCAATGGGGTTGCCAATTTCTTAAAAAACTGAAACAGACTCCTTTGTATTAATAAATTATCTTTAATAGTTATCAATTAGAGAAATTGGCAGTGGCTTAGCCACCATGGACTAACGCAGGAGTGCAAATAAATTAACAAATATAATACTAGAAACATCACACGGAACAAAATTTCAAAGCTCTACTAGACCTACAAAAAAACAAGACACCAAAATAAAAATTACGCCCTAGTATTTCAGGACATGCTCTTTTCATTGGTTTTTGTTAGAGTATGGTGCAAGCTATCCCACATGATCATTTTGAGCCCTAGTGACAGAACCACAAGAGATACAGTATGGAACTAAAACATTGCAGAACTTCCTTTAAGGCTTAAAGGAATCTGTGAGCAAAGTTAGAACAAAATCTGACATGGTGAGGTGGGGACCACAGGTCCACTTGATGTGGAATGACCCTAAGGTAAGGTTAGGTTAGGTTAGATTGAGTTGGATTATGAAACTTGTTTTTCCTATATTTTTTGATGTGATTCACTCAAATTTGACATCCATTTCCATCGCAAATCACTCGTTGTTGGCTTTTGATATGGGGGGGGGGTCTAAAAAACAAGTGATTTAAAAAAAAAAAAAAAAAAAAAAAAAAAAAGGAAAAATAAGTTTCATGTTCAAAATGAATTGGGGCTGAAACTGCAAATTTACCCTAATTTTTTCTTCTGAATATATTATTATACTTAATTAGGTAATTGTATACAACATCCTCCTCACCTCAATTTTATGAAATTGACTTCACAATCGATGTAAAACCTTTATTTATAGCATGTAATTACTTTATTTATTTTTGGAAACCAACCTAACCTAGAAAAATATATACTAGAAAAATGTATTTTTGACTAAAAAGGTGCATAACTTAACATGTTATTACATTATCATTTGTATAATTTAGGTGATCTTTACAGGGGCTCTGCCCCTGTACCCCCAAGACGTAAATTACACAAATGATAATGTAATAACATGTTAAGTTATGCACTTTTAGTCTTCATCTAGGGCACATGACAAATCAAGTTCTCAAAGTCAAAACCACACGAACAGTATGTCATAATTCTATCATAAACACAACCAAACTGAGGTATTACCCAAACTGAATCCAATTAGAAAAAAAAAAGCCAGAACAGAAACTAACCAACTAATTAAATCGCAAAGTAGCGAAAAAATAGCCCAATCAGAAAAATGTCACGTCAAATGGATATCGTTAATTAAATATCATCTCCATAAATATGATCAACCAAAAAAATTTTTACTTAAAGGAAAGGTTTTATTTATTATTTTCTATGCATTGCAATAATTTTTATTAGAAACTGAAGTAAGGGGGATATTGTATACAATTACCCTTAATTAATTTTCCTAATATTGTACATTATTAAATAAAATATTGTACATTATTAAATAAAATATTATACATTAATAAATATTTATATCATCAAAAAACCTGATTGTAGAGTAAGTCTTGTATAAATGAAATATTCTTCAATATAGGTCAAAAAGTAAAAAATTGTACCAGGGATAGGAGGCTTTAAATAGCGAAAATAAGGTATTTTTTTTATAAGAATATATTACAAGCTTTTGAGGAATTTTGGAATTTTAGGTTATATACCATATTAAAACTACTTTTCTTCAATTGTTTTTGATGTTGTTTGAACAAAATTAACCTTCGTTCAAACCGCATCAAAAACCATCAGAAAAACAGTTTTGATTTACAAACCCTGTAATGTACGATACACTTGTAAAAATTTACCAAAAATAATGTAATTTTTTACTATCAGTCCGGTCTCTTCAATTCCTATAATTTATAGATCAATGGATTCGTTATTATACCAGGAATGTGATTTGGATAGTCTCAAGTGAGGGAACTGGCCCAAAACTAAGTTAGGACACGAAGTTTGTTTTGGGGTATAAGTGTGAAAAAATACCCTAAAATGCGGTAATTCCTTCAGTAGAGACTATCTAGGGTGCATTCATGATGTAAAAACAAATCCATTGATATATAAATTATGGAAATTATAGAAACAGCCAACATGAGTGACCTAAAAGGTGTATATATATACATTTATATATATGTAGTAAAACGAACACTGTATATATTATATATACCATAAAACTATACTAACCTAACCTAACCTAACCTACCTAACCTAACCTAATTTTTGGTACTACTCTTACCTATGGCAATGAAATGCTTTTCTGTTTTTATCGAACACACACTTATTACCACAAACAATACCTTCCTTATTTTTCTTAGGGTAAATAAATTCTTTTAGCAATACGCCGTGTTCTACATAAAAATTAAATGCAGCCTCTTCATCATCAAAAAATTTTCATGTAGTTAAACATAGTGAATAATTATAACCATCGCAAACTGACGCCATCGTGACACTATTTAAAATCTTATGAGTTCAGGTCAAACCCCCTAATTTTGTTAGTGGTACCTTCCTAACCTTTGTGGGATCAGCCATTTTATCACTCCCAAAAACATGATCCGTGATTTTATCGCTCAAAAAAATAATTTCTTAACATTAATTTTATAGCTTTAATCGGCATTTACCTTCATATTGTAATTAATAAAAGTTGTTTAAAAAAATGTAAAGTCTTATAATAAACTTTATTTTCAGTTTCCAGAGACTGGACTGAGTAAAAAATTACCAAAAATAATTTAGGAGGGGATTACTGTGCTCCATTCATACCCCTCATACCATTCACCCCATTTATACTCCATTCATACCCCTTTTCAATATAAATTTTGACCCAACCTACTGTACGCCCTTCACAATTTGGTTAGGTTAAGGGATAATCTGAAGGAAAGGTCCCTGTTCTTAATACGTAGTACAGAGATTTAACATATGAAAAATTATATTTTTCTCAATAAAATGCACCCCCACATTTTTTTTATTAAGGATAAGTAATTTTAATTAACGTTTTTAAAGTGGATGGCATTTCTTGCGCCTGGCAGTGTTGTGTGCAAATTAGATAAGTGTTGACCTTAAGAATAATCTTGGTTTGAAAAGTCATTTGCGAGTTAGCTATAGATTGTGAATGTTGTGACTACACTATTTTAAAGTTATTTTCCAAATTTAATTCCAATTTCAAAAAATTGATAGCCTTTCTAGTTCAGTATAAACTACTTTTAAGAGAAAGTGACCAAAGTGTAACAAGACCTATAAAATAGATTTCAATAGAAAAGCCTTTAGGTGTTACTCCAAAAAAACAATTGGCGTAACAAAAAAGTTAGTTAATATTCGTTTTAATACTTCAAATGTTCATTTTCGATAGGAGACATTCTATGACAATTTAACATATAAATTCATATTCAGGACACCTTGAAACCTCAGGGAAACTGATAAAAATCAAAGAAATGTAATAATTATTTTTTATGGAATAAAAAAAAATTTAGACATAAAAAGCAGCTATTATAGGCCATTGACCGAGTATTTAGCTCTTAACGCTGTTAAAATTTTAATGAACGTCGCCCTCTCCAGTTTTATGGGGAGATATCTCGTGGCAAAATTAGGAAACATAGGTCAAAACAACCAATTAAAACTGGTTTTTGTTTCACGTGACCTTATCCGACCAATCAGAGACGTACATTTTGAATCTCTGATAATGCATACTCATTTTCTCAGTCTCGTTTTCATTATGATTTGCGAAGGTTATGATTTGGATTACTATCAATTAATACAAGATATTTATAAGAAAGAAGCCGGTGCTGAAGCTTTCTTTACGAGTCACTGTGTTTTACCTAGTCGTGTTATTTGTCCGCAGTGTGGTCGCGAGTGTAATTATAGAGAAGTTGCTGATCAATATTATTGCACAAGATTGACTAGGGACGAGTGCGGCAGAAAAAAAGTATTCCTTCTCTATTTCCCGTCGAAAAGGCACGTGGGTTGAAAAATCCCACCTCAAACTGTGGCAAAACTTATTGCAACAGTGCTATTTAAGGTAAGAAATTATGAAAAAACGCGGGTTAGGTCTGAACCAAAATATATTTTTCTGGTGTTTTTTGGTGTGATTTGCTCAAATCAACTTCGTTTCTTTGGGAAATGAGCCATTTTTGAGAAATTTTCAATTTTAAAATTTCTAAAAAATGGCTCATTTCCCAAAGAAACGAAGTTCAGATTTGAACAAATCACACCACAAAACACCAGAAAAATATGTTTTGGTTCAGAAAGGAGGAAAAGCACTAAAACGAATAATTACCAAAAAGTTTATCGCTGCAATTTTCAGGAATCTATTTAAAAACACTTTTTTTCAAAGCTAAATTAGACCCCAGGCAGCAAAATTGTATAATCCAGGATATTAATGGATAGGTAACATTTATATACATGTTAGGTTAAGTTGGTTAGGTTATATTTGTCAAGGGGGTGGGAGAAAGTTACGAGTGATTTGCGACTGAAATGGATGTCAAATTCAAATAAATCATAGAAATACATCGGGAAAACATGTTTTATATCCAAAAAAACTTCCTGGGACACTTCCTTAAGATTTACCAGGTTAAGTCATGATATTTTTGTTAATTTAAACGAAAATATCACGACTTAACCAATCATCAAGGGCGTACAGTTGACCTAACCCGGCAAAGAAGCAGGTACATCGTCAACATGGTACATCACACGCCTTATTTCTCAGCTATATTCACGAATTCTTATAGATAAATATAAAACTAACTTATTTTGCATTTGATTATATCATTAATGACATGGAGTGATGTTAAAACGGATATTATCCAAGTTATAGTCAGGCTTACATATTTTTTGTCGATATGAAACGGATAAATAATTTCCGACGTTAAAGTATAGGTATACCAACAAAAGACTTCATATTTTCCAAATGCAAGTTAGTTTATAAACTGTCAACTTTAAAGTACTAAATTAATTTTGTTCAAGAATTAATACACTGCCACTGACAAGAAGATAAACCAATACTTCAAGCATTAAAAACCTATAGATTATCATTATCCAGCCGATGTTTATGCCAACTAATGCTAGCAGCTAGTACTTTCCACCCACTACACTCCTAACACTTTACTACGCAGTAAGTATTATTATCATTATCTCGTTTAAAGTGCTGTCAACCATGGAAGGTTATTCATACCATATAAAGTAACATGAAAACGATAAAAGCATATCAAAATTATAATTATTATAAATTATACTTAAAATTATATACACTGTATCCTTTCACATAATTAAAGTAACGTCAGCTATGGCTGGAATTTCCGAGTGAGCCTAATATAAATCAATATGAAAGGGGAGAGATTCCTTATAACGTAATATGAAGCGGATTGAACTCGATACCTCAATAATAACAATACAATCCAACTCTATTTAAAACGTTATGTTTCGGATAGACTTTGCATGAAGGTCAATTCACATGAGTATAGAGTTGCATTCTAGTTTCATTACATTCGAAGAATGTAAAGCCACTCTGGCATATCAAGGTTACTCAAGTCACATAAGTAATAAATCTTTATTGGTAAAAATAAATATTACAATACGGCAATTTACAATATTAGAATATTTTTTTTTACAGAATATATTTATTTATTTCTAACAGAGTAGTAGGGCCCTTAATTAAGCTTTACGCTTTATCATAAAATTTTATAAAAAAATATAGTCTGAAGCTATATTTTATGACAGAATTTATCACGTAGACAATAGTCATATACTAGGTATTACTAAAAGGACAAGGTTCTACATAGAAGACTTCTATATAAATTAAAAGCTCATGGGATATTGGAGTCAGTTATAAATTGGGTAGAAAATGGTTAGAAGACAGAGAACAGGGAGTAATTCTAAATAGTCATGAATCTGGGTGGCAGAAAGTGAAAAGTGGGATATCACAGGGATAAGTTTTAGGTCTATTACTCTTTATTTTATATCTAAATGATTTACAGAAGGGAGTAAGTAGTAAAGTTTCTAAATTTGCAGATGATACAAAAGTAGTTGCAGCAGTTACAAATATAGAAAGTAGCAAATACTTTTTCAGTCATAGAGTAGTAGATTTTTGGAATGACTTGCCATATGATGTGGTAAACAATAGCTCGTTAGTTAATTTTAAGAAAAGTTTGGGCGCTTTTATGAATGAGAGAGATAGTTTGTAGATTGTAAATATTGTATATTCTTAGCTTAAGTTTGTAGGCTACTTTGATAGTAGTAAATAGTTGTACATTGGTTAGCTGACTTGAGATTGATGTTTTGCAGGATTCTATTATTATTATCTCATGACTTGTTTATGTTTTCCAAATGAAATGTAATGTAATGACTGTTAGTTATAAAAGTAAGAAAATAATCTGTAGATTGTATAATTCTTATGTTAAACTTCACTCAGAATAATGCATTCAAGCTTTGTCACCTCATCATAGCAGGATACAGAACATGCTTGAAGGTGTTAACGTGGGGCAGCCAAGTTTATACCTGGCTTAATAAGGTTGGAATACAGTGAAAAATTAAAGGAATTGGACATGTTTAATTTTGAGAGACGTATTGTTTGAAGGAAGATTTGTTACAGATGTTAAAAATATTTTCAGGTTTGGACAGTTTAGATGTAAATACCATTTTATTTTTTAATCTGATAGAAGAACTCGAAGGTATAATAAGAACATTAGGAAACATATAGTATTTGTAAAGTGGATCTACGAAAATGCTTTTTCACTGTTAGAAAATCTAGACGAGGAAGAGCCATTGTTATCCCAAAGCGAAATGATGACTAAGCTGATTATTGCAGCACTGTTTGTATATATTAAGTTAAGATATATCTATCCATCTCATAATTGTTGGGTCAGTGAAAAATTGTAATTTATTTTAAAACCAACTTTTGGGGCTCTTGTGGCATAAATTTTTCTGGATGCTGGCAGCGTCCTCCCTACATTTTTTATTGAATACGGCACTGATTGGGTGTGGTTTTACAGAAAGCTCTTTTGCAATTTAGTTTGGTACTCTAGATACAGGATTGTTGTACCGTGTAATGGTGCAGGTTGTGTTGCTGCAAAGTTAAAAAAAAGAAGACCATAAATAGTGCTCCAATTCAAGTTACAAATAGGACTTCCAATTCAAGTCAAGTGTCAAATGTCAAGTGTCAAATTGAACTGTAATATGAAAAAAATCGGATTTCAAGGGGCCCAGGACCTCATTATGCACGAGGGCCCAGGTTGCTGTCAGTCCACCCCTGGTTATAAGTTAAGACAGCCCTTTAGAGTTTGGCCGTTCAAGGCTCAATTGAGATTCCGAGCTAAATCAAAGAGAAATAACTAGCAAAAGATCGGCGCGTAGCGCCGATTTTGCTAGATCTGCGGTGCTTGGACCTTCGACCCAAACCGAATTGCGGGCCTACGGCGTATTTTATTTTGAACATCAATATCCCTTTATCTGGATATCGTTCCCATTCCTCTCACCTTGGGCCTCAGTAATTGGGGTGCCTGTGGCCCTCCAATTACTGGCGAACCAATTATTCGGTCAATAAAACTACAGAAAAGAACGCAGCCATGAAAATCTAAAACTTCACAAATCTTGATACGATGAACTCGGATGTGAAGCTCAAGATTTTCGTGACTGCGTTATTTTCTATAGTTTTATTGATCAAATAATTGAACAATTATTTCGTCAATAAAACTATAGTCATGAAAATCTTAAGCTTAAAAAATATTGACACAATGTGAAGCTCAAGATTTTCATTGCTGCGTTCTTTTCTATAGTTTTATCGCGGTGCTGGGGGCCCTCGGGCCCAGTAATTGGTGGTGAGGGGGGCTGGTCACACATATATTTTCGTTCATTACTCATCATCCCCATCCACCATACGAAGTTTGGTCGAAATCGGTTCAGAAACGTAAAAGTTTTTTCTGCGGACAGACAGGCAGACACATTTTTGCTAAATTATAATAGTAATGATGCCCGATTAGGTTAATTAAATGGCCGGTTAGGTCAACTGAATGCCCGATTAGATTAATTGAATGCCCGGGTACGTTAATTGAATGCCCGGTTAGGTTAATTGTACACCCTTGACGATTGGTTAGGTTAAGTCATGATATTTTCGTTAAAGCCAACGAAAATATCACGACTTAACCTAACCAATCGTCAAGGGAGTACAGATGACCTAACCTGGCATTCAATGAACCTAACCGGGTATTCAATAATTTTACCATAGGTTTCGTAATGATCTTGATGACATCATTTAATGTTTTAAAATTAATTATTTAATTGCTATTTTCTTACTTACAGCGACAGGCATAATAATATTAGGATACCTAATAGAAATTTTGTAATATTTTAAAGTGGGGAAAATAAATAATTTTCTAAAAATGATCTTCAACTATAAAAGCGCATCTAATCAGAGAACTTAATTAACGTATTTCTATGACAACTAAAAAATAGAATGATAAATCAATATCCTATCAAATTGTTTGTGTATACGTAAAATTATTTGTACAAAAGCCACAGTATTAAAACGCAAAAAAGTCACGGTAAATAATTTCGGGTGTGGCTCGTTTAACTTTAAACTCGTGTTTATTTAAATTGCCCGTTTTAATTATGTAATTTTTTGTATTGAATCGATAAAGAAATCTTTTGTGAATCGAAAAATGTTAAAATTATAACAAATATCAAAATATTTTGTATAAAAATCATTGAATTTTAAAAATATCAAAATATTTTGTATAAAAATCATTGAATTTTAAAAATGCATGTTTGTTTTTAGTGTTTTGCAAAAAGTTCTTTATGAATTTTAAAAATATATACTTTTTTTAAATTGAATCGATAAATAAATCTTTTGTGAATCGAATGATATTAAATGTTTAGTAAATATTGATTTATTTTGTGCCAATATTATGATTAAAAATGAAAAATTAAAAAAATGCGTGTACAGGCATGGGAAGAACTGTACCCCTAAAAGGGGGGAAGGAATTATGTTAGGGAATTTTTTTTTAGCATGGGCACTGCACAATAAAAAGACGCATCGAATAGTGAAAACCGCATTGTTCTACACCAATTGTAGCGACCTGTAGGTGTGCGCAAAAAAACTGTTACAATATATATATTAGGGTGGAGCGAAAAATACTTTTTTTCTAGTATGACGTTCTAATAGTGATTAAAAGTTGCATGTAGTGGACAAAATATGCCTGCCAAAATATGAGTTCATTTGTTTAAAAGTTTCAGCTGCCACCAGGGGGCTAAAGTTACAATTTTGTGTAAAAAGGAAAAAAATGCTTCTATTTTAGGTTTGTCAAACTATTATAAAATTTTATCTTAGAATTATCTAATAGTTTGATTAAGATTCTTAAATGATAGGAATTCGTTTTGTAAAAATGCCTTTTCATATGCTTAATATCTTGAGCTGCCACAAGAGAGCTGAAGTTAACACAATTTAGAGTAACTGAGTCATGTTGAGACTACACTGAATGTTGTGGGGGAGGGTTTGGGGAGGGTTGTGGGGGAGGGTTTTAGTGTGAAGGAATTTCTTTCTGTGAGTCATTAGAACAGTGTGTTAACACTTGTCTTCTTAGGTAGTAGGCCAAGTCGCTCAGTTGATCGGAGAGTTTTTTAATATGATCGGAATATTATAAAACTTTATTTTAAAGTGATTTATATAGAGATAATATTGATTTTATTATAAAATGCTTGTTATAATGTATTATATAATTTTAGTTTATTTATAATATATTATATATTTATATAATATATTATATATACTTATAAAATATATTATATATATTAATTATATAATGTTTTGATGTTACAGGATATTTTGTGATTGTGAATTTTTCTTAAAAATATTATGGCATCAAATACTAATATAAACATTTCACTAGAGAACATATGAAGTGTGCCATATTTGAAGTACCTTGTGAGATGAGTGATATGCAACTACCAACTTATAACTGCATTATGAAAGATTACCTGTTCACAAAACATTTAGTGAAGGAGCAGATGAATAACAAGGAGCCTTCATTTTCTGAAATAGCAGAGGCAGTTTCCAAAAAGGTAGAAAATATTTGGAAGAAGGCCTCTTTGCCAATAGTTTCACATACACGCGTTTTACAGATGATGCGAGTGTACCATGATAAATACAGGTCCTTATTAAAGCCATACAAGTCACGCAAGGATCAGCCTAAGTACAAAAATCAGCTTGAAGAATTTGAAAACTCTTCAAAATGCACTTTGTTTGACATCTGCACCTGCAAATGTAAGGAGTTTAGGAGATGCTCATGTGAAAAGAGTAAGAAAGCCCCTCCAAAAGAGCAGGATTTTTTAAATGATCAACGAACACGCAGAATAATGGTGATAGGAAGCATTGACATAGCACACACAAGACGATTACAAGCAAGAGAACATCGAAAGGAAATGGAAAAAGCACTTCTGGAATCCTCACAAACAACTAGTGCTGCTATAACCAATACGTCCAACTTACAAATCGAAACAGAGACAAGTGAACTTCAACAACTAGAAGAGATATCTGAAGATAATGAGGAAGATACAACCTCGACTCAATATGTAATATCAGAACAACAGATGCGTGAGCCACTGCCTTCATTAGCAATTACTTGTGATAGATTTAAAATGTCGGACAGAGCTGGGGCTGCTATTGCTTCTGCAGTATTGGCAGATCTTAAAATTGTTACTCCCGAAGACAAAGGGAATATTATAGACAGAAGTAAGCTAAGACGTGAAAGACAAAAAACAGAGAAAGGAACTACAACAGATAGGAGAGCCAAAAACCATGCGGGGATTATACTTTGATGGCAGAAAGGATAAAACAATGATTCAAGTCCAGGAGAGTGATGGCTCTAACCACCAAAGAACCAAACGCGAAGAGCATATCAGCATAATATCTGAACCACACTCTCTGTACTTTGCACGTGTGACACCTTCCAGTGGCAAAGCTAAATACATTTGCACAGCGCTAGTGAATTGCTTGAAAGAAAGGAATGTTGATATAGGGAACATCGTTGCAGTTGGCTGTGATTCGACAGTGGTTAACACTGGTAGTATTGGAGGCACAATAAGATTACTGGAAGAAGCCTTTAATAAGCCATTGCAGAGGCTGATATGCCTTTTACACCTTAATGAACTTCCATTGCGCCATCTGTTTCATCACTTGGATGGTACCACTACTGGACCAAGAGCATTTTCAGGAGAAATTGGCCGAGCACTTTCAGACTGTGAAAAGCTTCCATAGTTAACTTCAAACCCATTGAAATTCAAGAGGACATGTGTGAAGTTGATGTAGATGACATAAGTACTGACCAGAAATACCTTCTTGAAATTCACAAGGCTATATCAAGTGGAACATTCTCAAAGAGTCTTAGTCATAAGAGTCCAGGCAATATATCACATTCAAGGTGGCTCACCACAGCAAACAGGACTCTGCGGTTATATGCAAGCACAGAGAATCCTTCAGGCAATTTACAAGAATTAGCTACTTTCATTGTTAGGGTAAACGCACCAATGTGGTTTCAGATAAAGCGTAAACCATTATGCCAATATGGTGCTAAACATATGTGGCATATGATTGCACGAAGCCGGTATCTCCGTGAAGAGCTTAGGAGAGTACATGACTCAGTCATTCAGCGAAATGCATATTACGCAAATCAAGAAAACATTCTCATTGCAATGATAGCTGATGAAAGGGAGCATGTGCGTCAGTTGGGATTTAGGCGTATCATAAAAGCAAGGGCATGCATTCAAGAAACAGATGTTATCAGTATTTTAAGGTCCCAGAAATAAATTTTTATGCCAAAGACTATACAGATCTCATTATGTGGCAAGATTTTCAGATAGCAGAACCACCGATAACCAAAGGAGTTTCTCTTGATGATATTGAATCATGCATCAAACATGGTACTACTCTTCATTCAGAATTATTTCAGTTTCCATGTCATACACAAGCCGTAGAGAGATGCGTCAAACTCGTTACAGACGCTGCTGGATCAGTCTGCGGACCTACAAACAGAGACGGTTGGATTCGTGCTACATTAGAATCAAAGAAAAAACAGCCAAAATTTGACACAAAAGCAAATTACTAAATAGTCTTCACAAGAACCCTTTCTAGAGGGAGGTTGGTTGGGGAAAGGGTGGTAACTCCGCGAAGGCACGAAATAACGTTTCTTAACTGTCTCAAGCCAGTATAAAGGAGGAGAGACATCCTAATTTATTACTGTTCCCTTTTTCAAGTAAATACAGAATCATACTTAATTGTCATTTTTAAGTTAACTTCAGCCCTCTTGGCAGCTGAAGATATTAAGCATATGAAAAGGCATTTTTACAAAACGAATTCTTATCATTTAAGAATCTTAATCAAACTATTAGATAATTCTAAGATAAAATTTTATAATAGTTTGATAAACCTAAAATAGAAGCATTTTTTTCCTTTTTACCCAAAATTGTGTTAACTTTAGCCCCCTGGTGGCAGCTGAAAATATTAAACAAATGAACTCATATTTTGGCAGGTATATATCGTCCACTAAATGCAACTTTTAATCACTATTAGAACTTCATACTAGAAAAAAAGTATTTTTCGCTCCACCCTAATATATATATATATATATGGGAATGAACTCAGAATGGCTCCCTGAGTTTTTATGATACACACAGACCGTGCATGGAACAAGGAACTCTTCTGGGATAATTAAATCCACTATAGTCCGAATAAGTAATGGTAAATGACAAATACCATAGTTTTTCTTTTTTATGATGCAAGCCCGACGTGGGCAACGGGTCTCTCGCAAAGAGGTCCCATAAATATAGCTTCCCTCACCAGCTATCTGCAAAGCAGACAGGATCCAGCTTTGGGACATGGATCTAGGGTTTAAAGCAGCCTAGCCCCACTACATTTAGAACCTCAATTATCCCAGAAGAGTTCCTTGTTCCATGCACGGTCTGTGTGTATCATATATATATATATATATATATATATATATATATATATATATATATATAAGGCTTCATTTCTGAAATAGTATATTACACTAGCAAAAGGTCGGCGCTACGCGCCGATTTTGCTAGATCTGCGGTGCTTCGGCTGAATTGTGGGCCTACGGCGTATTTTATTTTGAACATCAGTAGCCTTTTATCTGGATATCATTCCTATTCCTCTCATCTTGGGCCTCAGTAATTGGGGTGCCTGCGGCCTTCCAGTTACTGGCAAACCAATTATTCATTCAATAAAACTACAGAAAAGAACGCAGCCATGAAAATCTAAAGCTTCACAAATCTTAATACAATGAGCTCGGATTTGAAACCTAAGATTTTCATGACTGCGTTCATTTCTATAGTTTTATTGACCAAATAACTGAACCGACAGTAATTGGGGGCCCTGCGGCCCGCCAAATCATAGTTTTCATTGTTTCGAGTGCATCAATAATATTGTTATAGTGTTCCATTAGTTGTGATAAGCATGATCTTCCTGACCGGAATCGATGTTGGCTATCATTTTTTTTTCTGAGTTTCCTCATTAACCCCACCCCCTCCCCCATTACCCCACCCCTCTCCCCCAATACACCCTCCCCCACCCCTCTCCCCCATATATATATATATATATGGGAATGAACTCAGAATGGTCCCCTGAGTTTTTTATGATACACACAGACAGTGCATGGAACAAGGAACTCTTCTGGGAAAATTAAATTCACTATAGTCCGAATAAGTAATGGTAAATGACAAATACCATAGTTTTTCTTTTTCATGATGCTAGCCCGACGTGGGCAACGGGTCACTCGCAAAAACTATGGTATTTGTCATTTACCATTACTTATTCGGACTATAGTGGATTTTCCCAGAAGAGTTCCTTGTTCCATGCACGGTCTGTGTTTAACATATAAATTTCTCAGGGGACCATTCTGAGTTTGTGTATATTAAACGGACGTGTTACGTGCCTTGAAAAGTGGACGCTCAATGTCCCGGTTGAGGTTTAAGTTTTGTTTTTTTTGGCTAAAAATACAATAGTTACCCCTTTTTCTTTGTTTATTCAATCCGACGTGAATGCAACGAGTCTTTTACTTATATAGAGGTTCTGAATGTAGGGACTAGGCTTGCTTTAAACCCTAGGTCCATGTCCCAAAGCTGGATCCTGTCTGCTTTGCAGATAGCTGGTGAGGGAAGCTATATTTATGGGGATCTCTTTGCGAGAGACCCGTTGCCCACGTCGGGCTAGCATCATGAAAAAGAAAAACTATGGTATTTGTCATTTACCATTACTTATTCGGACTATAGTGGATTTTCCCAGAAGAGTTCCTTGTTCCATGCACGGTCTGTGTTTAACATATAAATTTCTCAGGGGACCATTCTGAGTTTGTATATATATATATATAATATATATATATATATATTATATATAAGGCTTCATTTCTGAAATAGTATATTAGATAACAACCATCTTCCATCTTCCGTGAATACGCTTCAGTATGGAAATACATTTTCACTGGAATAAGTGGGTAGTAGCCTGTTTTCCAACATCTTTACATATTTGGCTAATTAACAGTTCGGTGAATGTTAAGATAAAATTCCGTCTTTAGAAAACGAAAAATAAAATTGCCATAAGATTCTTCAAGTTTTATATGACAATTTTTATTAAATACAATATTAGGGGAAATGACGAATAGGGGTTATAAAAATTAATCGAAGTTTTTGATATTTTACAAAATCTAATGAATTTTTATTGACAAAAATCTTAAAATTTTGGCATCATACAAAATCTAGTATACAAAAAAAAATCTTTATTGCGGATCATTCACAATCCATAGCCACTTAACCTAACATACAAGTAATATCTTACGTATACACTGAACTTAATACAAAAATAAGGCCAACATAACCACTTAACTTTGCATGCTGGCATACTGTTTGTTTAATTATCTAACAGTTTTATGTATATTATTATTACATGAGACATCTTATAACACTTGCAACACTTATTATAACATAGCCACCTATTATAACACAACTTAATATACATCTAAGTAGTATAGCCGCAAAAGGGGAGAGCGCAAGAATGTTGCAAGGTATTATGTAATGTTGCAAAGGGGGGTGGGGTGTTGCAAAAAATAAAAAAGAAAAACAGAAAAAAAAGAAAAAAAAATCCCCAAAGGGGGGATGCTGCAGGTGCAACAAGGAAAACTTGGAGGCGGCGTTATCCCCCAAGAGAAAGAAGGAGGAGAGAAAGGAGGAGGAGAGGTGTTCACCTGGCAGGAGCCAAGTGCACATTAAGACTTCAGCCGAGTAGGCGTTGTTTTATAGGCTCCTAATCAGCCAGTTGGCTTAAATGGCTTGAGTTGCCAGATAGCGCCATGTATTCTCTAATCGAAGACTGAGTTGCCAGATACCATTGTATACATTATTATAGACTCCTAATCAGCCAGTTGGCTGTAAATGGCTTGAGTTGCCAGATACCGCGATACCATTGTATACATTATTATAGACTCCTAATCAGCCAGTTGGCTGTAAATGGCTTGAGTTGCCAGATACCGCTTTTTAGCAGTATTATTGTATACATTATTATTATATACGCCTAATCAGCCAGTTGGCTGTAAATGGCTTGAGTTGCCAGATAGCGCCATGTATTCATTTAATCGAAGACTGAGTTGCCAGATACCATTGTATACATTATTATAGACTCCTAATCAGCCAGTTGGCTGTAAATGGCTTGAGTTGCCAGATACCGCAATACCAGTGGATACATTATTATATTTCTTAAAAGAATACCGGTAGTAGGTTTAGAAGGCGTAACAATTAAGTAAAACAACATTGCATCATTCTGTTTATTATAAATATATAGAAAATAAATATACATTTCAATTGAGGAATATGCATATAACAGTACAGGAAATATATACACACAATTATGGATATATATAAAATAAAATATACATTTCAAATAAATATACACTTCAATAGAAATATGCGTATAATCAGTACAGGAGAAATGTCAAGCAAAATATATATATAAATACAATTCACTTTTTTTTCAAAATACTAAACTCGGTCTTAATCGAGTTTACAATTACATCATCATTGCTCTGCATTACGCAGTATATGCGGCTTAATAATATTTCTCCGCTTAAAGTATAGGGAAACCTGTACTCGATATGAAGGGCTTTCATATCGTTCAGTACTATTTTTGTTCCCACTTTACAACCGGTTGGTAAGTCATCTTTAAATACGTCTAGAATACAATCAAAAGCACGCACAAAGAGTTCATCGTTAGCTACATTAATACACACAAGTTTATAAACACGCTTTTCCAATCGAGGGTTTATTTCTACCGACTCGAGCTTTTCAATCGTGAACTCACTCAACATAGCGGCAATTGAAATAATCTTCTAAATCGTTACGACAACTGCGCGTTATATAAAGAAATAGTTCTTCAGGGTGAACGGTGTAGGTGAGCTCAGCCTTGTACCGATCAATTGCTTTGTACCAAAGTTCATGGTATTTCAAAGAGTCTAAACTTTTTAAATAAACGTCCAGCTCTAGACCATTCTCACCAGCCCTACACTCGGTAAACCCATCGAGCAGAGCGGTGTAGGCGTATTCAAGTACTGTATCAAAATAAAGCATGTCCGTAACACGCGCGTCTAATATAGGTTTCAGTTTACGGAATCCGACGATTTCAAACATTCTGTCGAGGATGAAACGGTTTCGCGTAGGAACAAGAGCGTTATTATCAGAAACATTCTTCCACATCAGCCGTATATCAATGCACGGCCGATCGTTATTTATACACAACGTACATACAACGGCGTATGAGGGTGCGTCACTAATCTGCTCTCTTCTTGTACCTACGTTAGCAGGTATTTTATAACGATCTTCACTCCACTTCTCAACTATCACAAAGATTATATTCATCTCCTCGATACTTAAATAAACCCGTTTGTTTGTCGGTCTACATTCCGTTTCCAGTACATAGCTAATGGTACCGGAATTACGCCTGAACACGCGCAACGATTTCGTCACGGACACATCGTACGAGGCGTTGAGAATGCTGCTCAAAGGAAGTTCCATCGTATTCGAGGAGCGCACGTCCACTCGGCTCAAGCTCTGAGATAACTATGAGCCGTGTGAGGCACGCAGGTAGGCAGGAATGGTTCGACGGGCGGCTGACTCGATGATACGTGAATGGGCTTGTTCGTATGACCGCGAGTCGAATTGTTGTACATATTTCGGTACAAGAATATCACTACCAGCCTACGCACCAGACAGTTTGGATAAGAACTAGGAACATTTTATGTTTTACTAAACATCTCCACACTCCGGCGCACTATTTGAGAGGAACATATGTTCATATTTTTCCTTTCTGCCCATCAAACGATACTCGTCTCTAAACTCTGTTAAAAATTCACGCAGGGCACTAGCCACAACCTCACTACGAACCTCATCATGATATATGTTAATATAGTGATAAAAATACTTAAGATTGTCCATGATCACGAGATTCACATTTTCAGTCGTAGGGTATGAGTAATCGACATGGTGTAGCATGACGTAATACCGCTTGTCACACCACCCATCAGCAAGACTCATTATCCATACCTGCTGCTTCTCTTCTGCACGCGTTGTTTCTTTTACTTCACGGTGTATGTGAGACTTTATAAAGTTTAGCTCTGCAGTATACTTCAGCACATCGTCTGTGCAACGAAAGCCTTCAACGGTCTCACCAGAACATCCGTAGAGTATTTGTACATCTTGGAACTTCGCACAATCCAATGTGTTTTTAAAAGAGGCATAGGAGGGAGGAATAGGAAGTTTTTCGGTATCCACCACATCCTGGCACTTTACTGAATACCATTTCGTAAACGTTGTACAAGCAATATTAAAGGTAGCCATTTGAATACACGTCTGATCTGAATACACGTCTGATCTCTCGGGCTTACTGCGGTCGACTGACCACGCAGGGATTCCCAGATAGTAGCATGACTCACGGTCTTACAGTGGGCGGAGCTTAGAACTTTCACCTGCACACACACACACCACACACACACACACAAAGGAGAAAGTGAAACGCTATTTGAAACATGATTTATTTAATAAACGCGATATTCAAGTTATATATATTTACAAATACGATTTAATAAACGAGATATTCAAGTTATATATATATATATATTTATTTACAAATAGATACGATTATATACAAGACGTGTGAGTTAGAAGCATCATTGGTATCCAAAGGGTACGGTATCATAGGTACCAGGTAACTGGTAACGTTTCCTATAGGTGTTACGGCACACCATCGTACCCCTAAGTTCCTTCACGCCCCCCAGCTTCTGCGCCCGAAAATTGTGGGTGCCTACAATTAGTTGGAGAGGTTGTTCATCATCGTCCAAACATACTAGATCCTTCAGCGACTCAAAGTTAACAACCTCCCGATTCGCATGGTTGAGCGTAATACCCTTTGCCTTCACGATATATTTCATTTCCTCCCCCACCCTGACCCGTACCCCATAAGTCTTAGGTCCTGTTGAGGCAAAAGAGTCGGCGTATGCGTTGTCCCCATACTCATCCTTGATCTCATCAGTGAGCTCGCCGAGGAACTCCCCAATAGTGGGCATGTATTCACCCTCCCTCTCTGTGAATATCACGCTATCTGTATCGGCATACAATACTCTCCGCCCAAGAGAATGCAATAGACCCCAAAGTTTTATACGGGCGTAGGCTGTTGTGAAGCTGGCCACAGGTATGTTTGTAACCCTTGAGGTATCTGTGGCAAATTCAGTGTTGTTGTACTTTATTACGTAAGTATTACCTACATTTACGATCTCCATGACCTCTTTATCGGGGGCATTGGCATAATCCCAGACATCGCTATAACTTTGTGCCAAATGAATGCTCCCTCTGCCGGTATTCTGCGCAAATTTTCCCCATAGACTGTTTAGACACAACTTTGCACTAAAGCGCTTGCCAGGATTCTTTACAATTTGGACACGATCAAGTTGTATACCTTCGCGGTCGCGGTAACGTTGAATATAGGCAGACTTTTCATCTTCGGTATCAACTCCTCGCGGATACCCTGATGCCTCAACCTTATCCTTCAAAAAGGTGTTTATATATGGTGTGAAAAGGTTGGGTAGCTTCTGAAACCTCCACACCTCATGTATCTTCAGTATTCTATAACCATGGCGCACGGCTAGGGCCAACTCAGGACTTGTATATACGCCTCTGATCTTACGCTGGTGGGGTATATGGTTACATTCGCCGTTATCCTCTTCCGCGCACTTCACGCACAGGGGAAACATGAGCTTGTCGTCGATAACGACAGGTAAGATCGGCATCCATAAATTGCGTGGGGGGAGTACGTCTACGAAAGAGAGCCCAAAGTAACGATCATTCAAATTTTTTGAAAATTCATTGATGGAGGGTAGGCTAGGTCCCACCAGTTTCTCAGGAGCGCCCACGGGGTACGGATTGCTCTTCATCACGTATGGGTATAAAGAACAGAAATCGTAGTAATGGAGCTTCACGCCCTCCGTAGGTGGGAAGTATAGTCTGAAAGGATTTGTACGTCCTCCAAACAAGCTATCACCACATTTGAGAGGATCCATCACCATTGAACGCTTGATCGTTTTTATTTCCTCACGGTACACCTCGTCTGTCTCCATCCGTGCATCATATTCATGCTCCCACAAGAGCTTCAATCTCTTGAATCTGTCGCTTCGCCACCCACCAAAAGAATAAAAGTTTCAGTGACAGAACCAACACCTTCAACAAGCAAATCTACAAAGCTGGGCACAAACCGTTAATCCGTTAATCGTTAATTAACGAAGTTAACTTTTTCGTTAACGATTTAACTTTTAAGTTAACTTTGAAAATCATTATCGGACTAATTAACTTCCGTTACATTTAACTTCCGTTAACTCAAGTCCGTTAACCCAAAAAATTCATAAATAAACAAGATCCAGGGGGAGGAACAAGCCTACCTTGGGACTCTGCTGCCAACAGTTGCTGCGACAATCTTCAGGCTTAAGGACTTGAAGTCCAAGGGCCTCGTCTACTGCAGCGCCTTGGTCGACGCACTTTTGGCAGGCATCGACAAAAGGTTTGGGCCCCTCCTGGAGGATGACGAATGCCAGCTGGCTGCTGCCTTCCATCCCAGGTTTCGCCTCATCTGGTTGGACAAGTATGACAACACCAAGGTCGCCAGGGTGAGGAAAAGCATGGAGGGTACAGTCGAGGAGGCCATGAAGCAGCAGTCCAACGAAGTGGGCAGCAACAACGAGGAGGAGGAGGAGGAGGATGACTTCTTCAGTGCTGTCATCCAGACAAAAGAGAGCAGCAGAAGCCACAGGTCACTCAAGGGCAAGGCCCAGAACTTGGTCAAGACCTGGCTGGAGACCAACTCCAAGGACTTGCTGACAGATGCTGCCTTCTTGGGTGAGCAAGTGTTGGTGGACTTGTTCATCAAGTTCAACACAGCCATCCCCTCCAGTGCTGCAGTGGAGCGTTTGTTCTCTATGGGCAAGGACATCCTGAGGGCCAAGAGATCATCCCTGTCTGATGAAAACTTTGATATGCTAATTTTCATGAAGGGCAACATGCATCTCATGGACAAAATGGAGAACGAGAAGAAGAGGGAAAATTAAATTTTATATATATATTGTGTTTTTCATTTTTTTTATAATAAAAGTTAACGTTAACGGTTTATCGGTAACTTCCGTTACATGTTTAACGAATTAACGGATTAACGGTTAACGAAGTTAACTTTTTGGTTAACGGATTAGCGGTTAACGAAGTTAACTTTTTGGTTAACGGTGCCCACCACTGCAAATCTATCACAGAATCTGTCTCTCAGTTTCTTGAGTCAAGCAGCAATGACGAGACCTACGCGATGTCAAAAGATGTAGTAAAAATGATCGAGAGCTATCACCAAGAAAAACGCCTGGCTGCATGTGACAATCCTATTAGTTGGTGGTAAAATACGCAGAATATCTATCCATACTTGAGTAAACTTGCAAGGAAACATTTAGCCTGTCCTCCAACAAACGTACCAAGCGAGAGATTATTTAGCAGTGCTGGATTAATATATGATGAAAAGAGAAACAGACTGGCAGCAGAAAAGGCAGAAAAATTAATGTTCCTTAAGCATAACCTTCCTATAATTAAGTTTGAACATTAAACGATGAACATCTTAGTTTACTTTATTTTAATTACTCATTTATAAATATGCCTAATAAAACTTTAAATTTAATATAAATAGTTATCAAGCTAATTAAAGATCTCTTTCTATAAGGGTGGAGGTTGGGGAAAGAGGTCGGTGGGGTGCATTTGAGTTGGGTTCACGTCCCGCATCCTGGTAACACAATTATGGTTTCTAATTGTGGCTGAAACTCAACAAAATATAACGAATTTATTTGCAGACGAATTCACTAATTGATTTCTATATTAGTTAGATGCTTGATATTATTTTATATGTTCAGAGAAAAGTACAGCAATTATTGTACAATTAATCAATTATACTACATTATAGCTACAGCTCTCTCTATATAATAACTTATTATATACGTTAAACACAACAAATCTCGAATATATCCTAAAAAATAACGAAAATGTAGACATCCGCATCCGCATCCGCGGATGTTGAAATCAAACATCCTCAGCCGCATCCGCATCCGAGGATGTGAAAAAAATGACATCCGCTACATCACTAGTGATAATACACCTCCTTGCCTAGCACCATTAGTTACCTTAAAATTTGGTGATACAGTGCTTTTCCATCTTAGAAACATGGTCTGCTCTGTATACCAGACTGCAAGTATCCTAAGTATATATTTAGGTACCTCTTGACACAAGAGTTTCTTGAAAAGCTTGTGATGGTTAACCCTATCAAATGCTTTTGATGCATCCAAAAAACAGAAATATACATTACTACTTGACCTCTTGTACTTTAGGACGGCTTCCTTTAGCATATAAATACATATGTCAGTACCATGTTTC
Organism: Bathynomus jamesi; assembly: GCA_023014485.1. NCBI lineage: Eukaryota > Metazoa > Arthropoda > Malacostraca > Isopoda > Cirolanidae > Bathynomus > Bathynomus jamesi. The sequence goes on along the minus strand of JAJOZX010001830.1, from coordinate 183,677 downwards.
ACTCTAAAGCCAAACTGATTGTCATACGTCTGCAAGTATCATACTTATCCTATTATAAACGACATAGTTTAACACCTTAGAAAGTATACTGGCAAGTGCTATTGGCATATAATTATTCTTATCACAGATACTAGCACCCTTATTTTTAACAACTGGCAACAATACAACTGACAAAATGGACTGTGGCAAGTACTCATGTATCATACAGCTTGTGAAACACATTGCAAGCATAGGTATTATACGAGGGCTACAACATTTTAAATGTTCTGCTTGTATGCCATTTAGGCCACAACTTTTGTTATCATCTAACTTATGAATAGCCTGCCAGATTTCTAAATCATTAATTAGTAGCTCCTCAGAGCGTTCTACATTTAGGCATATATTTAGTCTATCCCCCCGAGACAATTAAATAGGGTTTCATAATGATTTTTCCACAGTTCTGCAATGTTTTTTGCACCATGTACACCCTCTATTACATTTGGCAAGGTAAAATTACTATTGTTAATTTCATTAACCTCCTTCCAGAATTCCCTACTGGAATATTGCTATTGCCTAATTTTCTGGCTAGAGATTCTCTTCGAAGATTCTCTTCATTTTTCCTTATAAATCTAAGAGCACCCTTGAACCTAGTACGAGTCAGAGCTGGGCAATAAATACATTGAATGTATTTAAATACTAAATACTAAATACATGGGAGAAATGTATTTAAATACTAAATACTAAATACATTTTACGAATGTATTTAGATACTAAATACAAAATACATCAATTGTATTTAAATACATTTGTAAATACATTTTAAATACATACAAATTTTAACATATGCATTCACTAATTCACTAAGCCATGACACGCACACGATAAAGAAATCAACCGCTTTCGACTAAGAGTGGCACACAACTGATTGAACTGACACGTTGAAACATGAACCATGCTGTACTACACTGTCGACGCGTCGTACTGTGTTAGTACAGAATGTGTATTAAACCAGTAAAAGTATTTACATTTTTATATTTTGAGTATTTAAATACATTGTATTTAAATACTCATTAAAGTATTTAAATACTGTATTTAAATACATGAAAAACAATGTATTTATAAATACAGTTCTAAATACACAAATGTATTTAAATACGTATTTAAATACAAATGTATTTAAATACTGCCCAGCTCTGGTACGAGTTCTATTTTTCGGTTGGAAGAGTTCCCCCTGCCTAGGTTTCCCCATAGCAACCCATTTCACGAATACATTTTTTGCTACATCATACGAATCGGCATAGTATTCTGCCCACCCTGGATTGACATTTATTTCTCCCCATTTTTTATTCTTAAAGCTACTTCAACTCGCAGTCTTAATGGCATGTTTAAGCTCACCGTAATACTTATTTAAGAGATCTATATGTTTTACATCATCACAGGAGGGATTCCTACAAGCCAAAGCTTCTGCAGGAATCCTCATAAGCCTTAGTAGTGCATCAGTCTGCATTGTATAGTAATCTATCTCAGAGTGACTAAGATTTGACCTTATAGTAATCTTAGTATAATTTTAAGACATTCCTATTTAGTAAAAAATGGATAGCGTTGGTACTGGTAGTGCTTATTCATTGTGCTAAACGATATCATGCAAAGCGCGGGGAATTCAAGGTTGTTTGAATAGTGTTACCTGGGTAAGGTTAGGTTAATCCATATTTTGTAGTAGTTTTTGGTGTGTTGTATTCAAATCTTATGGTCTATTCTTCTGCAAATCGGCCAAACTGTACGTCAGTATTAACTTTAGTTAATGGATTTTTTTTTTGCCATAACTTGGTTTTGAGGCATTTCCCTGATCAGAGACCATCTAAAGAGCACTCCTGATGTAAAAACGAATCCAATCAACGTATAATTTATGGAGACTGAAAAGACGGGAGTTTATCATAATTAACATTTATCAACAGTTCCTGTGTAGAATACCAACTCTGTTCGTCCATTGGTCCAATTTGCACCCCACACCATTACGTAAAATCCGTCGTGTTTTAAAATGTAAATTTAAATTGCAAATGCCTCAAAGAAAATTCTTGGGATGAACGTCCTTATACCCACTGTCTGAAAATTAAACAAACCGAGACTCATCTGAGACGGTTACGGTGTTCCAAGAGGCAGAATCATGCTTGACCATCAATGCTGCCTACTGCTTCCGACAGGCAGGGATGAATATGGGTTTCCTTCTAACTGCTGTGTAATCGTAGCCCATGTCGTAGAAATATTGATTGATGGTCCTAAACCTAACTTTAACTTGAACAGCCAATCCAGCAACGGTTGGATGAGGGTTCGTTTCTGAATTTGACGCTCGGACGAATGGATGAGGGTTCGTTTCTGAATTTGACGCTCGGATGAAGCTATGGGATGACGTGATGAATCTACAAATACATATGCTCGGAAGGAAAAGTGAAAGAGGTTCAAGAATACCTTAGGTCAGGGGTTCCCAATTAGTTTCAACGTTACTACATTCTGAAAAAGTGTCAAGTCCTCGTTACCCCAGACTGCTGTTCAATCAGAAGGACTCGACAAATTGATTTTTTTTTTACCTGGGAAAGAGAAAGAAACTCACTATTTCATCACATTTTAATTTGTCAAACTACAAACTGCGCTGTAACATTGCCGAGCAGCAACACACACAGCAGAAACAACTCATTCATGGGCAAAGTGACACTTCCTATCGTTGATCATCTGATCCAAGCGCGGCCACAGCTTCGTGAGTGCGCCTCTGATGTCGTTTTCTGGCTGCAGCCTGTTTCTTTGTTTACTTTTCACACATAACAGGGCAGAAAATCCTGCCTCGCACAGGTAAGCGGTGCCAAAGAGGAGCAAAATCCTCGTCGCAATCGAACTGGCCACAGAGTATTCTCCCTTCAGAGCGGTCAAAAGGAAGATAACTGGAATGTTTTTGATTGGGCAAAAATTCAAAATTCGGAACCACATATGTACCAATTGGGTGGCAAATCTGAATTGTTCGTTTGCTTGTTGGCTTTCGGATTTTCGATACATTCGTATTTTTAAATTTCGAGTTTTTGTAATTCGACTGTATTGCCTCCTCGTTACCCAGTTAACCCAGCGGGGATAATTTACCTCAATTTGAGAACCACTGTGATCTTGCCTTAGTTCTCTCTCTTTCTGGATCGTGTACTTTTGTGTAAACCATTAAAAGCTATACATATATATGACAGTTTCAAACAGACGAAATCCAAAAGTACTACAATTAATTATTATTACAGTTTTACATCTTTAAAGTTTACAACATGTTTGAACAGAATATATTTAAAATGGCAATAGAGAGAAGGGTAACCAATATAATTTGAGAAAATGTGAGAAAATAGACAATTTTTAGGATATATTTGTACATTTCAATTTTATTTGTGCATTTTAATTTTACTTATACATTTACATGCATATTATTGCAACTTTCTATTAATTTTACTTTACAATTTTTCCTTAATGATATCCACAAACCTCGGCGTGCAAGACTATCGGCAACTGTTGTGTTGGGGGTATTCTTGAACTACACAATGACTCTGTTAATGTGTAATAATAATAATAATAATAATAATAATAATAATAATAATCTTTATTCAGAAAGAACACATTACATAATATATATATATATATATATATATATATATATATATATATATTACACCCATACTGGTTCACACAATGTTGGGATTAACGTTTAATTTTTGTAGTTTAATTACAGTATTCTTATCTGAATATGCCGTTGCGAAGCATGACGGCTTTTTGATAAAGGAAGGCAAAGCCTTTGTGAAATTTCCCTCTGACTGCTTTGCTTCCCAAAGTCCATTAATTCGACATCTTTGTCACTACCTGGGAACCTCAGTCTCGTGACATTGTGAAATACATACTAACACAATGTAGGTATATATACAGTGTTGAGCTCCCGGCAGTGGCGTCGTGGCCGAGGTGGCAGGTATGGCAAACAAACAAACAAACACTTTATTTCAGACTCAACAGGTACAAACATTATACAAGAGGTCCATAGAAAGTTAAGAGATAGTTGTCTGGAGCACTGACTAAGTAAGCCAGTGAATCACTGTGTATAATGAACATACAATTGCCTACGCCAATGCTTCCATGTTAACGTACGGCCACATACGCAGTGTCCTCCCTTTTGGAAATTTAGAAATGGCCACCCTACATCTAATGTACTTATGTACACATATGAAATTTTCTAACTAAAGTATTTCCCTGAGCATATAATTGTCTACATTGCCTTAGAATATCACAGTCATCTGAAAGACTATCCGTTAGTATGTGGCCAAGATACTTAGTCTGGGTTACTTCTGACAGCACCCTACCATTCAATTGAAATTCGGGAAATTTTATATACTTGTAGACCTTGGTCCTCATAATCATAACATGACTTTTATCAGGATTATATTTTTGTCGTTATCCTTCCCATACCTTTCACACATCTTCAAAAGTGTGCTGAGCCCTTTTACAGATGGAGAAATAAGAACTAAATCATCTGCATACATCAGATGATTAACAATCATTGTACCAATATAGCAGCCTATTTTACAGGTGTTCAGCACAACAGATAGACTATCCATATAAACATTGAATAAGTAGGGGGATAGTATCCCTCCCTGTCTAACACCATGGGTCACAGAGAATGGCTTTGAATTAACCCCACCCCATCTTACAATCATTGTCTGGTGATTATGCCAGAATATTAATATACGGACCAAGTAACTAGGTACATTACGATTTACAAGTTTCATGAATAATTTGTCATGATTAACACGATCAAATGCTTTAGAGGCATCCAGGAAACACAAAAATACATTAGCATCTAGAGTTTGGTACTTACAGACCATTTCCTTCAAGGCACACATATCAGTACTGTGTTTCTTTTTGAAACCAAATTGGTTATCACTTGTATACAGGTAACATTCAAGTCTATTAATTAGTATATATTCAAACACTTTAGACATAATACTGGCCAAGGCTATTGGCCTATAGTTATCTTTACTGTTGATTTTACCCTTTTTATCTTTTAGTACTGGCACCAAAACAACGGATAACATTGTATCCGGCAAAACACCATGTATGAGTAAACCTGTAAAGCACAAAGCTAACTAACACAAAGCTAGCTAATTCACAAAACTATGGCAGCTGCCATAGCTAATTTTTAAGCTGTCAGACAATTTACGTTTGTCAAACATTTACTCAATTTCTCGTATAAAATATACATATTGCTAAAAATACTGAAGGTTAACTAATATATCATGAGCCCAGTAAAGCAAAGCTTAAGGGCCAAATTAAATAAAATCAATAGTCCAGCTTCGCAATTATTTATGTTATTGTAAATTGTAAGGCTACTGTATTTATTTTATTATTAATAAAGGTTATTTAATTCGATTCAATTCAGTATCGCTAACAGAGGGAGTGGCGCTGCTTGTCACATGGAACATACTTTTGTAGACAATTGTGTGGCGGCTGTGGCCACAATTGTCTACAAAAGTATGCCCCTTGTTTTTTGTGGCCACATTGTTGCCAGGTACAGGAAAATTTCCCTGTTCTGTTTTAGGGAAATAATTCACAATAAGTTTAGTCAAGGGTTTTTTTAATATTGTATTTAGCCGAGATAATTCTTTCGATGTAACATTTCTTGAAGCTAAACAGTTTGCAGTTGCATATGATTTACATGCAGAATTACCCGATCTGAGAGCTCGTCGCCGAAGAAGAATGCCTGGTGAGACAGCGAATGATGAACCCATCACTGATGCAGTCGATCGATACCGCACTGAAACATATTTCAGTACTATCGATAAAGCAATGATGGCCATTTCAGAGCACTTTTCGAAACATCGTGAGTTGCTCCTAGATTTTGCTCTTCTCAACGCAGACTGTTTCCACGAATTTTCTAGTAAAGATTCACTTCCTGCAACAGCATTTAAAAAAAATTTCCGAAGTGTATGATATTCCACTGACAGATATGCAAAATGAATATTTGGCACTGGCGCAGATATATGTTTGCTTTAAACAAAACTACACTGAGTCCCTATCCAGAAGTATTTTTTCTACCTCTGTTGATAGCTCCGATGCACTACAGGGCTCCAATAAACCTTAGCCCCCCGCCCATGGCCTAAACCATTAGAGGTACAGTAAAACTAAACATACCTTACAAAAGAGAATTTAATCCTGCATTTAATGAGAAACAATTAAAACTTGGTGTTCCCGCCATTGGCTTCCAAGACAGCCTGAATTCGCTTTGGGTAGCTTGCCAAAAGTGACGTGAATAGATCTTGATCGTTACGCAAATTTGCTAAAACAGTTTCAATGTGTTGCGTCATTGTATCCTTCGAAAATCGATTTGCTGCAGGTTCTTGAAACAAGAGACATTCAACCTTGTCCTTTATAACTGATCCAATGTGTTCACAGACGTTCAAGTCAGGAGAATTTCCTGGCCATTCTTCATTTCCAAAGAAATCGATCTCATGGTTCCGCAACAACTGTTGAGTGGCCAATGCCTTATCGTGCAGAAGTGTGACCTGATCGACATCCATAACATTGTTTGGGTTTCTTAGAAAAGGAATGACATACTGGGATAGAATAATATCACGAAAATACTGTCCATCCCAACTCTGACCATTTGGTTTCAGCACCCACATGAGCTTCTTTGCAGTGAACAAAACAAATACACCAACACAGTCTGGACTGTTTAATAATTCGCGATAATGTTCATTGTCATCGATTTCATCTAGTGTTGTGGCCCACACTCGATCATTTTGGTAGTTAGGCCGACGTGTTACGTAAACAAAAAATTCATCGGAGACAGCTAAATGCATGAAATCATCCACATCCCAATCTTCAAGATAATGGGCAAACTACATTCTGTCATCGATGTTAAGTTGAGTTTTTCTTGGCTTTGGAAGTTCATGCCAAGGCTTTAAACCTTGCCTATGACGGTACAGTCGAATGATCTCACCACTAACGATCTTTCCTCTCAACACTTCGATCTCTCTAGAAAGTTTAGCACAGCTGTTTTTCCGCTTACGCGTACCGCTTTCAATGATGTCCTTTGTTTCCTGAGAGAGTGGCAAATTTGGGCGCCCAGATTTGGTTGTATCCATTTCACATTCATCCAAAGTTTCATTCCAATTTCTTTTGACGAAGTCCTCACTTCTTCTCAACTTTTTGGCAACCCATGAACGTGTTATAAAGGTGGCTCCAGCATCACGAGGTTCCCGAAATGTTATTGCTCGTATGCGATTTATCACACGTTGCCTCTCCGAATCACCAATTAATTGAGAAGCCATTATATTATCACTTTATCAGCTAGAGTAATTTTAATACCTGCAATAAATAAAGAATTTTATATATTTTTTACAATCACTAAAACTATTTCGATATAAGTAAACATGTAAGCTGCAAATGGGGGGGGGGCTAAGGTTTTTTGGAACTCCTTACATTCTGCGTGTGTTCTTACAAAAGATTATTGTTTGATGGTCTTAAAAACAATAGCTCAGTTTGGATTAAAGAAGGCATTTCCTAGTGTTTATAGGGTGTATTCCATCTTTGTAACAATGCCAATAGGTACAGCTAACTGCGAAAAATGTTTTTCGAAGTTGGAGGTCAAGGGCGGATCTAGAGGGAAGGGGGTGTCGGCGACGTCCGGACCCCCATCAATTTCTTGTAAGTGCCCCCTTTTCAAGTGCAAGTGCCCTATCTGAATGATGTGTATGCCTCTGAAAACAAATTTTGTTTTTGTAAATAGATCATGGTTATTTTATTTTATTAAAATTCAATTTTGAGTCTTCCTTTATCCGTATACATTGTATCATACTTCCAAATTTGTAGTCGTAATGGTTTTCATAGGTGCCCTTAGTACTGGTGCAGCCATATCACTATTTTTATTTTCATCTTATTCTGATTGTTCTTTTAATTGGCAAGACATCTGTAATTATTTAAAATATTTTCTGTGATAACTGATGTACCCAAATTAGATTTTTATTTTGTATCATATTTGAATGAGACAGATTTAATAAAACAATATAATTGATTTTACACTCGTTCATTGGTGGTTTGTTTTAAGAAATTTTTTTTAGTACTGTACCCTTTTTATTTTAGGGGTGCCCTTTTTTTTGGACCCCCCTTACTGAAATACCTAGATCCGCCCTTGAATGTGGTCAAATCAAGACTCAGAAGGACCATGCTACAGAACAGGTTAGACAATCTGATAGTTGTTTCCGTGGACAGTGACGTTTTGACACTGCTTAATGACATCATTCAACATTTGCATCAACTCAACTAAAAAAAGACTTATTCCTGTTTTAACAATTTGCTTTTTCACTTAATGCACCTATATATTCTTAGTTCCGTCTTTGCATCTGAATCTGCCCCGTGACATGCGTGCCTTCTGGGCATTGACCACATGCGCAGACCGATGGCGTTGATAATTGGGTGCAAGCTTGTTCCGTGAGTAGGCTGTATGGTCGGTATCGCCAAACGTTGTACTGAAACAAAGACACTGTCAAGTGTGTGAAACGGTGTTGTACTTTTTGTCTTTGTGCCCGTCATTTGCTACGATAAGCAGTGCGAGATGCATGCGTGGTTCTTCTGTGATTTCCGAGTGGATTGGGTGCAGTGCTGTAATGGGGGGAGGGATACGCGGCCATACGGCGTATCCCCACCTTAAACGGGAGGTGATGGAGGTGAGGGAGGAGAGAGGTGTGGCCAGCGCAGAACGGAGCTTTTCAAAGATGAAATTAATCAGAATTTATCTCCGTTCCACGATGAAACAAGATCGGTTGGATGGATTGGCAACCTTATCAATTGAACATGCCATCGCCAGGGATTTAGATCTGGATGAAATAATCTAAAGATTTGCAGCTGCTAAGGCCCGAAAAGTTAATCTTTGAAGCCGAAATTTTAACGAGTATTTATGTTATTAATGCTACTTGGTTAATGGTTATTGAATTCAATTTAATAAAATATATTTTTTATTTTAAGATTTTAATAAAATGTATTGAATGAAATAAACAATAAAATTATATATAAAAAAATGTTAATTTTTAACTAAAAAACCTTTATATAAAAAATGGGATGTGGGCGGGCGTCAAAGCAAAATTGGCTCAGGGCACCACAACCCTTTGAGCCGGCCCTGCACGAATGAATAATTTAACCTTCCCCCATCCACAGACAACTTGGTATAGCCAAATACCCTCCTGGTAAGCTTTGTAAATTTATGGTCTCATTGGCTTTTCCTCGATTTCTGAAAGGTGTATGAAATTTTGTACAAACATGACCTGACTAGATCTAGGTAGGCTTTGACATTACTCTTACAAACTGACAACTTAAAGGATGTCTTTGATATCTTGACATTCAGATGAGAAGTACATAACCTGAAAAGGGTTCGAAAAGACGACTCTATGCACAGAGTTGCTTTCCTCCCTCAGAAGCGATATGTTCTCAAATCCTACCTATATTTATTCTGTCTACGATCGTAGTGTAACATGTAAATAATTTCATACAAACAACTTTGAACAGAAAATTTTAAGCCATTGAGACCTTAACACTTACTTTAAGCTCACGAGCTACTTACATTTTAAATGCAGCTTCACAAATTTGGTTTCACTGGTTTTGGATGTGAAACTCAAAATTTTGATGGTCGTGGTATTTTGTTTAAATTTATGGACTGACTGGTTCTTACTCGATTTCACAAAACAGTATGAAATTTTGTACAAGCGTAACCTGACTAGATATAGGTAGGCTGTAATGTTCTACTGTATTTACTCCAAAACGATAAAGCAAAGAGTTTGAGAATTCTTTTTACCTTAAAACTCTGCTGAGAAATACGATTTATAACACGTTGTAGGTGAAACTTTGTCTTAAATTATAATTATATGACGTCTCTCTCTCTCTCTCTCTCTCTCTCTCTCTTACCACATTTTGTATATTTTTTGCTCGAGTACTTTTTATCAAAGTCAAAGTCAATTATGCGGCCACTGTATCCCACTGCTGGGCGAAGGCTTCTCCCATGCATCTCCACTTTGTGTCCTGCATAGGAGGTTTAAAGCCAATTGCAATCACCACGCTAGCCAGACAGGTTGGTGAAGGTTTTCGTGGTACCTCACTATCTGAGGTGTTTGACCCTGACCGTAATATATATCTTATGAGTTATGTTCGCCCAGCGTCAGGACTTCCGGAACCGGAGAAGCAGTCTGTCACCAACCGCCTTCATATGTTATTCATCGACCCGCTGCCGTCGATTCCACAGTACCTCTGGCACGGGAGGCTGTCGGGTACTGCGCTTTGCACAAGGGCGGCCCGTGACTATGAAAGATAGGTGCGTCATTGTCCCTGAGGTATATAAATACCCGCATACCTGTCAGTACTTTTTAATTAATGAATAATAATTGCATATGTCAGGGGCGGATCTAGGGAGGGTAGTCTAAGGGGGCACCAAACAAACATCATGCCGAGCATTTTATTTGATCCACATTTTTTATATACCATATATTTCACCCACCATACTGTGAGGAAGCAACAGGAAACAGACTTCCATGACTACGTTCTTTTCTATAGTTTTATTGACCAAATAATTGAACCGACAGTGATTGGGGGCCTGCGGCCCGCCAACTACTGACGGTTCAAATATTTGATCAATAAAACTATAGTCATGAAAATCTTAAGCTTCACAAATCTTGACACAATGTGAAGCTCAAGATTTTCATGGGTACGTTCTTTTGTATAGTTTTATCGTCGTGCTGGGACCTTCGTCCCAGTAATTGGGGGGGGGGGGGGGCTGGTCACACATATTTTCGTTCATTACTCATCACCCCCATCCACCATACGAAGTTTGGTCGAAATCGGTTCGGAAACGTACACACACACACACACACACACATTTTCGGTGAATTATAGTAGTAATACAAAATTTATCGTAGTTGCACGAAAACTGTGGATTTTATGGGCAATTTTGGAAAAATGATGTAAAGCGTTTTATGGGCTTCGGTAAAATTTCGACTTGGTCTCCTTTGGAGATCTAGCTTAAGGAGGCACGTGCCTCCTAGCCCCCCCCCCACTGGATCCACCCACGTACGTCAAAGATATTTCAGATATGTTACGACTGAAAGAGAACTGGAATGAAGATATATGCCACCCAGCCATTATTTTCAGTGTACATGCTATCAGATCTTGTTTTACATACTTTTACTTACCGTGTCTACTTTGAAGCTTTTAAAATTGTGTATCACTTTATGAAAAAGATGTAAATCTCCATACAGTAGCCTATACATATTGCATTATATTACATTTGGAAAACACGAAGCCACTTGTCCCTGTCGAAGTTACCCAAGTTACTGTAGGTAAATGATCTAAAGTTATAGTTTATGATCAGTTTACAAATTACCAGTTTTAAGTCAGCTAATTATCCGTAAACTATTTAAAAATATGATTAAAGTAACCTACATTACTTGAGCTAAAATACTGTACACATTATTTACACGATTTACAAACTGTTTCTTTCATTCATGAAAGTGTCCAGTTTTTTCTTAAACTTAATTTGCTTCCGCCCGGGTTGTTAATTCTGAACGAGGTCAAGCTTGTTGCTCCACTTTAGATCTACATTTAACGTGGAATCTGAACCACGAACCACCAAGAAAATCAGAAGAGAAATCATCACCCGGACTCGATCTCAGTTACCTTGGAAATTTGTTTATTTATACATGCAACGTTTTATTCAAAATATTATAGTGACGTTTGGAAAATAGAGATTAAAGTATTTTGACTTATAAAACGCATCATTCCTCTATAAAATATTATAAGAAAGAGGGGTGTATATTAGAAAATGAAGTCGTAGAGAGGCTTTGAAAAAAATACAGGATGACTAAAAATATGTTAACACTTATATGGGTTTTCTCCGGGAAAGAATTACAGATGTCATCCAATCAATACCACCAGAGATGTGCCTTAGGGCTCTGGAAGCAACGTTTGACCGCTTTCATACATGCATAGATATTCGTGGACAGCAAGTAAAGACTGTATAGAAACACTGTTTGCATCACAAAAAATGTTTATAAATAAATTGGAAATAAAAATAAAACACCATATAAGTGTTAAAAATTTTTGAATCACCCTGTATAAGTATAACTTCGATCACAAAGAGTAAAAATGACCCTCACCCCTTCTTTCAAAATACTTTTCTCCAAAACGGTTAGGAGGTAAGAAAAACCTTTTGTGCCTTTTTAAAGAAAAGATAAAATCTCTCCCATATTTGATTTTTTAAAGTTTTTCTTTAATTCATGTTGGCACATAAATCTGCAAAATATTATAACCCACTTCTGCTTCTTTCACATCATAACAAAATTGTTTCAGCTGCCAAATTAACGTTTTCTACGTTAGACATTATTCAATTTTTCTACTGTAAAATGATAGTTTTGCTATACATATGAAGTTTGGGAATATCACCATTCAGGCTCGCCGACTGGGGGTTATAGCCACTGTAGATGTTATGGGTCCGGTAAGTCAGAGGGGTGCGTCACATGCCTTTAAAACCGTAAGAAAAAATAGGTGGAGCCCGCTTCTTTAAATATTTCCCTAAAATTTCTGTCGATTTCCGTTGGTTAGTGAAATGAAACGCTTTCCTTTTCTTAGGCTTTAATCAACTTAATTGAACAACATTTATGTTAATATAAATAACAATAATATGCAGTAGTTATGGTACAAAAAAAAATAATCAATGACACAAGTTATAATAATAATATACTGCAGATATAGTAAACACAGGACATTTATATGAATTGTTCATACTACAGATTAGGATTAATTACATCAAAGAAGATATCATTATCTGATATAATAAAGTATCTCACATCTCATCAGTTTAATTCAGACACCATCGGTTTAATTGAATTGAATATAAACACAAATGATTTTACTTAGGTATAACATTCTAATAAAGTTATCATAAACCTGCAAAATAATATTACAGTGAGCCTGTCACCCTTGATATACAGTATATATAGTAATTCCTCCACAAATCGGAATAAGTGGGACTCAAGCCTTTCTGAATTCGGGGGGATTCTGAAGTAGGTGAAATTTTGCGAATATTTCGTAATATTTTGAAATAGTCCGAATTACATACCTCGAGTCCATTCTGAAAAATCGCAATGCTAACGCAACTCGTAATGATTCCGAAATGTAATTCGCAATAAAATGACTAAACTTTATGCCCATTTCTGTATGAATTAATGAATACAAAATGTCTTGTTGATTGCTGTAATTTATATCATATGATAACTACACTGTAATAAAAATTACTTAAGTTATAAATTGCGAATTGTCGAATTAACCTTCGGAATGGTTATGAATTGAACAGAATTAGTCGTTACTTTTTAAAATATTTCTTCTAATTCGGAATATTACGAATTATTAGAAATTTCAACACTAGATTTCGGAATCACCAAAATGTTCCGAATTAGGGGGAATTGCTATGTATATACACGTGTCTATGTTACAGTCAATGTCTAAAATCAGGCAATTTGTAAATTGATTGAAATTTTAGACAATGTGTCAAATTGTGATACACACGAAACCTAATCTAACCTAACCTTTCTGGTAATGCTTCATATGCATGCCCACTGGTATTTCCCAATATGTTGCCTAAAAATTCATTAGGTTACGTTAGGTTAGGTTTTGTGTGTACCACAATTTGACCCAGTGTCTAAAGTTTCAGTCAATTTACAAATTTCCTGATTTTAGAGAGAGAGAGAGAGAGAGGAGAGAGAGATGAGCATAAATACTCTCAAAATTATTTCAATACAAATTAAGATAGTTCAAATGTATTTGTTAAAAATATTTAAAAACATTGTCTTACTTACTAATACAAAAAAAAAAAAAAAAGCAGGGTTTCAAGATAATTTTCACTATGTTAAAAGTTAAAAGGTGTGTAAAATTACTCGAACTGTAGGCAGTTATTATTACACTATTACAGTATTAAACTACTTCCCGCATATTAGCACATATGATGAAAGTTCCGCTTGTGGGAAAGGAATGCTAAAATGCATTTATCGTATTTATACAGTAAATAATAAATACGCATGAAATATAGTTAAATATTTATTTAAATACTCCAACAAAATGTATTTCAAATGCAACAGTTAAATACATATTTACACAACTTCAAATGCGTTACCTCTCTCTCTCTCTCTCTCTCACTGATACTGTATCACTTCAATGATACATGTTAAGTATAGGTTCTTGCGTATCAAAAAGACAAAAGCGGAAGTACAGTATTCTTGTAACGTGTATCGTCGATTCAATTTGGCAATATCTTGCATCAAAATATTATCACTGATATCACGTAAAATTTATCGCTTAGTTTAAACGGTCAAGAGCATTTTGAAAGCAAATGCTGAAAAAAAAATTAACCGCAGTAACAGGTTTTCTTGCCATAAAGTGGTTCAGTGGAGTGTCGCATTTAGCTTTTGGGGGCAGGGGGACTTTTTGCGAATTGTGTTTTTAAGTTTTAAATCATCTTGTATGAGAATCGTCATTGTGTGGTGTGTATATATATATATATATATATATATATATATATATTTGGGGAACAGCTTTCCTTTTAAACATGTTTGGTTGAATAATTAATCGACCGTAGTTTTTATTTATTAATTTATCATTAGTTTTCTTAATTTTCCGTATGACATTTTTCAATAATGTTTGTAAATTATAAATAATATTTCCAAAATTTTCTGACGTTTCGCTCTGTCCGAGCATCTTCAGGGAAGATGGCTCCAAACGAATTTCCTGAAGATGCTCGAGGACAGAGCGAAACGTCGGAAAATTTTGGAAATATTATTATAATTACAAACATTATTCAAACATGTCATACGGAAAATTGAAAAAACTAATAATAAATTAATAAACAAAAACTACAGTCGATTATTCAACCAAACACACATATATATATATATATATATATATATATATATATATATATATATATATATATTACAGGGAATCTTTGTAACTAGAAATTTCATGAAATCCCTAAAATATTCAGGGATTTCATATAAGGTTAAGGTCGTGATATTTTCGTTAAACCTCCGGGAACATTATTGAAATGTCCAGTTAGGTCAACTGTACGCCCTTGACGATTGGTTTGGTTAAGTCGTGATATTTTCGTTAAAACTAACGAAAATATCACGACTTTACCTTACATGAAATCCCAAAACATTTTAGGAATTTCATGAAATCTCTAGTTACGCAGATTCCTTATAGCATATACTGTATATCCTCACGGAATAGAAGGGTACACGTCTCCAAAAAAATGTTTGTTACTTTCACAGAGAAGTGGGTTACAGATTATGAAATGTCTAGACAGGATTAAATGCTTCATTTCTTCCAAAGTTTCACAAAACAGGAAGAAAGAGAGACTATTTTTCACTGAATCCGGGACTATATATGAATGTACGATGTTATCACTCAGTATTGTTTGAATGGTACGTACGAAGACAGCAAGAAATTTAGGAATATAACCCTAATTCATTAGTATATTAATTCTTTGGGTAAAAAGTATAGGATATAAGTTATATTATAAAACGTATTTTCTATGAAGTAATATATCGTTGACAAGTATCGTATGTATATCTTGTATCTTCTTTCTGATATCAAAAGTATCTTGTATTGTGCATCACTGATACTCTCTCTCTCTCTCTCTCTCTCTCTCTCTCTCTCTCTATATATATATATATATAAATAAATTTTTTTCCTCTCTCGACAGAAACAACCCAAAATGCCAGTTTTTCAAATATCAGAAAATCAGTCAGCTGGGCATTACTTAGCAGACGAAAAGTGACGTCAGATGTAAACAAAATTTGATGTTATGTAGGCCTTGATTAAGTCTTTGGTAGGCTTTTAAACCCATTACACATATATGCACGGTCAGTTTGTAGACGAATAAATTAAATATAATTACGCCTATGTCGACGTTTGTATAACATTTAAGGTAGGCTAAGTTGGAATTCATGAAACCAGAAATTAATTTTGAATTGTAGGATGTAATTAGGTGTAGCCATGTGGGTAGGGCCTAGATTAAGTTTGGCTTAAACCAGACTGCAGAATCTGCAAAATTTTCGCGTGATGCTCCCGTCTTTGGCAAAATTCTTGCCTTCTAAGTTTTGTGTCTCATGCAGTATGAAAAATTATCTCGCAATATTTTGAAGTCTTGCATTCGTGCACTTTTGAAAAATATTGTTCACTTCATTTTAAAACCTTTAAAGTCGGTACTAAATTTGACACGTCGCAGGTGAGAACTTCAACAGAATTCTCTGTAAAATTCCAGATGCCAGACGCAGTTTAGTGGCCCTAATCACTACTCTAACCTGATTTAATCATAACCACATAAGGGAAATTCAAGGTAAATCAACCTAACCTAGCCTATCCTAATTTAACATATTACCAAGCTGGGTAATACTGAAGAAGCATGCACCCCCTTCCCCATCAAATTTTGTAGGTTTTTGGTACATTTTTACAAATGTACATTACAGGCTTTGTAAATCAAAACTAGGCCTATGTTTTTTTGGATAGTTTTTGATGCAGTTTGAATGAAGGTTAATTTTGTTCAAACAACATTAAAAACAATCAGGAAAAATATAGTTTTCATATATAAAACCTAACCTAAAATTCCAAAATTCCTCAAAAGCCTGTAATGTACTCTTGTAAAAAAAAAAACGTTTTTTTTCCTTTTCAAACAATTTTTGGTAATGGTTCAGAATACGGGTGCCACTTAATTAAGCAAAATTTTTGAAAAATACCATAGAGACAAAGTTGTTTCTCATTAAAATACATTGATTGCATATGTCGCATAGTCAAAAAAATGAAGTTAGAAAATTATGAAAAAATATATATAGCTACTTCAGTGCTTTTTAGTGCTTTTTGGGTATGAATCTAGGAAATTTTGAGTTGGCAATCCTATCATCATTCATTCACTTCAGTTTGAAAATGGCTTTGGTCTGTGACGGATGTGTGGTGATGCTAGTATTTTTGGTAATTGTTACGCTAACCTAACCTAACATGAATATGTTATTACATTATCATTTGTATAATTTAGGTCTCGGGGGTCCGCCCCTGTAAAGATCACGCATCACAAATTGATCAGTATAGGGTTTTATATTTAACATTTTAAGCCTAGTTACTTTTTATGGTAATGGTTCAGAATAGGGGCCACCTCAATTTTTGTGTTTTTTCCTCAAAAACATGCTAAAACCATTGGTTTCCTGTTGTTTAGGATAAATCTGACCATCGTTATTACAGTAAATTATTGCTTGTATTGTGTTCCCTCACCCAAAATCCCCAGTTCCCACGGTGGTCTCCCCAGATTGTAGGAGGGGTTGGGGGGTAGTGAAATCACTTCAAGCAATGGTAATGGTAATGGTTCAGAATAGGGGTCACCTCAATTTTTGTGTTTTTTCCTCAAAAACATGCTAAAACCATGGTTTCCTGTTGTTTAGGATAAATCTGACCATTGTTATTACAGTAAATTATTGCTTGTACTGTGTTCCCCCACCCAAAATCCCTGGTTCCCACGGTGGTCTCCCCAGATTGTAGGAGGGGTTGTGGGGTGGGTGGTGAAATCATTTCAAGCAATAATTTACTGTAATGCCAATGGTCACATTCATCCTAAACAATAGGAAACCAATGGTTTTAGCATGTTTTGGTGGAAAAAAAAACAAAAATTGAGGTGGCACCCCTATTCTGAACCGTTACCCATTTTTTATCCACAACAAAGTTACTTTGCTACCAACTATTATTTTTAACTTTTTTAATTTTACTTTTTTTTCCAAAGAATTGAATGCCCAGTTAGGTCAACTGTATGCCTTTGATGATTGGTTAGGTTGTCATGATATTTTTGTTAGTTTTAATGAAAATATCATGACTTAACCCAACTAATGAAAATATCATGACAACCTAACCAATCATCAAGGGCATATAGTTGACCTAACCAGGTATTCAATTTTTTGGAAAAAAGTAAAATTAAAAAAGTTAAAAATAATAGTTGGTAGTAACGTAACTTTGTTGTGATAAAAAATAAGTTTAAGAGGAAAAATCTACAAAATTTAGGGGGGGGGGGGGGCATGTTTCTTCAGTATTGCCCCAAGCTGTTATGAACTGCCTGACATCTTGAAATTCACTAAATTTTCACCCTATCTGTTGAGTGTAAATATTTTTGGTTAAAACTCTTGGCTAATATTAAGTTTCTGGAGATTAGATTCCATTAGATTAGGTGGTCATCTTAGACTGATTAGTTATTTTGGTAAATATTCATTTTAACACACATTGGTGTTTTTTGATGAAAACATATTTTTCTGGTCAATTTTTAGTTGATTTGCATGAATCTGACATCTGTTTCCTGTGCAAATGTATAGTTTTTGAGATAGCTTCACTTGAGGATATTGCAAAAACTACCGTACATGTTTGCACAGAAAACAGATATCAGATTCATGCCAAATGACTAAAAATTAACCAGAAAAATACTTTCATCTTTCCCTAATGAATAACCTAATCTAACCCTAAACTAACCTAACCTTAACAGCTGATAACTAAATGAAGAGTGAAAAAAATCAACATATTGCAAATATGGCTACTAAATGAGAAGCAAAAAAAAAAGAAAAGTGAAATTGCTAAATTAAAACTAGATATTTTCAAATGAAGATATCTCAAAAAATACACATTGTACAGGAAATGGATGTCAGATTCATGCAAAATGACTAAAAATTGACCAGAAAAATGTTTTAATCTAAAAATACCAATGTGTGCTAAAACGAATATTAGCCATTATTTCTTGTATTCTTGTAACTTGTACTTGTACTTTTGTACTTGTATTTTGTACTATAACAAATTTTGACTTCGTGAAAAAACTAGTCTCCTTGAAATTTAAAATTGACCAAATTCTCACCAGACACATTGGGTGTGAGCATTTTATGGAAAGAATCCTAGTGCAATATGTCAGATAATTACAGTACATTCTGCAGTCTGTGGCCTAAACTTTATATGCAGTAATAGCCTAGTTGAAATAAAAACCTTTTAAGGGCCAAAAAAGGTTACTGGTACTGTATAAGTGAGGATCTATAAGCCTATTGAATAAATTTGGTATTTTTTTAGAAGAGTACATTACAGGCTTTTGAGAAATTTTTTAATTTTAGGTTAGGTTATGCTAGGTTATATATTAAAACTATGGGTAGGTTATCCCCCACCCCCCCCACCCCCCCCCCCCCCCCCCCCCCCCCCCCCCCCCCCCCCCCCCCCCCCCCCCCCCCCCCCCCCCCCCCCCCCCCCCCCCCCCCCCCCCCCCCCCCCCCCCCCCCCCCCCCCCCCCCCCCCCCCCCCCCCCCCCCCCCCCCCCCCCCCCCCCCCCCCCCCCCCCCCCCCCCCCCCCCCCCCCAATTTTGGCAGAATATTTTCGTTAAAACTAACGAAAATATCATGACTTAACCTAACCAATTATCAAGGGCATACAGTTGATCTAAAGGGTGATCCAGAGAAATGGGACCCAAAAGAAACCCCTGTAACTCTTAAAGTATAAGTCCTTTTATAAAATCATACGCATCATTCGAAAGAGGATAGTTACAAGTTTGTACAGGATTGTATAGTTTTTGACAAGACAAGATAAGATACAAAACAAAATAAAAGTGTTAGTTAAAACTAACCCTTCAAGATGACTGCATGGACTGTGGAACAGCTGTTTCATAACTGAGCAATATTATGAGCATGGAAGAAGTGTAGTTTCAGCTCAAAGATTTCAAGACAAATTTTCAGATGTCAAAATCACCTTCTAAGAGCTGAAACTACACTTCTTCCATGCTCATAATATTGCTCAGTTATGAAACGCAGCTGTTCCACAGTCCATGCAGTCATCTTGAAGGGTTAGTTTTAACTAACACTTTTATTTTGTTTTGTATCTTATCTTGTCTTGTCAAAAACTATACAATCCTGTACAAACTTGTAACTATCCTCTTTCGAATGATGCGTATGATTTTATAAAAGGACTTATACTTTAAGAGTTACAGGGGTTTCTTTTGGGTCCCATTTCTCTGGATCACCCTATATTATTAATTATAACATTGTTTGTTTCTGGAATAGTATTTACTATTTACTAATAGATCAACTGTATGCCCTTGATAATTGGTTAGGTTAAGTTGTGATATTTTTGTTAGTTTTAACGAAAATATTCTGTCAAAATTGGTAGGGGGGAGATAACCTACAAGTACCAAACTATGTTTTTCCAATTGTTTTTGATGTTACTTGAACAAAATTAACCTTCGTTCAAACCATATCAAAAACCATCAGAAAAACATAGTTTTGATTTAAAAAGCATGTACGTAATGTACACTTGTAAAAATTTACCAAATAATTTACTATATAGGTATCAGAAATATATAGTCTAGGAAGGGCCTTCTTTGAAGCAAATATTGAAGCTTTATACTTGTATTTACTGTATCTTATCCTGTATTGGTTAGGCCAGGCTGCTTGGTTAATGGTTACTAATTTAAACTGGACCCTAGTCTACATTCTAGCCTGCTTAATACTAATGTTATAGGTTAGCTCTAAGTCTTAACTGTACAGGATTTAATGTACTTTTGTTACCCTAGCCCAAATATTTTTTAGGGTTACATTATGGATGCGTGTATTTGAAAGATTAGAAATTTGTCCTTTTGGGCAGTAAAGGGTTAATAGTAGCCATCAAATATAGGGTAAAACAGCAACTTATCTAATTAGGTGGCTACACATTGTTACTCTTGCTCTCAGGCATTCTTGGTTGGCTGTGGTTCAGAGTTTATCTTCAGCCAGAAAAACTAGTATGGGTATTAGGGTGGAGTGAAATTAGGGGAAAAAACATATTTTTGAATTTCATTTTTTAATTAAAGGAAAAGTTGCCTTATGGACAGCTTAGTAAGCCTAAAAATTTTTTTTTGAGCAAGTGTAGTTTACATCCCCCTGACATAAAAGGGGGACACAAACTACACTAGGTGAAAGTTGGGGAATGTAAACTATACTAGGATCTTTAGGAGACATTTTTTAAATGAACCCATAAAATAAAAAGTTAAAACTAATGAAAATATTATGACTTAACCTAACCCACTATCAACTTATTTATATACATATACGTACACTAGCATGTAGTGTCATTGGGCAAAGTGTAATGGATCAAGAGGCACATTTCAGGTTTTGTGCAATTGACCTCCCTAAATTCAAAAATGAAAACAAAATTTTTTTGTGATAAGTGCAACACCTTTTTCGCATGTGAAAATCATGAAAATTGCTAGTTGCCCATAACTTTTGGACACTTGCTTTCCTCAGGTTTGAGCTATCATTTGACCCCTTACAATGTACTGCTTTTCATGAAAAATAGAAAAATTTATTTTTGGAATAAACATATACACTGTAGGAGTGTAGGTAGGTAGGTAGGTAGACTAGATAGTTTTATTTAGTAAATGATACATTAAAATCTTTAGTTTTGAATGATGGCATAAAGTCACAGGATTTAAGTACTGCTCTAATGTAACCATCTCTTGAATCCTTTCCATACACTGCCCCAGACGCTTCAGTTACCATCCTAACACAATGTTCTACACCTTGGAAGTGACATGGTATCCGGACAACACGGGGCTCTTCAGTGATCTTATTGAGTTGTTCGACAGAGAACTGCTTCATGAGTGGTGGTTCCATTGTGCACTCCTCCACTGGTGGAAGTAAATATTTCAAATTCTGAGCACTTTGTTTGATCTTTGGTGGCCAAAATTCTCTGACTTGCTGTTGAGCAGGTTTGGGAGCTCGTCAAATGGTCTTGATTACGTCGATGCCCAATTTCCGGTTTGCTTGATCTGCATCTGCGAGCATTGCCAGTAGAACATTTTCAGAGTGAGCCCAATATGCATTTCTTTGGATCACAGGCCATGTGACAGTCTTGCTAGCTGGTGGCAGTAATCGTAGCAGCTTGATTTGCTCCAGGAAATGTTTTGGGCCATCTGTGCACCTTGGATGGCACTTGATGCTAAACCACATGGGTCCATAGTGGCACACGACAAACTGTGTGAGTGAATACAGTTCATCACTTGGCTGCGCCATCGCTACATATAGCCGACAAATTCTGCTGGCAGTTGTAACCCATCTTGCATGGGAGATTGGTCCAGGCTTCTCTCGTAGAAGATCTTCATTAATGACACCAGTCCTTATTGCTTTCATTATTCTGTAGAGGTAGGCTTAGTCATGACTCAATTCAGTAAGGTCAACATCCGGGAGAGTGTGGCCATCAGCAATACGGTACATTGAATTCCTCTAGAGGAAAGTGGCAAACTTTCACATGTGGCCAAAGCTTTGCCAATTGGTCCTTTCCATTGAGTTGCAGATTCTGTTGGGCCAATGAGTTCCTTGCACAAGTGGCACAGTGGGAGTTCATTTAAATGCAGACTACAGATGAACCAGTACAAAGGGCGACCCAGGCCGCACTCTAGCAGGTGTATTGCTCCACTTCTGTGCCCTGTGTTTGTGGCTGTGCTGTTGGTTCCCACTGCAATTATCTTGTCTGCAATACCCATTTCTTCAATCACATTTTGAAGTCCATCCGCAATGACAGTGCCAGTTCCTCATTCCAGTGTCAGATGGCTTAGATAGAAGGTTCCAGGCTTTCCGACCAGTACATAGTGGTCCTCAACTTTCTTTGTGCTGTGCCATTTGTTCCCCTTTTTCTCTTTGGCAAGTGTCATGTCTTTCTGCCCATCAAAAAATAAAGCAGTGACTTCCACATCATGGTAAGTTACTGCTTCCTTCAGATCCCTCTGTACCTTCTGCCGTGCTCTCCATACTTTGTGGTGATCAATTACGTTTATCTGATCATCAGAACTAATGATGCCATAGTCAACCAATGTTGCAGTGCTGATAGCTGCAGCAGCCCTGTTCGATACACCATACCAGTCAGCTTACAAAGCAACAGTGGGAATTGGTGTGATGTTCCTGTCCTCCTGGGCACTATCACCCATCCACTCATCACCAACACTTTCACCACTGGAGTCTGCTTCTGCTTGAGCTGATTCGACCACATCTGCAGAGGATGTTACCTCTTGCCATTCTGTTTTTCTTCTATTCTCCTCTTCTTGTCTTTCTTGCATCCGATCCTCTCTTGACTTCCTTCTCTCCATCATCTGAGTCACATTCGTATCCACCCGACTGATCTGCATGATCCGCGTGGTTCTCTGGTTGATCACAAAGGCATGCTCTCGTTGTGGAACTGTCATTTCTTTTTCACAGTGGCATGCAGACAGCTATGTCAAACAATTGATTCAGGCTTTCCTCGAACTTCTTGGTTTTTGTGGCCTGCTTGCCTTGCTTCGATGCTTGTGAGCCTTTTTCCATCAATCGGTGCAGCTTGGTCTTCACATTCTTGATTGGCTGTGATGGAATGTTAGCACGATTCCAAAGGTCAATGAGTGTTTGGCATACCTCTGGAAGAATCTCCCTGTTGCTGGTGTACTTGTTCTCCTTCAAGAAGAGGAAATGCCTTGCAACTTGTATATGGGTTGGAAGTTCAGACAGAGGAATCTCTGATAGTGGAGAACCAAAGACAATGTGGCTGGCAGATCCCCGTGTTCTTTGCGTGCTCATTGTACCAGCAAAACTCAACAAGTATCACACAGGAACACTGAAACAAAAACACAAACAATGTATATATATATATATATATTTTATATATATAGGGTGTCCCATAAGTCTGGCATCATAGGAAAAATAATAAAAAAAGGCAAAACAAAAACTTTTATTTACAGAATGTGCTCAATATGTCCACCATTGTTTTCAATACACAAATTCAGACGTGATGCCCAGTCAGCAAGCACACGTTGAATGATGTCAGGAGTAATGGTGTTACATGCCCCAATAATGCGCTGCCACATTATTGGGGCACAAATGCCACACCATACCATCACCCGAGATGCACCTTGTTCCTTTGAAGAGGTATACCAGTGAGGGTTGTTTTGAGACTAGTAGTGGGTGTTCTGTCGATTTACCTCACCATTTCCATAAAAAACAGCCTCGTCACTGAACAGAATGGTGGATGGGAAATTGGCATCCTGAGCATATGAATTATGGTTTGTAGAAATAGAAAAATATGAATTTCTCCTATGATGCTGGACTTATGGGACACCCTGTGTGTGTGTGTGTGTGTGTATATATATATATATATATATATATATATATATATATATATAACTACACTTGCTTCTTTTTTTTTTTGTTTTAAACAATACCTTGAGGTGCTCCAGCAGCCTTGAAATTTCACTGTTGGAATACATTGCAAAATCCATACTTGTTTGCTCTTTGGATGCAGCTCTTTGTTTGTTTCAGCTTTTTTGTACCAAAACAACCCAGAACTCACCATGAGGAGGTGGCTGCATGTTGAGTTTTACCCATGCCCAATCATATGGACACTAAATGACTGATCACTCTGATGAATTAGCTTAAGGCCAATATTCAGCTTTTGTGTTGAAACAGGGCACTATTTTTCATGATTCCAGCTTTGCAGGTATATAAACCCATTCAAACATGCAGTACCATAGGAATAGAAGCCTTGAGCCACAACTGCTCCACCTTTGTTGCAACTACTTCTGATATTTCACTGACTGTAGGTTCTTTGGCTACATCATTTAGCTTCAGATCATGCTTAACCCATAGGTAAAACTTCAGCTTTTTTGGTGCTCCAAATACAGAAAAGTTTGTTTTTCCTTGTTTTCACCTGAAGTGATTGAGTCATATTGTTCTGCAGGAATATATGTCACATAAAGGTAAGATATTGTGCATAAAGATTAACACTTTTGCAGAAAAACAAGGCATCCCTGCATTAGCACTACACTTGAAACAAATTAAACATATTCACATAATTATTCAAAACAACATTCAGAATCAAAGAAAATGAAACCAGTTCACTGTTGTAATAACTACAACAACACTAATCAACAGGCTGAGGTGTAAAGGCAAGGTATTCCCTACTGACCATACCCCCATGCATCCAAAGCTAATCACATCATCCCTATTCCTGTCACTCTGCATTTGCCCTTCCTTCCTGCATAAAAAAAAGGGCTGTCCAGGGCTGGGTACCAGCAGTGTAAATGATACTGGTATTGGTACGATAATTTTTAATTCAATTGGTATTTGTATTTGTGACTAAGTGGTACTGATATTACCAACTTTCCAAAATGGTACTGGTACTAGTTGTGGTATTAGCTAATAGTTATAGGGGCTTACAAACACTATACATCCAGAATCTACTTTTAATATTACAAACATGAAATACTATTTTCTATATACATAACAAAAGAAAATTTTTTACCTTCTGATCGCTGTAGAATCTATCTTTAATATTGTCAAAATGAAATACTAACTATTTCTTATATATGCATACAGTAACCAAATAAAATTTATAACCTTCTTTATCACTTGTAAAAACAAAGTTTAAATCATTTAACTGAAATTAGAAAAAAAACACCCTGCTTCAGTTAAGTCCATTAGGTTTCAAAAACAAAATGTTATTTAACCCATTGACCCTGATGGAAAATGTGCATTATCCATGAGATGCGCATGCACCAATATCCTATGGATAACATGCATTATCCATATGCAATTAATTTTTCAATTAATTTAATATTCCTAGGAGGATATTATGGGGGGGATTTATGAGTCATAGGAGTTTTATTGACTCAAATCTTTCAACCAATCACAAATGAGTATAATTTGTGGGTGGGGCTACCATTATAAACATTGCATCATTTATGCCCATGAGCACTATTGAGCAGTGTTTACTGAGTTGACAGAGGTGATTGATCTGTGTTTGTCATAATTGCTTTTTATACTTATAAACATTCATAATGAGTGAAATAGATGTTAGTGACACTGATTCTGATTACAGTAGACTCGCAACTTACAGGGATTTTTCTTACGCGGTTTCAATTATACGCTGGTTATAATTTTACAATTTTGGTGCTTTAAAGCAGCGTACACACGTCTCACCTTTGTCTGCATTCGCAATGCCATGGAGGATGGCACTAACAAGAGTGTTATGCATGCTGGAAGGAATTCAACATTGCCAATTGCATCACTTTTGTGTTATAGGTATGTTATACGTATAACAGAGTTACAATATATAGTGATTTAAGGGCAGTTTAGGGGATTTTTTTTGGTTTCTGACTTTACGCGGTTTTTGGCCTTACGCGGGGTCCCATGAACGAACGTAACCCCTGCATAAGTTGCGGGTCTACTGTACATTCCTACTGAGGAAGAGGATAGTGATTGGCTTAGTGATTTTAGTGATGCCAGTGTTGAGAGTGAATGGGGATATATATCAGGTCATCTTATAAGTAATGTAATTTTTTTGCATTGCTAAACTCACGTTGTGTTTGCACATGTTTCTCTGTATATTTTGTGGAAAACTTGAATTTTTGTGTGTTTAGGCATGTTACTTCTCACTCTAAGTGAAGTTTCATCGTGTTAACAATCTTTGTTTATTTCACCCTTATGGATAAGATGGAGGTGTCAGAGGAACACACCAGGCATATAATGCTTTATGAGTTTAGAAAAGGAAATAACGCGACTGTAGCCACAAAAAATATTCAGGATATTTATGGGGAGGAAGCTTTAAATGTAAGGAAATGTCAAAGATGGTTCCAAAAGTTTAGGTCTGGTGGCTATAGCTTAACTGATGAAACAAGCTTGGGCCAACTTGTTGAGTTCAATAATGACCTTCTGATAGCTACACTTGAAGAAAATCCTGCTGTAACTGTTGAAGAACTTGCCCAGCGCCTAAATTCGACCAGTTCCACAGTTCATCACCACCTGCAATGACTGGGAAAAGTGTTGAAACTTGGGAAGTGGGTTCCCCATATGTTGTCACCAGACAAATGTAGAGGTCGCATGAACATTTGCTCTTCATTGCATTCTCTGCAACTTCAAGCACCGTTTCTGAATTGACTCATTACTGGGGATGAAAATTGGGTGCTTCATCACAATGTTAAGCGTCATCAGCAGTGGGGTTAGTGCTGGGGAATCTGCTACACCACAGCCAAGAGGACATCTGCACCCCAGGAATGTTTTGCTGTGCGTTTAGTGGGATATTCAAGGAGTGGTTTATTTTGAACTGTTGCAGCCCAATCAAACCATTACAGCCGAAGTCTACTGTCAGCAACTTCAAAGATGGAGTGTTGCATTGCAAACAAAACATCCTTCTTTGGCCAATCGCAAGAGTGGTGTATTTCAACAGGACAGCGCGCATCCTCATACTGCTCAAATCACCACTGCCAAAACTGAACAGCTTGGTTGGGAAAAAATTCCACATCTTCCGTATTCACCAGACCTTGCACCATCAGATTACCACCTATTCAGAAGTCTTCAAAACTACCCTGATGGGAAAGAACTTGAAAGTTTTGAGGCTATCAACATTGCCCTCTCTGAGTTTTTTGCTTCTAAACCGAAGGAATTTTATCAATATGGAATTGAAATGCTTGTAGAGAGATGGCAGAGTCATAGAAAGTGAAGGAAAATATAAAATTTATTAAAATTTATTTTGATGCAGTTTTATTTTCATTTGGAAATAAATGTAAAAAAGTGACATTACTTATGGGATGACCTGATATATATATATATATATATATATATATATATATATATATATATATATATAATACACAGGGTGTCCCATAAGTCTGGCATCATAAGAAAAATAATAAAAAAGGCAAAACAAAAGTTTTTATTTAAAGAACATGCTCAATATGTCCACCATTGTTTTCAATACACAAATTCAGACGTGATACCC
Organism: Bathynomus jamesi; assembly: GCA_023014485.1. Lineage (NCBI taxonomy): Eukaryota > Metazoa > Arthropoda > Malacostraca > Isopoda > Cirolanidae > Bathynomus > Bathynomus jamesi. Next base: position 155,824 of record JAJOZX010001830.1, on the reverse strand, counting down.
AGTCAGCAAGCACACAGTGAATGATGTCAGGAGTAATGGTGTTACATGCCCCAATAATGCGCTGCTGCAAATGTTCAACACACCTAATTTTCTCTGCGTATACCAGCGCTTTCAAGTGGCCCCAGAGATAAAAATCTAGTGGTGTGAGATCCGGGCTTCTAGCTGGCCATTCCACAGGCCCTCGACATCCTGTCCAATGACCAGGGAATTGTTGGTACAGGTATTCCCTTACTTGGGTGCTGTAATGTGCAGGAGCGCCATCTTGCTGGAATCATGTTGGGAAATTTCCTTCTTCGTTCAAGACACTGGGAAATGCTTCTTCCTTGAGCATACGTAGGTAGGTGCCTCCAGTGACATGTTCATCGAAAAAGAGGGGGCCTATGATGTGATCCTTCCAAATGCCACACCATACCATCACCCGAGATGCATCTTGTTCCTTTGAAGAGGTATACCAGTGAGGGTTGTTTTGAGACCAGTAGCGGGTGTTCTGTCAATTTACCTCACCATTTCCATAAAAACGTCTCGTCACTGAACAGAATGGTGGATGAGAAATTGGCATCCTGAGCATAAATTATGGTTTGTAGAAATAGAAAAATATGAATTTCTCCTATGATGCCAGACTTATGGGACACCCTCTCTCTCTCTCTCTCTATATATATATATATATATATATATATATATATTATGATCTGCAACACCTATGCAAAGGTGTGGGAGTTGCAAATACGGAAAAAAATGCCATTACCACCACCCTCATAGGAAAACAATGAGTGAATAGGAGAAATGAATATCAGAGATGAGTGACAATTTTTTATATGCAGCCAACACAATTCAGCTACTAAATACTATCCAGCAATTACGAAATCAGCTGACAAATACAGGAATCAGCTGGACAGAAGGCACACGCAAAGGCACTTCATGCATTATTGGGACACCAGGTACTGACAAAGATAAAAAGAGGTAAATTCTCAGAGGACCACAAGACAATGAAACAGGCATGACTCCAGATTTGAAAAAATTTACTGGAGCACAGCTCTGAATTCTTTTTTTCCCCTTACACCACTAGATAGGTTAATGATAGTAAACTCTTGAATTGACGACATACCAATTACAAATTGTTTTAGCTAAACATAATAATACAATAATGTACAGTTTATAACTCACCTTAAGTTTATTTATTCATTGCAGCAGCAACAGTGGACGATGTTAGACCTTGCATGTAGGCATTTGTTGTGAATTTACCGCCATGTATGCTTGGCCACTGATCAATGGCTTTCTGTGTGATCATTACAGCAGATCTAGTGCCTGGAGCTGGACCCTCCTTCACAATTCTGCACAGCTTAGTCAAATGAGATGGCTTAATGGATCCTTTGTGTTCAAGAATGGAGAATGTCCTTCAGCTGGTGCTTCACTCCAGGCCATTGATCCATCTTTATCAAAATGCTTTAATCTCTCTCTGATTCCTTTCCACAGCTGTTCTATATATTCTGTCAGCCAATTTATCACTGAGTCTTTTGTAAAACTACTATCAGATCTGGTTCTGGATGGTCTAGCAACTTCAGCAACCTGGTAGTAATCAGAACGTTTCTTGATGTATTTGTAAACTTCATTTAGGATGTAATCCTCAGCTGTTAGTTCCTTTTGCTGCCCTGTGGTATCATGCTTAAATTCAGAAACTACATCATTTGCATTTCCTCCATTAGCTAATTTGGAAATTGTTTCCATCACTCTTAACATAACAGTTTTCCCTCCTTCTTTATAAAATATATTTTCTACAAATTCTGCACTAACTGTGGTTTTTTGAGCTACTTGCAACATAATCTTTGTTACATAGGAAATCAATACATAGAACTTGGCACTAATTTTCTCTCTTGTGGATGATCAAAAAACACACAATTTTCCACAAATCTGTCAAATTGATCAAATTCATAATTAACCATGCGAGTATCAGATTTGAGTTTTGGTCTCTTAAAACCAATGATATTGTCAAGAACCATATTGGTATAGTCAAGGCCTGATCTCAGATTTGAAGAGTGATTCTGAATAAAGTCTAAAAGCTCACTTAGTTTACAAATTTTCTTCAATGCATCAACGTGGGCTCTGTTCACAAGATGCATTAAGTCCCATCGAAATTTGAAATTTTCTCCAAACAACTTTTTCATTTCGTTTTTAAATGGCTCGTTGTCCTTACAAAAAGCCCCATCTCCAACCATTCCAGATACCTTGGATTTAATTGCTTCTTCAGATAGTTTCAAGTGATTAGGAGACTTCAACACATCAAAAATTTCATTGGCCAAATAAACTCCTGATTTGCTGCGTACTAAATTTATCCCAGCAAGTTTTACAGTCTTATCTTCTTCACTCAACTAATATAACTAGCATGCTTAATCCCAAAATTGTTCCAGTGTCAGCTGTTATTGTTACTGAAGTTTGTTCTAAGAACCACTTTACAGTTTGTTCTTTAAGTTGATTATCTAATAGCTCACAAATTGTCTCGCACGCATGTGTGCTATGATTCAAATTTCCAACCTCACAACCTGACCTATGTAATACAGCTAGAAGTACTGGATATAGAGCCCATGCAGTGTTTGTTTTCATTATGTAGTATAAGATGTTGCCACATAAGTCTTCTATGCGTTTAGTAGTGTTCCGAGAAGATGTTTTCATCACTTCATAAACAGCAGCTCTTTGATGATGCTGAAGTTTAATTAAATGTCTCTTCAGGTGGGTTTTCAGATTTCTAAACCATCTCTCTTGATTTTCTCCTTGTTTGCATACATAGGTTAAATCTTTAACATTGAAGTAACCTTTTATGTTAGAATGTTTGTCTGAAGCACATGCTTTGGGGTCTGTGCAAGCTATGCAATATAATGTAAACATTTTATCATCAGAAGCATCATCAATATCTTCTTGATTATCATCATCTTCATCCTCAACAGCTATATCTACATCAGGCATATTAGTGTCACTATTTGCAATGTTTTCCATTATATCACTTGGTACTGAAAATGAATCATCAGCATGCCCTAGATCCTTCTTTTCCACCAATTTGAATGTAGATTTGATCAAATCATTGTTCAGGATTTCTTGTATTGATTTACACTTGCTTAAATGGGCTATGGAAATGTCAAATTTGTTGCTTTTTGCTTTATTAGATTTGGATGCAACACTTGAACTTGAAGGCATATTTTGACTCTTCTCTTTATTAACCACAACAGCTTGGTGAGTTTCTTTTGTTAGGCGCAAAATTGCATTCAATGTCTTCTGGATTTGGGAATTTTCAAATTCCTCTAAAGCAGTTTTGTTAGTCTGATGCGCAGATTCCTCACTTACCTTTTGTTTCTTAGGTGGAGGAGAAGCACTTTCTTCAGTCTGTGAAACATCTAGTGAAAAAGTTTCATTTTCTAGATTAGCAGTTGATGAAGTTGATTCATTTTTCTGAGGTCTAGCACTAGCTCATTTTGTGAACAAACTAAATAACTGCTTTGCCATATCTCTTTGCTGCACTTCATCCTGGTATTTCTTTACTGCAATATCTAAGCTGTGGGCCCAAACTCTGGGACCTCTTGTATTGTAACAAATATTTTTTTTGGAATTAAAATGTTCCTCCCAGTTTTGCTTCTTTGAATATTTGTTCTTGCATTGACCACAAAAGTAACCCCTTTTAACACCCTCACTTTTCTCTCCAACTTCATCAATATTAGGATCCATTATTGATTATTGACTACCTGAAAAAATACAAAATAGGTAAAAGTTAGTAAATATAGTATGGTAAAAGTGAGTAAAAGTAAGTAAATATAGTACAATGAAAGTAAGTAAAAGTAAGTGCTTTAAACTTAGTAAAAGTAAGGAAGAGTAAGTAAAAGTAGGTAAGTTAAAGTAAGTGAAAGTAAGTTTAAACTTAACTAAACTTTTCAATTCTAGAGTCATGGTGGATTACTTAAAACCGCACAAGTAATTATCTGGCCAATTTATCAAACCTGGCCGAGATCAATGGAACATAGTCCAATCCTGATAATTTTATATTAAAAAAATATACGTTTTAATAAAATTTTAATTATCAAAACATTGAAGCTTAACAAAAAATAAAAATAATTGTTAAATATGGAATTACCAACTAAACTTAAAATAACTAAATTTGTAATTTAAAAAAATTGGTTTGTACAAGAACGTATACGCAAAAAAATTGCATATTCTCATGGTCAAATTTACTGGAGCAATGCTCCCAAGATCCCAGGAATCTGGAGTCATGGAAACAGGCACCCCCATTGGAAAACAAATTGGAACCACTTGTATGTGAAAATGAAAGGGAAAAAATAAAAATAATCCTAGCCAACATTCAGGGCCTTAAATCAAAGCATTCCCTGAACAAAGTTTTATACCTGAAAGGACTCATGAATGCAGAAAGCCGGAGCAGACTTTGCATTAGGGTGGCCCACTTTTCAATTTTTTTTGAAAAGTATAGGTGATCGTGGTTTTTCCCATTATTTGGCACTATACTAGCACATTGGTACCATTTTTACAAAAGTTGATCAATATTTAGGGGTCTCGCATCGACCTTGAAATTACGTTTTTTTTTAAAAATGCGTACTTTTTAACTTTTTACTGAATCAAGATAAATCATTAAGTAGGGATGTTTTCTGAATCCTCTTGATGAGAGAAGTCGTTTGGTGTGCCTGCCAATGTCATACGACTAACGGTTTAAAGGTTGTGCCTGTGTACAGGTAATACCAATGTGCTAGTATAGTGCCAAATAATGGGAAAAACCACGATCACCTATACTTTTCAAAAAAATGAGTCACCATACCCGGGCGGAATGTATAATGTATATAGGTAATTAGAAAATGCACTATGCCTGTGCCAGGTACCTAACCTATTTCTTTTTTTGCAGATCATAACATTTTGAAATTCTGTCTGAGTTCCTCATCCTTTGTCATGGCCAAATCGATGGCAACCATAACTGGAAGCTCTTGAAGCTACAAATAGAGTGTCATCAAAAGGAAAGGTGAAAATAACATTGCTACCTTCTCTAAGATCAGCCTCAGAAATTTTTTTAGTTGGCCAACCGTCATCCTCCATCAGTGGTAGCAAATTGCCAACAACACGGCAGGTTTTGCAATACTTCTTCAGTGTTATCCAGTACACTGCTAACAGGAAAGATGCATTCAAAGAAACCGTAAACAACGTCAAAGTTTTGGAACATGGCCCGCATTAAAACAATCACAAAGCTCAACTGCGAACGGAAGCTAGAGGCATTGTGGAAAGAGTGGCAATTACTCCAAAAGAGCAGAAAATGAGAAACTGATGCCGGAGGAAAATGGCAGAAGTTTTCGGACAGTGTGGACAAGCTGTGGGATATCGGAGCGTCTGACGCTGTCGAAGATATAAAGAAGAATCGACTGCTGTCCGACAAGGACAAGAAAGAAGACATTGACTTCTACCTCGATCAATGTGGTCCTCGGGTAGCAATGATGAGCGGGAACGATAAAGTTTTCACTGTAAAAAGAAAGCTACAGGAAGGAAGAAAATGTCCTCGCCAGGAGCCGCAAACATCAAAGTGTGCATACGAAACTGGAGATGAGGCCATGGAGAATGATGATACTGGCATGTCAGGAGAGTCGGAGACTGAACTAGCGTTCCCCCTGCCGAAAGAGCCAAGTGTGTGTGTCAATCTTCCTCGCCGCATCCTTAATGCACCTGCTGTCATGGAAGTGGCTGATCGTTTCCGCATGTCCAATAATCAGGTGCGTATTGTGTATAGTATTCATCAATAGCGTCAGTTTTAAAGTGTCCCATAACCCACATGTATTCTTGACAGTTTCTTTTCCACTTTCCATTCTCTACATAGGTAGTAAGCATTGTGACTGCTATCACACGTTCGGCGGATCCACCAGCAGACCTCAATCAGTTCAGCATCTCGAAAGAAACGGCTCACCTGGGAAGAGTGTCACATCGCCGTGAAGTGGCGACGGCTGTGAAGGACTCCTTCACGCCACCGAGGCACACTGTTGTCCACTGGGATGGCAAAATGGTCAAGGTCAGTTGATTAAGTTTTCATAGCTATCAATTTAGTAATGAGATTCATGAAGCATAATGTCAATTAAAAAGAGAACTGAATGTGAACAAAAATAGGTTACTTTACAACCATGAAATTGAAATATATGGCGTGTTTCAGAACTTCCTTGGAACGGCGGAGCACCACCAAGCAATTCTCATCTCCGGGGCTCCTCATTGCACAGAAGGAAAGTTGCTGTCAGTCCCAGCTCTTGCTGACGGCACCGGATTGTCGCAGGCGCAGGCAACCATACATGCTCTCGAAGATTGGGGATGTGAGGAGAGCGTCATCGGACTCTGCTTCGACACCACTTCCACCAACATGGGGAGGGTGCAGGGTGCAGTTGTCCGGCTGGAAAACATGCTCGGGTGACCGCTACTCCAGCTGGGATGCCGTCATCACGTCCTAGAGCTTATCGTGGGGGCAGTAGCCATCACCCTGCTCGGAAGGACTACGGCACCAACTGATCCTTTGTTTCAGCAGTTGAAGAGAAGGTTAGTTCATTTTTTGTGCAAGGTAAAGTTAGGACACACATGATATTCCACTAGTTTATAAAACAGCAAGCCAAACCGGAACTTCAGAGTTTTCTCACACAATTTTCTTGTTTATTATTTTTGAAGATGGGACGAGCTCGATCTCTCGACCTACTGCAAGCTGCAGGTCGAGAATCTGGTGGAGAGTACATGGCTAATAGAACTCTGGGGCGTGGCAGTCAGCTTCCTGAGCACAGCTTCTGGTTTCGTCAGAGACGATTACCGGGAAGTGGCAGAGATCACGCTCCTGGTACTCGGGACACAACCACGCCGTGGCATTCACCTCATGCGCCCAGGAGCCTACCACCACGCAAGATGGATGGCTAAAGTTAGTATTTTCAAACAAAAATAACCTAGAGATAAGTTTAAATGTTATTCAAAGATAAACATTTCATTATAACGCAAACAAAGTAATTGGTAACAATAAACCTGTCTTACTTACAATGGTGCCTATTCTGTTTCAGGTCATCTACTACACAAAACTGCTGATGTTCAGTAGGCAGCTGGAGCTCGATGCCAAGCTGGTTGACAAACTGCACAGGATCGTGGTGTTCATCGCTCTTCTGTACATACCAGCTTGGTTGGCAGCCCCTGTAGCAGCTGATGCGTCGTTGAATGACCTGGTACTATACCAGCATTTTCTGAGGTATAGGGCAGTGGACCGTGAGGTGGCAGAAGCGTCACTGGCAGTGATGAGGCGGCACTTCTGGTATCTGAGGCCTCAGACCGTCATCTTCGCTCTATGCAGCAACAAGGTGGATGGCACTGTGAAGCAACAGATGGCAGAGAAGCTGTCCCACCTCCCTGTACCCAAAGACTTCACATACGAGAACGTTTCAGTCGACGAGATGACGCTACTCCCCAACCTGATCGATGAGTCCTCCTGGTTCTTATTTGCAGGTCTGAAGATGTATGGGTCTTCGTGGCTCACCCTGCCAACTGATAAGTGGGACGAGAACAAGGACTTTTGTCGTCTGAAGGATGTGATCTCTAATCTCCAGGTCACCAATGACGTCGCTGAAAGAGGAGTCCAACTGATACAAGACTATGCGAACACGGTCACAAAGGACGAGGCACAGTTGCAGGATCTTCTGGAAGTGGTGGAAAAGAACCAGAAAGAGCTCGGCGACTTCAAGAAGTCATCACTCGCATGATGACATAGCACAGAGGGACAACATTGCAGCCAGTGATGTGTGATAGTGGTCAATACAATGCAAAAGTGATTAAGTTATTGTTTCTTTCTTCCTTATTTGTCTGCTATTTGCTGATTTTTTTTAATAGTATATAGGTGATCGTGGTTTTTCCCATTATTTGGCACTATACTAGCACATTGGTATTACCTCTATACAGGCACAACTTTTAAACCATTAGTCGTATGACATTGGAAGGCACACTAAACGACTTCTCTCATCAAGAGGATTCAGAAAACATCCCTACTTAATGATTTATCTTGATTCAGTAAAGTTAAAAAGTACGCATTTTTAAAAAAAACTCGTAATTTCAAGGTTGATGCGAGATCCCTAAATATTGATCAATTTTTGTAAAAATGGTACCAATGTGCTAGTATAGTGCCAAATAATGGGAAAAACTATGATAACCTATACTTTTAAAAAAAAATTGAAAAGTGGGCCACCCTACTTTGCATGCCTCACAGAAACTCATCTAAAGGACTGCCAGGCGAACTGTGAAAACTGTGAGTCCTGTATTGACAGAAAAGAAATACAAATTGACAACCATAACATCCTCCAAGTGGACAGAACAGTGAGAAGTAAAGGAGGATGTGCTATTTACACATTCAAAAGGCATATGGCAGAAATTACTATAAGTACCTCAAACAACTATGTAGAAAGTGTGGCAGCAAAAGTTGAAAAATTAAATGTGGTACAAATTGTAATGTACAGACCCCCAAACATGCCAACCTCAAAATTTTCAGATTCCATTGCAGAGGTAAGAAACTGAGTAAAAGACTCTCCCACCCCAAATATTTTTCTCTGTGGTGATTTTAATTTTCCATTCATGAAATATAAAACGATAGGAAAAAATATATGTATACACCAGGACAAGGGGGGCACATGAGAAGACCAGGAGCTGGTAAAAATGCTACTAGCTCTAGCTGATGAATTTATGTTAATGCAAAAAATAACAGAAAACATAAGAAAAAACAACTGCCTAGATTTGGTATTCACAAAAAACAGCAACCTAATTGCAACCTCCATGCAGTAGGCTGTCTATGGTTGGCCATACTGGCAGTTGATGGCCTGTTGTGTGGCACAGTCAGAGTGCCAATCGGCTTCCGGGGCTGGACCTATTCTCAGCGTGCTATTTTTTCATTTATGCGGAGCAGTTGCATGTTCTCTAGACTACTCTTACTCTCCAGTGACATTAAGACTAATCCAGGCCCCACTGCAACTTACACATGTCACCATACACAAAGACATAGACACAATAGGACCATGAGACACATACAGAAGTATAATATTAACATATTACAGTACATCATGGATGGCCTCACAAACAAAATCATGCAGCTTAGGGAATTCATACACAAACAAAACATTCACATAGCACTTATACAAGAAACATAACCAAAACACCCACCATCCCTGACTTCACGGTGATCTGTCAAGATCGTACTGGGGGTCACAGGAGTGGACTCATCACTTACATACGTAAAAGCATTAGCTACACTGCTGCTACCCAAAACATTACAAACACAATCCAAGCAGATATGATAGAAATACAGGCAGTTAACATTAAAACATGCACAAAATGCATCACTACACTAATCAACATTTACATCCCACCAGATAGTTCACCTCAGGTGCCAGCCAATTACAATCAGCAGTTACACAATCTGGCCTCTCTCACTAATGTCATCTTAGGAGGAGACTTCAACAGTAAAGACACTAGTTGGTATCTGCACAACCAAAGCAACACCAGAGGCGCCAACATAGCCACACAACTAAACAGCCTCTTCATTCGTAACAATACAGAAGAACACACACATACCACATCAAGCAGGATACTCAAACTCCTCCCCAGACATAATGTTCTGTTCTCCCTCACTAGCAACACATACACACCTGCCCATCATCATTACAACATGTTCTATACTCTGCCCTAACAGCCTTAGGCACACTTACATAAATTACAAGAAAGCTGATTGGAACAGTTCAAAATACAGACTGAGGAACAATTCACCACATTAAACAGCACACACATCATAAACATCAATATAACACTCAAGATGTTTAATCAAATCTTCAATAATGCAACCAAATACATACCCAAGGGCAACATTGGGAAATACAACCCAAATTACACTAGAGAAATAACCCACCTCATGAGGCAACGTAACAACCTCAAACATAACACACAAACACCACACTCAGAAGCCATACAACAGCAGATACAACAGCTCAACACAGAAATAAACAAACAAACATTTAGGGAATTCATAACAACACTAAACCACTCCACAGATACATCCAGGCTATACAAAACTATAAACAGCATTACTCACTCTAACAGCTGCATTCACACCTCACACGTGGCTATCTGTCACAGCTAAAATAATATCCCAACATATACACAACAAGCTAACATTCTAGTTAATCACTACACAAAGATAAGTCACTTAAACAGAGAGAACAACCAGAAACACAGGCAGACAAACAGCCAGACACAAGAAAACCTACAGACTCGACACAACCATTACACCCTTCAATACAGACCAGACCACTAAGATCATCAAAAACATTAAGAATTCAAAGGCTGCTGGACCAGACAACATATCTAACATACACCTTAAACACTTGGGCTTAGAGGAAATACTAACACTCTCAAATATCAGCATGTGTTCATACCAACACTGTATTATTCCTGACATATGGAAACAAGGTAAAATTATTACACTACTCAAACCAAACAAAAATCCAACAGAACCAGCTTCCTATAGACCCATTACTTTACTATGCATACCTTCCAAAGTAACAGAAAGACTAATCTTACAAATCACCAACCCACACATACCACTATCCAGGGTTGGCAAAAACCCACTTGGGTTTTGGGGTTTTTGCTAGGTTTTTGCCAACCCTGCCACTATTGCCTACTCAACATGGATTCAGACCTCACCACTCAACCACAACATTACTCACTAACCTCATGCAGCACATCATGGATGGCATCAACTCCAGACGACCAGCTCAACGTACACTATTATCAACAATAGACATTAGTAAAGCATTTGATGCTATCCCACGCTTCCCTCTCATAAACAAAAAATACTCAACACAAACATGCACAATGACACCAAAAGGTGGCTGAGCAACTATCTTTCAGGAAGATACTCACATGTCACATTTAATGGCAAGTCATCCAAAAACCAGCTTTTTCCAAACAGAGTCCCTCAAGGCTCTATTCTCTCACCAACACTGTTCAGCTTATACATGCATGACATTCCAACACCCATAGATAACAAGCTTACCTTATCATCATATGCAGACATCATCACTCTAACATCCACCCACAACAACATTGACACTGCTACAAATAACCTACAAACATACATAAACAGTATACAAGAACACCAGATAATTCAACAGTTTACACTAAACAAAAGAACACCAGATAACTCCATAGCTTACACTAAACACCACCAACATTCCACACACTCGCAGGACCAAAATACTTGGGGTCACATACAACACATTATCTTTTGCAAACCACATTCAGGACATTAAAAACAAATGTACGTCAAGACTTAACATGCTTAGGGTACTAACAGGCACAAACTTTGGACACCAGCAAGAAACAACTTCACTCATATACAAACAATATATTCGCTCAGTTATGGACTATGCTAGCCCATGCTGGGCACCCATTATCTCAAGTTGGCACGATTGGGCCCAATGTTTTTTTTTTTTAAAAAGCTCAGTCTGAAAAAACCCTATACAGTTTGGATTTTTTCAGAATTTGGGTTTTTTAAATATTTTGCAAATTCTAATACTTGGAAACCTTTTTTAGTACTTTCAAATCAAGATATAAATATTTTCACAACTTACTGCCAATTAGTTTAAAAAATGTAATGCTGTCTGATAAAGGACAAAAATATAACGAGGAAAGATGAAAGTAAAACGAGTTTTTTAAATTCATCATTGTAATGCAATTAACTTTCATAATGACTGATATGCTACTCTTGGATATACTAAATAGGTACTGAGAACCCTAAATAACAATGTACTACCCTTAACATTGAAACTGAGGCCTTAGCCTAACCAAAATAAATAATTTTTCCTGAGATTCAAAAAAAGAAAACTAATATCAAGTAAGAAAAACCTCAGACAATTACCTAAGCATTGCTATGAAAATGACTAGGAACTGGATGTCCATGATGCCTTATCTACTATTCTGGTGGCTGCCTTACCACTCAAAGTCTGTACTCTCCTCTTGGACCTCTTCTGCAAGAGATGGACTTTTGTGTGCATTTTGAAAGTATTTGTGCACCTTTACCAGTTTTCCTGCCTTCTCAACACTCAGTCTGTTATGAAGTTTTGTCCAGACTATACCAAAAGTAGAGAAAATCCTTTATATAGCTGCTGATGAGCTTGGAAGACAGCTCGAGAGACTATAGAAGAAGGGGCAGAAATCTACTGGTAGTTTTTTAGCTTTTTCTGTTCTGCCCATCAAAGTCCACCATTTTGCAGGATTTTCTTTGTAGGCATTGACAACCTGTGAAGAAAAACATCACTTTGGGAAAGTAAGATTCATCCTTAATTTTGAAGGCCATGAACCCAACCAGAAAATCTGGTTTAGTACTTGCAATCCACTCTTCCACACTGTCTTCCTCTTCTTGAGAAAGTCCTGCACCCATTCTGAAAGGATCCATCAAATTAGCAATGTAGAAGAATGGCGCCAGTGCTTGTTGTTTCCTTTTGTTGATAGTGGTTATGTAGGGATCCAAGTTTTTTTTCTTTGCACAAACCATTCCACACCTGCACTGCTTTCGACAGGTTCGCTGAATCACTCTGAAGCTATTGATGAAAGAAGAAATGCAGAGCACTATTAAAAATGTTATTTATTCATTCAAACTATACTAAGCCATTGTTGTGTAGTTACCTTTCATGTAACAATTACTAGCCTATGCATTGAAAATGAATATGCCTGGTACATTGAAATACTGTCTGGGGAAAAAATCCCCCTTTCTCCTTCAGCCAGGCCTAAAAAATTGAATGAAAATACCAAATCATTGATTTACACTCTAATCAGTTATGAACAAGAATCAGAAGTATGTGTTTTTTGTGATGCTGATCACTTTTTAAAAATTACAGTATCAAATTCAAAATATTGAATATGAAATTGATAAAATTTATTTTAGTTGAAATTGTTTTTTGCCTACCTTTGTTATCTACATCCCTGGAATATAAAATAAGAAATATGATCTACGATATAAACAGTTGGAATGGGTTGCTCAGAAAAACACTGCCAAATACATACAAGAGGTTGGTGGTGGTTATGAAAATACTTCTGAACTTGGACAATGTGCTTCAGTGCAGTGTTTGGAGACACCTTCTCAACAAGATTCGGGTAATGAGCGGAGCATCCATAGGTAAGAACTGAAGGGAATTGTTCAGCTAGGAGTTCCTTCATCCGAACCATCTTGCTTTCATTATCAATGCATAAAGCAAATACCTAGGAGAAAAGAAAAAATAAATTAATGATGTTACACAAAGTCACAATTTGGGTTTTTGTTCTATTGTATTGGAAAAATGTAATGAAGTGTTGACCATTTAGGCTAATAGAGCAATTTCAATTTAATGTCAATGTGTTGTTGCTTGGGCTACATATAGTCATTTTGTAATGTTTATCTCATAGGAGATACAGTATACTCTCAACTATTTGTTTAGTTATTTAAATGTACCTATGTTTAGCAAATTATGTTTAATACAAAACTATCAGCTACTTACAGCCTTTCCATAGGTGTTTTTTACTTGCTGAATGCTCTTGGCTGCAATTTCATAACAGAACTCCGCTGTTTTCTTTTCAGTACCACAGTCATGAGTAGCTAGCAGGTAGGAACTTTTTCCAGTCTGAATTGATGATGCAATTATGGGATCATTTTGCACTGATGACCATCCATCTTGAAGGAATGTGATTGTAGATTCACTCAAGTCATTTTTCATGTTCTCTTCAATTGTTGAATGAACTTCATCCAGCAACTTTCCTGCTAGATCCTTTCTTGATGGAGGGTGATAACCTGGTGTCAAGGAGTTCATCATTTCCTTATATTGCTTTGATTCAGCAGCTCTGAAAGCAATGCTGTTAGCATAAAAGAACTTCACTACTTGCGGGTCAATATGTTTCCCTTGTGATTCTGTGGTCTTGCAGGCATAACCAAAAAGTTTATTTTGGACCAGCTTAGCTTTTTTTGGAGTTGGAGACATGACCTCTAATTCTGATCTTGAAGATGTTCCTTGTGATGCCTGCAAGATGCTTGATATAGATGGTGATGTTGGTGAGAGAAGTGGAGAATCTACTGGTGAAGCTGTAGACTCTTGACTCTGGTCAGTTGATGTTGATGCATGACTTGAGCCTCCCTTTGATCCATCATCTTTGTGATGATTCCTATTGTCACAGTTGCTGAGATGTGCTCTTATATGTTCTACCTTGGATGTCAGCTCTAATCCACAGTGATTACACTTTACTTTGCTTGAGTTTTCTATTTGGGACACTTCAAGCCACTCACTTGCTTACTTGGGACCAGTACCTGGTAACCTAGGCATTTTAATACAGTATTGGATATGACTTCTGTGATTAAATTTCTGTGTGAGGAAAAATATGATAGAAGTAAACTAGTTACCGGTACATTGATTTTGAAAACTGCATTGCAAACACAATTTAGTTTTTCTCCACAAGCGAACACAACCAACACTACTGGTCAGAGTCAGACACAATAGTGACAGCAACTCTGAGAGTCTGAGGAGTAAGGACTGAGGTAGACTCCAAATGTGCGTATTGCATATAGCATACTCATTACATACATGTTCCATATGTGTTTGGTTCAAGGTTGTCTAGCAAATTGAGTACTGTACTTGGAAATATTTGTCTCAAATGGGTTGCTAACTTGCTTGCGAAGTTTATTCCTGGTCTGCTTTGTATTTTTGGGAAGGATAAATGGATAATGGCCTAATGGGTATTCAAACTAGTGATGGGATGATACCAAAATTTTTAACGATTCTGATTCCGATTCCGATACCACTAAAAAGTCTCGATTCCGATACGATTCTCGATTCCGATTCCGATTCTCAATATTTTTAAATATAATTCTATGCTTGTTTTTCTGGAAATTGTCATATTTTACTCTGGTAAGATTAACTATTTACATTATGAGTATGGTAATATAAATTATAATAGATTGGTTTAAAAATAAAAATCAACTGTAAGTTGTAACAATTCATTTTAATCTTCTTGATTACACATCATGGATATACATGTTTTAATGTATAGCTACAATACAATAAAAATAAAATTTGTTATCCTCTTTCATTTAAATTTTAA
This sequence comes from Bathynomus jamesi, assembly GCA_023014485.1. Classification (NCBI taxonomy): domain Eukaryota; kingdom Metazoa; phylum Arthropoda; class Malacostraca; order Isopoda; family Cirolanidae; genus Bathynomus; species Bathynomus jamesi. Next base: position 140,680 of record JAJOZX010001830.1, on the reverse strand, counting down.
AGTTTATATTGCAAAACTGGTTCAATTAAAAGTTAAAGAATCGTTTTAAGAATCGGAAATCATGGTACAATTCTCTCGATTCTGATTCATGAAAAATGATTCTTCCGATTCTCGAGATTCCGATTAATCGTCCCATCACTAATTCAAACAAGGTAAAACCAGTCATAATTTTGATTTTATCTATTTTGATGGCTGTTAATGGTGATTCTTTGTATTATCCTTTAATTTTAGGCAAAGTGGAAGCAGGAATACAATACAAGATCGTAAAGATGTACAGGGTGTACATAAAGTCAGGATCTATTTTTGTGAAGCACTTGGAAATTATATGGAATTTTATCATAAAATGATAGTGGTAACATTTATTAAATAATTAAGAGTAGGATTCAACGTCGACGCCCATCAGTATCCCTGCACAGCTCAAATCATTCCGCAGCATTTCTAAACACATTCTGGAGCATTTGCGGGGTTGTGTTATCTGCAGCAGTTCGTATACGTAAGTTTTCAAGACTCGTAATCTTCGTCTGATAGACGTGCGATTTGATAAAGCCCCATGCAAAGAAATCTAAAGGGGTTAAATCTGGTGATCTCGTTGGCCAAGGTCTGTTGCTTCCGCGTCTGATCCAGCAATTTGGAAAACATCCATTTAGATAATCCTGAAAAATTTTGGCATAGTGACAAGGAGCACCATCATGTTGATAGACGACGGTACTAACAATCCTATCCCCAATCAGCTGAGGTTCAAGGAATTGCTGCAACATGTCCAGATAAATAAGCCCCGTAACTGTAGCTTCAGCAAAGAAAAAAGGACCAGAAACCTTAGATTTTGTTAAACCCATCCAGACATTAACTTTAGGGGAGTCTCTCTCCCAATTTTGGATGAAATCATTCGGTCTTTCATCTACCCAAATTTGACAGTTAAGGCAATTTACTTTTCCACACGTATGGAAAGTGGCTTCATCACTAAAGAGAATGTTGTCCATTAAATTATCACTCCAGATTTGTTCTACGAGATCAGCACACACAGCACTTCATCAAGGGAAATCTTCCTCATGTAAATCATGTAAACCTGCAACTGATAGCTTTTCTTCTGCAAATTAACTTTCAGAATTTTGTGCACAGATGATGTTGGGAGGCTGAGTCTGTGTGATGCAGCACGAATGGACATACGTGGCTCCTCAGTGATAATTCCGCGTACTGCATTCACGGTAAGATCTGACATACACGGTCGTCCTGATCTTGCTGCTTCATTTACAGATCCCATTTGTTTAAATTTGTTCACCAATTTTCATATTGTCTTGTCTATTGGCCCCGGCTTATGAAATCTCCTTCTAAACTTCTCTCTGATGTCATTATATTTCTTTCCCTCGATTTGCCAAATTACTATTACCACACGCTCTTCTGTATTCATTGTAAGGGCTTCTGAAAAGAAAAATAGAAAAAAATAATTATTTCACAAAAATAGATCCTGACTTTATGTACACCCTGTATACATTTACAATTTGTCAACAACATTATGAAAAAACCATGAAAAACCCCAACTGGGCTGGGGGTTTTCTGGGTTTTTGTGAAAAAACCTGAAAAAATACGTGGGTTGGGTTTTTCTAAAAAAAAAAAATTTGGCCAACCCTGATCTCAAACACACACACACAAACACCTTACAGACAATACAAAACAACACACTTTATATCATTACAGGATGCACTCAAACAATACCAATAGAACACCTGCACACAAACAAAAATACTGAAAGTTAGGGAACATTTAGACATGAGGGTGTTGGTTTACGTCGTCGTCGTTGGCCTAGGCAAGCTACGGCTTGGGACCGTAGCGCATCTATCCGGTATAGGTTAACCTGGATGATGTAGCCATAAGCACTGCCGCTGGTTAAGTGCCAACCAGTGATTATCTCACTAGCCATATTGAGTCCGTTAGGCGAAACTGCGACAGTACCAACTACCAAGGATAGAAAATGTAACCCTTGGATTTCTATTATTTATTTGTAAAATGGACATGGTATTAGATTAAAATAATTATTTGAATATAAATAATTAACTGACAATTGTGATATATAATTAATTATGTTTACATACAATAAAATAATACAGTATACATAAAATTAGTATTAATGTGGTTTACAATTGAATTATGATGGGTAACTAATTTAAAATGAATTTATAGCTATTCCGAAATTCAAGACGGTAAAATTAACATTTATCTTGAAACTAAAATAAGAGTATTCACTACACACTCCCCCACCAGAGAGGAAGTTCAAAGAGTTCCGAACGACACAGATTTCCCCTGGACCTTTTTGGTAGCTACATGTACCTCGCTTAAGGTTGATTCCAAAAACGCAGGCTTAAGACGATCGATAGAAACCTTGTCAACCTTGGAACCGCGCTGGATGTGGAATGATTTGCGCGTACGTCGGAGAACTTCATAGGGCCCGTCATATGGACATTGGAGAGGCCGTTTTGGGACAGGTACACGAACGAAAACGTGGGTGCAAGACTGGAGGGCTGGGGAAACAAAGATGTTCTGTTGGCTAGTCAATCGAGGGGGAACAGGCTGAAGGGACTGCATGTGAGAGGAAAGTGTTTGAGCGAATTCCGTAGGATCGCATGACTTATCCCCTGCAGTGAAGTAGCCACCTGGTAGCCGCAGTGTTGTTCCATAGACTAGTTCAGCCGCTGTAGTCTTCAGATCACTCTTAAATGCAGAGCGAATACCAAGCAACACGAGTGGAAGCTTATCCATCCAATGGGAGTCTTCGTGACACATAAGGGATGACTTCAGCTGGCGATGGAAGCGTTCGACGAGGCCGTTAGCTTGCGGATGATACGCACAGGTATGCGCATGTACTGTACCCAACAAGCTGGTAAACTTCTTCCAAAGCGAAGACTCAAATTGGCGACCTTGGTCAGTGATGACTTTTGTCGGCAATCCAAATCTTGATACCCATCCATGAAGAAAGGCTCTTGCAACAGTGTCCGCTTGGATATCAGGAAGTGGGATGGCTTCAGGCCATCTGGAAAAGCGGTCGAGACAGGTGAGCAGATAACGTTGGCCTTGAATCACTGGAAGAGGGCCAACAATGTCTACATGAATTACCTCAAATCGCTGGGATGGGGGCGGAAATGCGTCAAAGGGGGACCTGGTGTGCCTTTGGACTTTGGCACGCTGGCAGGCAAGGCACGTTTTGGTCCAATGTTTGACATCCTTCCGCATCGAGGGCCAAACAAAGCGAGAGGTAACCAGGTGTTGCGAAGCACGGATACCAGGATGGGAGGGCTTATGAAGATCCGTGAAGACTGCTTTTCTGTGACATGGAGGGACATAAGGGCAAATAGCAGCTGTTGATACGTCGCAATAGAGGGGCACAGACAATCCTGGCATACTCATTTTCTTGAGGGAAAGTGAGTGAGTGGAGTCTTCTCTGAGCAGGTCTTGTAGTTCCGTATCCTTATCTTGATCCTGTGCAATAGCATTCCACAGTGTAGAGCTGAGGGTAACAGAAGTAATCTCTATTCTTGAAAGTGCATCCGCTGGAGTGTTCAAGACACCTTTGATGTGGTGGATATCTGTGGTAAATTGCGAGATATAATCGAGTTGCCTGATGACTCTGGGAGAGTGGTTACAGCTGTTTTTATTGAAGACAGTGATCAAAGGTTTGTGGTCGGTAAAAACACAAAACTCTCGGCCTTCAAGGAAATGTTGAAAATGCTTCACGTTTAAGTAAATAGCAAGAAGTTCACGTCCGAAAGCACTATAACGGGTTTGGGCTGGCTGCAGCTTTTTCGAGTAAAATGCGATGGGTGCTTGTTGACCGTTAATGGTTTGTTCCAACACCCCACCGATCGCAACATCTGATGCATCGACCGTCAGAGTTAGGGGGGCATCACTGATAGGAAATGACAGAGACAATGCACTATTGATAGCATTTTTGGCATTGTCGAACGCCTGTAAACTATCGCTACACCATACCAATTTCGTTACCTTGCGTTTGTGTGTGATCATAGCGTGTAGAGGAGCAAGAACACTGGCACAGTTTTTAATGAACTTGTGGTAATAATTGACCAAACCTAGAAACCGACGTAACTCACGCTGATTATTTGGCATAGGGTAATTTTTTATCACTTCACACTTGTCCTGAAGGGGGGTAATTCCGTGCTGCGAAATCGTGTGACCAAGAAATTCCAAGGTTGGCTGTGCAAACACACACTTAGATGCATTAATAGTAACACCGTATTGTTCTAAGCGTTGAAAGAGGAGTGAAAGATGTTCCTTATGTTCCTCTTCCGTTGAGCTGGCCACAAGCAAATCATCGATGTAGGCATAAACAAAGTCTAAGCCTCTGGTGACCTCATCTATAAACCTCTGAAAGGTTTGCACAGCATTCCGTAGCCCGAACAGCATCTTCACAAATTCGAATAACCCAAATGGTGTACAAACTGCAGTCTTGGGAATATCCGAAGGCTCTACGGGAATGTGGTGGAAAGCCTTAACGAGGTCTATTTTACTGAAGTTAGATTTGCCGTGGAGAAGAGAAGTAAAGTCTTGGACATTTGGTACCGGATATCGGTCCGGGATGGTTGTCGAATTCAAAAACTGGTAATCCCCACATGGTCTCCAGTCTCCTGACTTCTTCTGGACCAGGTGTAGGGGAGAGGACCAACTGCTTTTGGAAGGTCTTATTATCCCAAGATCTATCATAAGCTGGAATTCCGATTTGGCAGCTTTCAGTTTGTCCGGGGCAAGACGTCTGGGTTTTGCAAACACAGGGGGACCTTTTGTTGTAATGTGATGGGTAATGGTGTGCTTAATGGTATCACCCATCTGCATCGGTTGAAGAATTCCTGGATATCGCTGGAAAAGGCACTGGTACATGGAATTAGGGGGAACGAGGGAAAGTGCAGAGTTCGAGGCATCCGGAAGGGCAACCTGTTTGGCAAGAACAGAAAGCAGTGTGGCCTGGTCGCATAAGCGTCGCTTGTCAAGATCCACCAGGAGTTTGAAATGCTGGAGGAAGTCAGCGCCGATTATGGGATGCTGCACTTGAGCACAGATGAAAATCCACTTGAAGGATCGGTGAAGGCCCAAGTTTAGTTCACGCGACTGAGAGTACCGTACGGGTATGCGTGAACCGTTAGCAGCGTATAGAGGCGGAGATTCCGAGTGCGTATGACCAGATTTTTGAGGGAATACACTGACTGACGCTCCGGTATCGACCAAGAAATTGACACCAGAGTTCCTGTCCTTTATGAATAACAGGTTGGCAGTGCGAGTACTAGACGCCATTAGGACTCGCTGCTGGGGTTTTCCGACGAAAAATTGCAAGGGGAGATGCACTTCCTAGCCTTCTTTCCAAATTTTGAGTGGTAGAAGCAGATCTTCCCGGAACTCGAACGATGCCTCTTCGTAAATCTTGACCGAGAATGGCTTCTTTGCCATTGATTTTGTAGCAGAGAACAAACGTGGTTGAGTCGTTGACTTAACTCTTTCACTTTCAACTCCAGTTCCGATTGTGTGTTCACGTTGTTGACCGGAGCTGTGTCAATCTCCACTACTTTGTTGGCAGTTTCTGCTAGTTTATCAACTGGAGTAGCAGGATCCATAGTGGCCAAGACACGCTGAGCTGATGGAGGAAGTTTCTGCAAGAACAACTGTCTAAAGATGTCCTTATCGAAGGTTTGTGCGCGTTCGCCTAGAGCGCACTGCATAGCCCTCAGCATTTGAGTGGGCTTACGGTCTCCAAGTTCTTCTTTTGAGATTAACTGATGTAGTTTCTCACGCTCGGAGACAGTGGTGCGGCACAGGATGGCAGACTTCAGATCGTTGTATGGGTCCTCACTCGTGGAAGTAGACACGATGACGTCACGGACTTCAGAGATGATGCTCGCTGGTAGAGAGGACAAAACATGATCGTATTTTGTCCTGCTAGCGGTGATCCTTCCCAAGTTGAATTGTGATTCCACTTGGAACCAAATAAATGGATCACCCGGCCAGAAGACGGGGAGCTTTACGCTCAAGTGGGAGATGGCACCAGCGTCGTCAGGCATCTTCTCCTATGCTTGCTGACGTACAAGCAAGACGACAAGTTACCAACGAAGGAGTGGAGGTTGAGACGAGCGCAGGCACAGAGCGCACGGGCAGGGGTGAGGGGCAGAGGGCACGAGCGACGTTACAGTCTGGTCCTAGTCGCTCGGGTGAAGGGGGTGATGGGCACGAACGACGTTACAGTCTAGTCCTAGTCGTTCGGGTAAAAGTGGGGAATCCAACTCCGGGGTCACCAATTGTTGGTTTACGTCGTCATCGTTGGCCTAGGCAAGCTACGGCTTGGGACCGTAGCGCATCTATCCGGTATAGGTTAACCTGGATGATGTAGCCATAAGCACTGCCGCTGGTTAAGTGCCAACCAGTGATTATCTCACTAGCCGTATTGAGTCCGTTAGGCGAAACTGCGACAGTACCAAAGGTGGAAAATATAACCCTTGGATTTCTATTATTTATTTGTAAAATGGACATGGTATTAGATTAAAATAATTATTTGAATATAAATAATTAACTGACAATTGTGATATATAATTAATTATGTTTACATACAATAAAATAATACAGTATACATAAAATTAGTATTAATGTGGTTTACAATTGAATTATGATGGGTAACTAATTTAAAATGAATTTATAGCTATTCCGAAATTCAAGACGGTAAAATTAACATTTATCTTGAAACTAAAATAAGAGTATTCACTACAAGGGGAACACAATTCATGGCAGCAGTGACAACTAACCCACAACACCTTTGCCACTATATGTACAATTATGCACCAACACCTCGCACCATTAAGGTAACACCAGAGAGACATTATAACCAAATACTCCATTCCATACCACACCCCACAGATATCACACAGTACAGAAAACACACACACACACACACACACACACACACACACACCTAACCCACAAAGCACTGACACGACTCAGTCCAAATGCAGTCCTAGGTGCGAAGCTGCCACCCATTGACAGGTCAGAGACCAGCCTGAGCAGATTGGATCGAGTTTACTTAGCATGATTCCGATGTGGACATCACCCCAACTTACAGACATATAAACACAGACTAGACAACTCCACAGACAACACCTGCCACCTGTGCCAGGACACACCACAAACAATTGAACACATTATGACAGACTGTATGACTCTAGCACAACATAGAACACAACACAACATCACTAGCGTGCTGAACCTCTGGTCCACTCTGGAGAGGGTGATTGGTTACTTGCGTGCTGCCGGCTTGCTCAATCAGGGTGGGTTGATCGGCTAACCAACAACAACAACAACAATCTAATTGATAATGTAGAAATATCCCAAACTATGATATTGGACCACAACATCATTGAAATAACAACTAATATAAAGGCAACAGGAAAGGAAAGAACACACACAACAGAAAGAAGCAAATTTGAAATTTTTAATTTTCACTCTAAAGCTATAAACTGGTAAGATGTTCCATCCAGCATGGAAGTAATAGATTGGAAAACCATTTTTGAGGCCAAGACAAGGGAGGAGATGCTAATGACGTTAGAGATGCTAGAAATTGTGGAAAAATGTCCCAAAAATACAACAAAAAGGAAAGAGAAGCAGGTTTGAGAGACAAAAGAGGGCATTGTTTTGAAAGAGAAAAATATTAAATGATAAACTGCAGACTATTAATGATGTCATACAGGAACTAATTGAGAAGCACATTGAAGATGATGATGATGCTATAGAAGCGATAAAGGCTAACTCAAAGTACTTCTATAATTTCGCAAAAAGAAAGTCGAGAAACCATGTCAATACTGAACCTTTAAAAAATGAGAACAGTGCTTTATCTGGTGACCTAACAGAAGTATCTGAACTATTAAGAACTCAGTATGAATCATCTTTCAGTATCCTAAAAACTGACAAATTGATATGCGATAGAAATGCATTCTTTGAAGAAGAACTACAAGGGGAAAGTATAACAGACTTTGACTTTATGATGGATGATATTACACAAGCCATAGGGAAACTAAAAACACACTCAGCAGTAGGACCGGATAAATGGAATGCCACACTGATCAAAAACTGCAAGAATGCAATCACTGAGCCCCTATACTGGATATGGAGATGATCACTAGACACAGGAGAAATACCAGGCATCCTGAAGAGCGTGAACATAGTCCCAATATATAAAGGAGGAGATCAATCTGAGGCCAAAAACTATAGGCCAGTGTCACTTACATCTCATCTCGTTAAAATATTTGAAAGAATAGTTAGACAGAAAATCTATGACTTTTTGGAAACTCGGAAAAAATTCAATGATAACCAACATGGGTTTTGGTCAGTCAGATCATGCCTATCACAACTAATGGAACACTACAACAACATTATTGATGCACTTGAAAGTAATGAGAACTATGAAGTACTATACACAGACTGGTAAAGCATTTGACAAGTGTAACCATAGAATCATAATACATAAACTGAAATATATGGGAATAACAGGAAAAGTAGGGAAATGGATATATAATTTCCTTAGTGAGTGGCAGCAAGTCATTACAATACAAGGAGTATCTTCATCAGAATCAGAGGTCCTCAGCTCAGTACCACAAGGAACAGTATTAGCTCCACTACTCTTCATAATCATGCTAACTGACATAGATGAGGATGTTACCAGAGACAGCACAGTAACATCCTTTGCAGATGACACAAAGATCAGTAGAAAAATAAGAAACCCAGAAGATATAGGATCTCTACAAACTGACATAAACAGAATCCACAAGTGGATGGAAGACAACAATATGAAGTTTAACACAGAAATTTCAGCTATTATGGTACGGAAAAAGAGAAGACCTAAAATCTATGGAATATTTATTATACTCCAAATGGACAGGAAATTCAGAGAAATTCTAGAGCAAAAGATTTAGGGGTTGTAATGACAGATGATGTGAAATTTGAAACACAAAATAAGATAGCAGTAAACAGAGCAAAGAGAATAACAGGGCACATATTTCGAACCTTTAAACGAAGGGATAGGAATGTAATGATTACTCTACTGAAAACCCTGATCATACCCAAATTGGAATACTGCTCAGTCCTAACATCCCCACATAAAAAAGAAGACATTAGACAGCTGGAAGGGATCCAGAGAAGCTTCACAGCCAAGATCAATGAGTGCAAAGAAGTAAATTATGGGAAAGGTTACACAAACTAGACCTATATTCACTGGAAAGGAGAAGAGAGAGAGAGACCATTATTTACACTTGGAAAATAATGAAGAAACTAGTCCCTAATCTTACTTTGAACCCTATAATTCTCCAAACAATGGTGGGAAGTAGAAACGGTAGACTGTGTTGTATTCCCAAATTAAAGGTGAGACAGGGAACATCCTTAACCCTGAAAGAAAATATTTTTGTTGAGAGAGGACCAAAACTGTTTAATCAGCTGCCCAAAGACCTAAGAAACACAAAGGGAGTTGCAGTGGATATCTTCAAAAGAAGATTAGATGCCTGGCTCAGAACAATCCCTGATGAGCTGGGTGAACCTGGCTATGTGAGATGGAGAGCACAAGAAACCAACTCACTACTTTACCAGGCCAACTCAAGAGGAGGGGTGACAAGTTGACAACAAGCTTGACCTTCGCGAAATGAGGAATCATCACACGGAACACTTGTAAGGTTGTAAGGTAAGGTGTATTTAGGGTGTCACTTAAATGCAAAGTTTGAAATTTTCATGCTGACACCCCGCGAATCTATTCCATTGGTAAAAAAAACATGGTGACCGAAAAATCTTTTTATTTGAATAACTATAAAAGGTCGCCCCCGCCTTCCAAAGTTTAATGCTTGCGCGGCGTCTCCATAATCGTTCATTAGATATCTATATATCTCTATATATGTGTGTGTGTGTATCTGTGTGTGTCTGAATATCTGAGAAATAAAGTGAACAATACTTAACGATTCACCGTTTCTCATTTCAGCTACGTGATTTCTGGTGATGGAAACCCGGAAGTGTATATACCTATTAGGGGCAGCGGTTGATGAGGTGAAAGGATGCAAGCTTCCTTCCTACAGGCAAGCATTCGGTTACTTCCTTTACCTTCACCATGAAAAGAAAATGACAATACGTGACGCGTTGAGGAAGTCACTTCGAGCAGTGATGTCCTTCTGGGAGAAAGCTCACATTCCAACCAGACTCGAGACACTGCGTCAGCAAACTGGATAAAGTCTTCGAGGAGTGGAAAGGACTCAAAAAACACGCCTCAAGGACGAGGGATTCACACAAGACGAAAGAAAAAGAATTCATTGAACGCCTCGATCGTCTCTTTGACATCGCCCACGCTGATTGTGAGAAATTGGTCAAGTACCCAGAGTATTGGGAGTTCCTTCAGCAGCAGCGCCAGAAAGGACGTCCAGGTTCAATGGCAGGTTTGGACATGACCCATCAGCGCCAAGTCAAAGATTGTACTCGACGTCGGGAGGAAGAGGAGAAACGAAGAAAGCGATCAGCAGCTGAAATGGAGGCAGTATCCAACGAAGCGGTTTTGGAGTCCTCATCCTCCAGCTCAGATGATAGCGAAGAAAAAGGAGCATGTGGTGGTTCATTAGCGTCTAAACAAAGAGCAACGAAGAACATCATGACATCGGAATTGGCGGCAGCGCTTGATCACACGCAACTCTCGTCAAGAAAGGCCACATATCTGCTGTTTGAGGCAGCTTCCAGCTTAGGGCATGATGCTAGCGACTACATCATCAATCGTGGATCCATTCATCGTCAATGTGAAAAATTCCGTACCCTTAAGGCTCGGCAACTGAAGAGCGAGTTCCAAGGCAATAGTCCGTTGACTGTTCACTGGGACGGAAAACTCATGCAAGATCTGACGTCACGAGAATATGTTGACCGCTTACCTATTCTTGTATCTGGCTCCGGGACAGAGCAGTTCCTCGGGGTGCCAAAACTTCTGTCAGGAACCGCGCTGGCACAAACAAATGCCATCATAGATTGCCTGAATGAATGGGGAGTGACCGATCATGTCAAATCTATGTGTTTCGACACAACCGCGACAAACACAGGCCACCGTGGAGGAACTTGTGTTCTTCTGGAAGAAAAAGTTGGATGTGACCTGTTACACTGCGCGTGCAGACACCATGTACTGGAGTTGGTGCTACAGGCGGCATTCGCAGCATCGCTAGATTCAGTATCTACCGGTCCAGAAATTCTGCTTTTCAGCGCTTCCATGATTATTGGACCCGCATTGACCAGCAACAGTTCCAAACTGCGGACACAGATGCGTTCACCAAAGCAGCTATTTTTAAGCATAGAACGGAGCTCATTGAGTTTGCAAAATCACAAGCACTTCAAGTTCGTGATGACTATCAGGAATTCCTCGATCTTTCCGTCATCTTTCTTGGAGGAGTTCCATACAAGGGACTAAACTTCCGCGCCCCTGGTGCTATGCACCAGGCGAGATGGATGGCTAAGGGGCTCTATGCCATCAAGATCTGGCTCTTCCGAAGACAGTTTAAACTGACGAACACTGAGGAACGCGGAATTCGAGATATCTGCCTCTTTTCTGTTCTAGTTTACATGAAAGCGTGGGCAACAGCTCATCTGTCCATCGAAGCTCCGCTGAATGATTGGGAATTGACGAGGACGCTCCTTCGATACCCGCACAAGAAGATCTCTGATGGTACCACCAAGAAGCTGTCTGCGCACCTGTGGTACCATTCGGAGGAGGCAGTGGGTCTGGCGTTCTTTGATGAGAGGATATCGATGGAAGTGAAGTGCAGCATGGTTGCAACGTTAGATCAAGAAGCCCCTCACATGCCGCCAAAACGACCTTTGGTTCTTGATACTATGTTCCTCAGTGACAGCAAAGGACTGGAGCAACTGATCACAAAGAACACCCGAGGATTCTTCTCAAAACTTCAGTTGCCAGGTTGCTTTCTGCTCCACCATCCCAGTTCATGGATGTCAAACTCTGAATACGTGCAAGCTCGGGATGTGGTCTCCAAACTTGCAGTGGTGAACGACAGAGCAGAACGGGCCGTGGCTCTGGTGAAGGAGCTGAACGGAAAGTTGACAGTGAAAGAAGAACAGCTCCAGTTCCTCGTTCAAGTTGTCACTGACCACAGAAAGCAACACCCAGCTCCGAACAAATCAGCATTAGTGAGGACGCGAAAGAACTAATCACTGATCAGCGTATGAGCACCAATTATTCTGCTACTGTATATGTATTTTATTTCTCAAAGTTTTGCTTTTGTTGCTTCTCCATTTTGTACCATTATTCGCCAAATTATGTCTTCTATTTTGATTATATAATAAACTGTTTGTATTCTTTGCGTTTTTAAGTGTCTTACTTTCGGTATTTCACCAAATTGCCTTGTTTTTTATTATCTGGTTCGGCCCAAGCTGTGAACACTGAACAGCTTGTTGACGTCAACAAATGGGTCTTGTTTTCAGTGACGAGGGCGACCTTTAAATGATGACCAATCAGGACCAAATTTCTCTTCTGTATGTTTTACACCAAATGGAACAATTTTAGGGGGTGTCATAGGAAAATATCCATCGTTTAATTTTCCCCCTATTACCTAGTGACACCCTAGTGCAAGGTTTCACGTTATTCGGTTAATATTTAGGGGTCGCCCCACTTGCCCCCTTTTTGAAAATTTGGGAAAATATATAGACAACTGAATAACTAAATTTTTTTTTGGTTCTCAAAGAATATGAAAGAAAACAGTAAGACAATAGGACATGATAATGGGTGTATCTTCATTATTTCTTCTGCATCAGAGTCGCCTTGGATGGTATTGGTATCTGTTTTCGGTGGGTGGCTACGAGTTGTAGGAGGTACTGCTTCTGTCCTCGTTTCGTGTCAGTGTCATTGTAGCGTTGTGCGAGAGCAATACCTCGCTCGGCAGCATCATTGACGACTTTCATCTTTAAGGCGCGATCTCTAAGTTTCCTGTAGTTCTTGTCATTTGGCCATTCCCGTGGATCTTTTTGAAGTAACTGGCGCGCTTCCTCCTTACCTCCAACTTTCAAGGCATCAAAGAGGGTCAATGTCCTTTTCGTGACGAAGGATGCCACATCATTTTCAACACCTTCCGCCATGTCGATTCGTCGGGGGCAGCCATTCTTTTGGGGATGTTGGAGGTGTTGAACCATTCTCCTTTTGGTATCAGGATCGATCCTATTATCGAAGAAGGCCAGTCCAATCAGATGCTCCGACAAGTACACAGGTGGCGTCTTAGAGCTGTCTTCGCCACTTGTGCAGCTCCTCCGTGTGGATATTTTTCCAGAAGATGCAGCATTTTGAGATCATTGAGAGGAGCTTGTGTCCCCATTGGCGCTTCATGCCAGTACTTGACGTAAATCAGACTGACAAATAAAGCCAGCTGAGTCACGTTTCGTTCTTCACGTGCTGTGAGCTTGAATTGATAGTGAAAGAGGTAGATTTTGAGCGCATAAATCGCCTTCGCCATCCATCTTGCGTGGTGCATGGGACCCGGAGCTCGGATAAAGAGTTGACCACCAGTCTTTCCCCCCAGGAAGAGCAAAGATAGTTCAAGGAACTCCTTGTAGTCGTCACGAGGTTGGCTTGCCTGAAGAGCGTTAGGTAAGTAAGTGAGCATCTCTTTTCTCATCTCTTGGAGTTGAGGGTTCTCGAACAAGCTGTCCGATGCTGAGACAAATGCTTCGTGGGAGAGAGATGGCCATTCCTTTTGAAATCGCTTAAAAAGGCCTGTTTCAGGACTTCCTGTTGAGCCAAATATTGAGGCAAAGACATCAGCAAGTACGACTTCAAGTATATGATGTCGACAACCGATCCAAACTAGCTCGTGACCCAATGCTTCTTCAATCCTGACACAGGCTCCGCGATGTAAACCCGTGTTTGACGCAGTGGTATCGAAGACGAGACCTCTCACATGCTGTTCCACGTTCCATAATTTCATAGTTTGAAGGCATGCCTGGGCCTGTGCTTCTCCAGTTCCTTGTTTCATCTTTGGGACACCAAGCAGCTTCTCCTGTCCATTGAATGTTATAAGGATTGCTATCCGATGCACATTCGTCTTCTTCCCTTCAATGCCGGGGAGAAGCTTTCCGTCCCAATGGAGAAGGACAGGGTCTTCTAGAGAGAATGATTCTAGGTCTTCTCGAGCTGCCTGTTCTCGCCCACTTTCTCTGTAGCGATGAATAGAGCTCCGAGAGCATGTCATCCCAGACAGATCATGCCCTGTGGCCTGTAATACAGCTCCAGTTACGAAAACAGCATTCCGGTCAGAAAGATTGGTGCGATCCATTGCTCCAATGACTTCTGGAGATTGGAAAATGTTCGTAACCTTGTTCTTGGGACGCTTTGGTGCCGGAGCTTCAGACGAAGAAGGAATCGGAACCGATGGTCTATAGTCGTCGTCGTCTTGCGAAAAAAGGGAAGAAGAAGAAGAGGAAAGATCAATTGATGACACTCCTGCTTCTTCCAAATCTTTCTGTGTTGCTTCATGCCTTGCCTTCCTCTTGGCTTCCTTCTCCATTCTGGATCGCTTTCTGTCCTCTTGTGTAGTCGTTTCCTTATCAATGCCAGCCATGCTGCAAGAATTGACGTCCTTGCGCTGCATGGACAGGAAATTTCGGTCCTCAATGTTGACGATTGTGCTCATGGCATCACTGGTTGCGATGTCAAACAGTTCCTGGATGTCCGCTTTGAAGATGTCTTCATTCATTCTATCGCTGGCACGTTGCCTGGTCCTGTGCTTCTTGAGTGTTTTGTAGCGGTCTAAAAGCTTTGAAAGCTTACGGACACAGGAGTCGATCTGTTGAGTTGGGATCCGCGCTCGGGTCCAGACTTCAATCACCCTCTGACATGCCTGGTTCAGACTGTCGGAGGTGGTTTGCTTTTGATTGATGTGGTGGTATTGCCCCAAGAGGAGGGCGTCAAGGCATGTAGGGAGCCTTGACGTGGATAAAGTTCCAGTTGCCATCCCTAGAAGCCAAACTTTTGGAATTGATCGAGTTTGAGCCATCGGACCTACGGAAGAAAAAGTACATTATATAATATATATATTCAGAGTGGGGCGACCTCTAAATATTCACCAATCACGCTGCAATTTTGCACAGACCATGTGGACACTAAATGGACAAAAACCACACTTGTGGATTATCTAAGACAATTTTGAAATTTCCCCCTATGGATTTGGACCACCCTAATATATATATATATATATATATATATATATATATATATATATATATATATATAATATATATATTCATTACACAATTATTTATCATGTATTTGAAATTGATGTATGTAATATTTATCCACTAAAATGACCAAAATTATAGAATTATATCTGAAAAAATATAAAAGTACCCTCTGTCTCTCCATCTTGGATCTGCAGTAGTGATAGGAAATGCTTATCTCAGTATCAAGGGGTTAAGGAGGTTTCTGACAAAGATGACCTCAAATCAATGAAAATGAAATGCGTAGATGAAAAGAACCTCTCCACACTGACTTGAGTAGGAGGAAGAGCAGAAACTATTGATAGTTTCTACTAAAGGATTTGGTCATTTGGCTTCAGGTTTTATAAATTCAGTAATAAAAATAAAGATGGAATAGTTCTTATAGTTCCTAGAGTATCAAGGAACTTGAGGAAGGTTCCTTGAAAAGGATCAAGATAGGGTTGCTGTTTTAAATGAAAATACCAACAAAATACCAACAAATTATGTGGTATACTAGCTGCTTTTAAGAGTTACTAGTACTGGTATTTGAAACTTTAAATGAGTGGCACTAGTACCAAAATCTAAGTGGTAGTTATTGGTATTTGGTACTGATAACTGGTACTGGTTCCCAGCCCTGGACTGCTCTCTTCACAAACAAATGCACTACCTACACTTCATTTGGTCTTGACTGAGTCAAGAACTCTGCTAAGTGGGTTGTGGTAATAAATTCAAGTCTGTTGAGGCACCTCAAGATTTTGTCTGCAAACAAAAAACCTTTGTAGGGTTTCCAAGATCCCCAAGAGGCAACTTTTCCACAATGTTAGAATTCAAACAATTAACTTTAATTTTTTTCACTCCACCTGAATGATCACAGAGGTGTAGTAGGCCTATAAGAATATTGAATTAAAGTGGAGTTCTCTTTTTGGGCAAACTTCCAGAATTCAGACAGAGTCCATAACAGCTTGGTAATATGTTAAATTAGATTAGGTTAGGCTTATGCTAGAGTAGTATTTAGGGCCTATGGACTTTGTCTCTGAACTATGTCTGGATTCTGTAATTTTACCTCTTTTATAATCCTTCATAGTTTTCCTAGTTTTAACTATGTAGCTTAATAAAAGGATAAACTTTGAATTTTTTGAGTAGAGTTAATGTGTGTTACATAAGCAACCAGAAATTAATGTACCTGACTGATTTAGACCTCCTCCAGTATAAGAAGTTTGGCAGAAGGGTCATTCCAGGACAAATCAGGCATTGCCTGAAACCACACCCACTTAGATTTTGCTTAAAATTGCTATACAGGGTTGTTTATGCTGAAAAACATGAAATTTTGAGTTTCAGAGTAATGGTTCAAAAGTTATGGGCCCCAGTTTTGGTGGTGGGGGCTGGCCCCTTAATTTTTAAAAGTCTATAACTCGGTCCTAATTGAGCTAGGAAAAATTTAAAACCATTTGAAAGCTCAAATCCTAAGAATAATTGACTCTAAGTAATAAAATGCATTTAATCAAATAGTAAAAAGTTATATCAGTTTGAATATTTTTTGGGGGGCCCCACCCCTATGATACAGATATTCAAGATTTTTTTTTGTCATTTTGTACCTCAATTACTCTTCTATATGACTTTCAATGACATTGTGTATTTTTCCCCTTTATTAGATGGTGGTGGTTAAAACACATTCTATTTGCTGGACTTTGAAATTGTACACCATTATGCCTGTTTTACTTATCAAGCTCTCTTATAAGATGTTTTCCTTGACTTACAAGTGGATTAAGTATAGCTATAAGATAAACTTATTAGTGTTTTCCTAAAACTCAATAATAATAATCTCTCAACTTTGTCGATCTTCAAAGGCAAAAAAAATACTGCTAGTATAGTTATGTTTTATTGAACAAATTAAGACCTTACTTGAATAAAAATAATTGTTGTACAATACATTAAATCTGAAACATTTTTGGTACCTAGCCTAATTCTCAGTATCATGTATTTCAAAGATATACACAACTCTGGTGCCAGATTGAATATTAGGAGTTGACATTTCATGAAGGATGTTTTTGGCTTCTACCCAACAAACATCATCATTATTAGTTGGGAAATAGTATCCATTGTTTTTGTTGGAAATAGGAGTAGTTTGAAAGTTGATTTATAATCTTGGAATTCTTCTGAATAATCTAAAATAATTCCTAGATATTTTCTACCATCATAAATACATGCAACATACTTTCCCACAGGAAATGTTTGCTCATTTGATAGATCTGGACTCGTGTCTGAGTCACCTTGTTCAGAGGTCATAACCCTAACAACATTGTAGTCATTGGATTCTGAAACTAAATAAGCTTTAATGTGACTGAAACATTGGCACAATTCTGTGAAAACCTCGTGTGTGCCCTTCACTGTCACTGCTTTTTCAAACCTACTACCGAGTTCTGTTTTATGATTTATTTGTTCTTTTTTTAATGAATTTAAACTTGATGGACTCAAAATTTTGTGTACAAAAGTCATAGAAACTCTGTGGAACACATGTGTCCTGTTGTTTTTTTGCAAACTAGCTTTAGCTGCTGCTCTCTTCACACTTCCTCCAATGCCATCACAGGCATTTTTGATGACTAGTGGCAAAAAAGTTCCACTCTGCTTTATACCAAAATCTGTTTCATGATGGCATAAATTGCTAAAATTAAAATGGTTTTTGTATTGTCCAGCACAACCATCGGAAAAATATTTCATTGTTTTCACATTAGGGAATCTCACTTTAATGTCTTGACTAAAAATTGTTGAAATGTATACACTGCTGTGTGTATGATCTAAACTATCACTAATATACAATAGCTAGTGTGGCTCAATTTACCATCTTCCATTTTATATACAACCATTGGGTGTAATGTAACTTGTTCATTGTCCAATGGAAGCTCTGTGGTGCATCTTGAGTGATGAAAGAATAGTTCTCAGAAAAGTCTCCAACTAAAACTTCATCTTCACTGAGATTTTGCTTAAGGTCTTCATGTAGAGGCTTTGACTCTTGGCTATATAATGAATGACGAGTAAGAGAATAAATTGATTCTGAAAGTTTTTCAATGAATTCCTCCACTGTAACAGTTACATTTGACAAAGTTGCCCTGTCAGTGCTGGTCCACTGGTCATATTCAATTGAATCCCTGGAAGTCAGTACATTTAATGTGTTCAAATAGTTATCTACACCAGCAACACCAGGACATTCTCTACACTGGTGTAACATACATTTAATGTTGTCCACATCGCAGACACTTTTTTGAATCAATGAATGATAAGTCAAGTCCTTGTCACCAATTGCTGAAACCATTAATTTGGGGTTCTGGTGATAGGTACAAATACAAACTGAGTGTGTACCTGTACCTCCAGCAATAACACCATTTGGGTCTAAGAGCTGCAAATGTTGAAAAACTTATACTTGAGTCAGTTTCTTTATACCTAAGATACAGTTCTTTCAAATTACTGAGTAAGAGATGCTTTTGTTTGTAAATTTTGTTTCCATCTTTGTCTCTGACACTAACACAGTCCTTTTTTCCTGGATACACCCGACTAAATTCTGGGTCCTCATAAAAAGCTGTCACATTAGAAATAGTTTCATCACTTATCTTTTTCCCTTTACTGTATTTAGGAACATTTGGCAATATTCCATACTGTTGCTTCATGCTCCTGACTTTATCAACAAGATATCTACTAGCCCCAAAGAACTCTTGAGTTTTTGAGATCATGTATGGGGATAGAGTAAGAATCTGCAACCTTCTTTGGTAGGAAGTTGTAGAATTGAATGCTTCAGCGAGCTCCCTCATCATAGTTTTGTACCTATTAGATAAATAAAAGGTAGGGGATATCAGAATTTTCTTAAATTGAAATTATTAATTTAATGTACTCTAAGATCAGGACCTAAATAGAAAAAATAAGAATATCTACCTTCCATGGATATTTTTAGACATTGTTAAAATGGTGTGATTGTGTTCTGTAAGTAAGAATGATATTGAAGAAAGTTAGGCTATTGAAATTTAAAAATCTAAAATTATATGTCAAGAGTCTTTAATTGTGACCATGAGTTGCTAATTTAGTTGAATTTGAGCAATCCTTCCTTTCCAATTCTTTTTCCATGCATAATCTCTTGGATGTAGATGCTCCCTCATCCACAGATGCTGAGAAAGACTGTTCAAAATTCTTTTTCAAAGTAGATACACACTTGTCGTATTTGTCTGATGCTTTTTTAGATATCCTGTCAGTGTTCATACCATCTGAAATTAGGCATCATCCAAAATTTAGAATTACTGTAAGTTACAGCAACAAATTTTCATAATTTAATAACTAATCAGAATTCATTTATTGTACATAACTATTTTTTTGCAATTCCTTAAATTGTTAAAGAATATTATGTTTACAAGTTTGGTAAAACTGCATTATTTTGATAACCTATGAAACAATGTATACACCAAGATAAAGAGTTTAGATGGTTTTTAAAAATCATATAATGCATTTTTTGATAACTATAGTTTTCAAAAATAAGTCCCCAAATTATAATTCATATACTACTTATGGAATTTTATTGGCGAAATCTCCATTTCTTCAAGAATGTTCTTGGTTTGTTCTCTACAGATTTCAATATCACTGATCTCACCAGGATTGTCAGTTTGCAAATGTGTACTTCCTGGACTGCTTTGAGATGACTCAGTTTCAAAAACATCATTGAATAATTTATCAGGTTCTTCAAGTTCATTTAATCTCGCAGAACAGTTTGTACAAACTTTCCAATTAAGGAGTGCAGGATTTTTTTCTGTTACATTTAATGGTAAATTTCTTAAACCCTTTAAGATTCTTTTCTTGTCTCTTAAAAGGGGTCACAACACTGTTTATGATAATTTAAATGGTAAGACATGTTTAAAATTTATATATTAGCTTCAGTTCCTGTAATAAGTAGAAAGAATATTAAATGTTAATGATTTTTAATGATAACAGGCAAACACAAGCACAGCCAATATAGGCAAGGCACTAAAATAATATGGCAAGCAGATACCATATATGAGCAGGTTTATCATGTGGTCACAAAAGGCAAACTGAACTTAATAACCAAGGCTCATGCTAATGGAAGGAGCCCTCAGACAATCTCATTTGCTGTGACAAGTTGTAGCATGACTACACAAGCGTGATACCACTCGACCTTACAAACAGGCAGTACAAATTATCTTTTATTTTAATAATGTGTGTGTGTAATATATATATAGTTAGGATAAAACTATTATATAGTTAGTATAGCCCAATTCCTGAACTTGGGCTAATATGTCATCTTTTTGCTAGCAAGTACCTTATAATAAAGTGCAAAAAATACACAACTTAAAGGTAAAATACACAATGTCATTGACTAAGTCATATAGAAGAGTAATTGAGGTACAAAATGACGAAAAAAAAATCTTGAATATCTGTATCATAGGGGGTGGCCCCCCCAAAAAATATTCAAACTGGTATAACTTTTTAACTATTTGATTAAATGCATTTTATTACTAGTCAATTATTCTTTAGGATTTGAGCTTTCAAATGGTTTTTAATTTTTTCTAGCTCAGTTAGGGACCGAGTTATAGACTTTTAACATTAAGGGGCCAGCCCCCACCCCCAAAATTGGGGGGCCCATAACTTTTGAACCATTACTCTGATTGCGCTAAAACTTGAGATTTCATGTTTTTGCACAAAAACAACCTTATATAACAAATTTGAAAAAAAATCCAAGTTGGAGTGGTTACAAATTTCATTTTTTTTTTGCATGATTTGTCTTGGAATGATCCAGAAGCGATGCACAGAATCAAAAAAGATGAATATCCTACAGAAAGCTGTAAAAATTGGTGTAAATTAATAGAGTACTCGCTATTGATCTAAAAAGTGACTCATCCAAATCTGAAACGAATATTTTATTTTGAAAATTGATGCATCAGATCTTGTAAATTTTGGCCAAACTTCCTCAGTTTGGAGCCTCTTACAGGCTGAATAAATATGTGAAGAATGAAATTTAACTGAAGGATTCAAGTATGAAGACAGTGAAGAAGTACAAGATTAGAGAGGAGAGCTAATAAAAAGGATAAAATTATAAAGAAATAATTTTTTTTTTGCAGAATATTATTCAACTGTAAATCATTGTAGTGTACCCTAGTGTACTGTACCACAATTTAAAACTGAAAGTTAAAACTCCAGAATTTGATGCAGTTTGGAAACAGTTCATAATTACTAATAAATTTAACCTAACTTAACCTAGCCTAGCCTAACATATTGCTAAGCTATTATGAACTCTGTCTCTGAACTACATCTGGATTCTGGAATTTCATCAAACTGAAATATGTTATATCTAGATACTACCATATATATGTTATCCTTATTTATATTTAAAATGTTTTCAAAAAAAGACAAAAGGAAATATATATATATATATATATATATATATATATATATATATATATATATATATATATTAATGATACACACAGACCATGCATGGAACAAGGAACTCTTCTGGGATAATTAAATCCACTATAGTCCGAATCATGAAATGGACATGTTATGTGCCTTGAAAAGTGGATGCTCAATTCTGCCAGTTGAGGTTTAAGTTTTGGTTTTGGCTAAAAATATAATAGTTACCCCTTTTTCTTTGATTTATTCAATCCGACGTGAATGCAACGAGTCTTTTACTACTTATATTGAGGTTCTAAATGTAGTGGGGCTAGGCTGCTTTAAACCCTAGATCCATGTCCCAAAGCTGGATCCTGTCTGCTTTGCAGATAGCTGGTGAGGGAAGCTATATTTATGGGACCTCTTTTCGAGAGACCCGTTGCCCACGTCGGGCTTGCATCATGAAAAAGAAAAACTATAGTATTTGTCATTTACCATTACTTATTCGGACTATAGTGGATTTAATTATCCCAGAAGAGTTCCTTGTTCCATGCACGGTCTGTGTGTATCATAAATAACTCAGGGAACCATTCTGAGTTCATTCCCATATATATATATACACTAGGGTGTGTCAATTTTGGGGGTGAAATGACTAAATTGAAAATCATGTGATTTGGTAGCAATTTAATGTAATCATTTGGCATACAAAATAATATCCTTGCTTCAAAAACAATAAAAAATAACTCCTACCTACATCAATTTTAATTCAAAAATTCCATTTTTCCATAAATTCGTAACAAAATAACAAATGTGCGCAAACATCCTATCAACA
The DNA here is from genome assembly GCA_023014485.1 of Bathynomus jamesi. NCBI lineage: Eukaryota > Metazoa > Arthropoda > Malacostraca > Isopoda > Cirolanidae > Bathynomus > Bathynomus jamesi. Next base: position 118,221 of record JAJOZX010001830.1, on the reverse strand, counting down.
TTTAAAGTGGCAATAAGATATCATTCAGAGTCTTTATTTGAAAGTAACCAATGCAGTCATGTCCTTTTTGCTGCGGTTCCTTGACATCAGCATTCGGCTTGCTACTTGCGCTTTGATGTAGCCTTCTCGCCTCTTGTGACTAAACTTGACTAGTTGCTTGTGTGACCATTTTCACACATCTCTCCACACTCTGAGTGTGAGAAGGCCACGTTGGCACTTGCATTGGGGCCTCTTTAAGTTGTGTTAAATCTTTGTTTGTTATACGTGTTGTCAGTGGTGGCTCCAAAACTTCTGAACTCGTTAACTAATTCTGACTATTTTGTGGCATTGACGTTTATTGGAGGTACCTTCCTTGTTTGAACAGAGCAGTCTCCCAGCTGGTCATCATCTAGTGATGTTCCTCTAAGCTTTAGAATGATTTCCACAGCCTCAGTTCGCTCTTTGGTACATTGGCTGCAGAGTATTACTTGCAAAACTGCCTCTGGCCTAGTGTACCAAGCGGACCTTCTCACCACAGGTAACACGATGTCCACCACTACTTTTCTTTGGGTTCTCAGTAGCTGTAATTGAAACAAGATGTGGTTGGGCCCCTCCATCCACATTGGATTAAGTTTTACATTGAACCAGCGAGGAAGATAAAACCCAATAATAAATTCAACAATCGACATCAAATTCTGTAGCATTTTGCCCTTCAGTGCATGTTTGGAAACCCAAATCATGCAGAAACGAATCGCTGTATTAACCAACGACTGTGACTTACGGGTCCAATCTCCAAGAGAGCCAGATTTTGAGGCAACTCTCCTGATCTGATTGCTTGAACAATACGATAAGCATAAGATTGATCCGTGCTGAGGTCTTTGATAACTTCTTCAGACAACACTGGAAGGGGAGGGCCTACTTCGACCTTTGGAAATTTTGTATTTATTTCTAATTCCGTTGCTTCATCTAGCATGTTGCCAAGGGGGCCTGACCACTTGTTGTTGCTCTTTGTAGGACCATGAAGTTCCTGGATGAGATGACAAAGAGGTAGTTCTCCTGTGTGCAAATCACATACAATCCAAACAAGCCTTCTTCCAAGTTTTTTCTCTAAATGCATCATAACACCGCCTTGCATCCAGTGTTCACTGCAGTTGAGTCTCCACCAATGGCCTGCAGTGAACTGTCAAGTCTTCTTTCTTGAAGCCAACATATTATTTGATCAGCAATTGCCTCTGCATGTTTCTTGCCTTCTACTTCTGCTTCAGGAACAAAGTGAAACAAATAGCAGCCACCAGGTTCAGAACACACAGAGTAGTGTTCTTCTTTGATGAGACTGGGAAACTTTCTGTCCATTGCCTCTACCTCAAGGAGAACTTTTGTGTCATCTCTTCTTCCATCAAATAAAAGGCAAGAGAGACCTTCCTCCTTCAAATCTTTTTCATGCTGATCAGATATTTCCTTCATTATTTTTTCTTGTGCTCTTCTTATCTTATTATGATCTATCACTAAGGATGTATCCTCTCTGCTGATGAGGCCTGCATCTATCCAAGCGGCAGTGGCAATCTCTGCAGTCTCTCATAGCCCCATATGGTGGCGAATACTGGCAAGGGCAATGTTTGAGATGTCAATGCAAAAAACTTCTTTTTTCTACGTGAAGGTCAAAATATGAAAATAAAAACCCACTCTAATAGACAGAGTTTATTTCCACGACAGTTTCGACGCCCACTGGCATCCTCCTCGGGTGGATACAGAAACATGAATGAACCAAAACAAGAGGGAAAAACAGTCCAGGGACCGACCGTTAAGAAATTTGCACCTAGGTTAGATCCCATTCTCCCGACACCGGAAGGGCATTTTCATTAAGTACATTCACGCAAATTTAAAACTATCTTCCTCTTCTAAACACAGATTCTATTATATTTTTTTTTTACATAATTATTACATTTATTATTAAATTTATTACATTTAATATTGCATAATTATTTATTACAGAAATTATAAATTTATTATTACATTGGTTACATTATTGTTTATTATACAGAACTTACAAACCGAAAAATGAATGAAAAAAGACGATTAGGAAACAATCCAGAAACCAATGAGAAATTCGCACCTAGGTTAGATACTGTTCTCCCGACACTGGAAGGGCATTTTATTACAGGGTCCGCTTATAAGTACATTCCCACAAATTAAAACTATCTTCTTGTCCTATACATACAGATTCTAATATTTTGACATAATTACTGCCTTTATTATTACATTTACATTTTTTAACATTTATTATTATTACCTTTACCCTAATTATTAAATTTATAATATTACCTTTATTATTACATCTGTTGCATTTATATTTATTTCCACATTTATTTCCACCTTTACCCTAATTATTAAATTTATAATATTACCTTTATTATTACATCTGTTGCATTTATATTTATTTCCACATTTATTACTTCCATTATTACATTTACTAAAGGCGAGTAAGGAAACATTCCAATCCAGAGACATTTAAGAAATTCACACTTAGGTTCGAACACGTTCCCATGACTCCGTAAGGGATTTTTTGACCAAGAATCTCATTAAAGGGTCTAACTTATAAGTACCTTCGCACAAATTAAAATTATCTACTTTTTCTATACACACAGATTCTATTATTTTTCTTTTGACATAATTATTACATTTATAAAGTACCTTACTTGATTCCCAATCTATAGCATGATTATTTTGGCTGGCGTGATAAAAAATGGCATTATTAGTATTACAACTTCTGAAGGCATATTTGTGTTCTTTAATACAGGTTTCAATATTTCTTCCAGTTTCTCCCACGTATACTAAATCACAACTTTTACAGGGAATGCTGTAGACACAGGCTTGTTCTTCTTTTGCCACGTTATTCCTAACCAATTTACTTTTCACGGTAGACGAATATTTGAATGCCAAAGCAAACTTAAAATCTTTCGTCAATGGTTTTACTCTTTCTAAGCCGGCAATGTAAGGCAAACTCACATATTGTTTTTGGTTAACTGAAGGTTCCCGAGGGGCATAAAAAGATTTTCTGGCTTTAAAATACGCCTTTCTGATAAACCACTCGGGATATTTTAAATCCTTAAAAATGTTCCAAATCTTTGAATTTTCCGGGTCCAGCAAATGTGGGCTACAAATCCTGAGTGCTCTTAGAAACATGGAAGAAATAATTGAGCTTTTAACCCCTTCATCATGATATGAAAAATAATGAATGTACGAATTACAATGAGTAGGTTTTCTATAGACCGTGAAATTGGGCTTTCCGCTTTCGTTAATGACCAAAACATCTAGAAAAGGTAATTGTTTGTCGTTCTTCCATTCATATTTAAGTTTAATAGAGGGAACAAGATTATTTAATGACTGAAAGAAAGTGTCAAAGTTGTTCCAGTGGTCAGGCCAAAATGAGAAAATATCATCTACATAACGAAACCAAATTAAATTCCTGGGACTCTGTCCCTGGGACTCTGTCTATTAGAGTGGGGTTTTATTTTCATAGTTTGAGATGTCTTTAGTGTTGTATTTCATTCTCTTCGGCGAAGGTTCAGATGGCATTTTGGAGCTATCATCTGATGTTGCTTCCTTCTGTTCATCTGAAGAGCTTTCAAAGAAGTGAGAAACCTCTTGATAGAGCTCTTCATCTCTTTGGGTGGCTTCTTCACTCTTCTTTTTCTTCCTTTCTTCCCTCTCTCGGATTTTCTCTTTTTTCTTAGCAATAACAATCTGTTTTTTGGTTTCTGAATAATCTGCTGAACCAATCTGCATACTTCCTTGGCCTCCTGCCTTTGTTCTCTGTGCCTTTATGAAAGCCAGCTCCAAAATGGGGATCATCTTCTCACGAGGAGGACAGCGACAGTCAATGTGAGGGTGAGGTTCTCTTCTGCATGAGGGAGAACAATTGACTTCAGAACACAACTCTATGGGACACTGGCAGTTAAAAATGTCAAGAAGAGTATCAAGTGTGTGCAGAAATTTATTTTTCTTTGCTAGTTTTCCTTTACCAAGTGATGTCAACTGCTTTGTGCCACAGCTTTGTTAATTTTAGCTCAATAGTTCTATACTGATTGAGTACAGGTGGTTTGAATAACACATTAGCTTTTTTCCACTAATGCAGAAGAGGGGGAATCATGTCCCTTATGAGCTTTCTCTCTGTGTAGTTCCTTCTATCCTTTGTATTTTGTTCACGAAGCAGTAACCCTAGTCTCGGCATGTCTCGCACTGTTGGTAGTTCTGATACGGGAAGCTCCTTGCCTGTACCGACTAACATGCTCAAGTGGCATGACGACTGACCTCTTGTCTTCAATTTTGGCATCTTAGGAATATCTGAAAAGAAAGAAAAACATTTAAGCATTTTATATCAGTTACGATGTTTCAAAGTTTAGTCATTTGATGTTATAAAATTCAATAAAAAAATATTTCATGGGATTACAACATAATTAGACAGAAGAATATGATGATAATAAATAATTGTAATAATCAATAATCCATACTTAGTTAAACTGTAGTATTTGTCTAGTAGAATAACTATGAAGTAGGTACAAGAGCAATAACAGCAAACCACCATCTATGACATCTAAGAGGCAACTGAGGACTGAGAATGAGGGACAGTTCTATTCATGTTGTGACTTGTACATTGTACAACAACTATATGACCTTGAAAACACTCCATATGCAATCAGTGGGATAATTCTGTGACAGATGAATAGTTAATCAATTTATGTCCTATTATTTAGTAAAAGAGTCAATTTCTGAAAATTTAAGGTAAAATTGATGTAGGTAAGGGTTATTTTATTTCATTTTGGTTGGCCAATTTCAAGTTTTGACATGAAAAGACACTATATTTTCACTACCAAAATTGATTTGAAAAAAGTTGACAAAATTGACACACTCTAATATACACACATCTATACACACACACAGTACCATACAGTCATTCTATCTTGTGATATAAATATAGTAGCTTAAATATTTGGTGGAATATTTTATGGCTCTTCATTTTAGTTCTTCATCATGTAGTATATATAAATTTATGTAAAATATTTCAGTTGGAGCATTCCAGGACAAATTATGCAGTGTGTGACACCACACTATCTTCAATTTTCCTATAATTTGGTATATGGCATTGTTTAAACCAAACTCAAAATTAAAAATTACAGCTGAATCAGAGTTATGGTTAAAAATTTATGCACCCCTCCCATTTTGTGGGGGTTCCGCATACTAAATTTCAGTGTCATATCTCAGTTCCTAATTCAGATGATAGAAATGATTCAAAGTGCATCTGAAAGATAATTTCTCAAACAAATCATTCTAAACAAAAACGCAAGAATCAATGAATAAAAAGTTAGGTAATTTGTTCATTTTGGAGGACCTCCACCCCATCTGATATAAATGAAAGATTTTTTTTTTTTTTGAATGAAGTTGAATTCCAACTCTCTCTTTATCAGTGGAAAGTGAGAGAAAACTGTGTTTTAGCATCTAAAGGTAGTGTTTTTAGATTTAAATGATGCTAATTTCACTGAAAAATCATAATGTTTCATAATAAAAACCCACTCTAATATATAGAGTTTATTTCCACAACAGTTTCGATGCCCACTGGCATCCTCTTTGGGTGGATACAGAAAAATGAATAAACCAAAAACAAGAGGGAAAACAGTCCAGGGACCATTGAGAAATTCACACACAGGATAGATCCCATTCTCCTGACACCGGAAGGGCATTTTATTAAAGGGTCCTGCTTATAAATACATTCGCACAAATTAAAATTATCTTCTTGTTCTATACATACAGATTCTATTATTTTTTGACATAATTATTACATTTATTACTACATTTATTATTACATTGTTGTTTATTATTACAGAAATTATAACCTGAAAAATTATTGAAAAAGGCGAGGAGGAAATAATCCAGAGACCATTAAGAAATTCGTACCTAGGTTAGATCCCATTCTCCCAACACTGGAAGGGCATTTTATTAAAGGGTCCTGCTTATAAATACATTCGCACAAATTAAAACCATCTTCTTGTTCTATACATACAGATTCTATTATTTTGACATAATTACTACATCTATTATTACATTTACATTTATAACACTTATGATTACCTTTACATTCATTATTACATTTATTTCATTACCTTTATTATTACATTTATTAGTATTGCATTTTCATTTATTTCCACATTTATTACATTTATTACTTTTATTATTACATTTACATTTATTAGTATTACGTTTATTATTCCATTTACATTTTACCAAAAAAAAAAAAGAATCAAAAGTGAGTAAGAAAACAATCCAGAGACCTTTAAGAAATTCACACCTAGGTTAGATCCTGTTCATCCAACGCCTCAAGGGATTTTTTTACCAAGAATCTCATTAGGGGGTCCAGCTTATAAGTACCTTCGCACAAATTAAAATTATCCTCTTGTTCTATCCATACAGATTCTTTTTCTTTTGACATAATTATTGCATTTATAAAGTAACTTACTCGATTCCCAATCTATAGCATGATCATTTTGGCTGGCATGATAAAAAATTGCATTATTAGTATTACAACTTCTGAAGGCATATTTATGTTCTTTAATACAGGTTTCAATATTTCTTCCAGTTTCATCTTCCAGTTTCTCATTTGTGCGAATGTATTTATAAGCGGGACCCTTTAATAAAATGCCTAGGTGTGAATTTCTTAATGGTCCCTGGATTGTTCCCTTCTCGCTTTTGTTCCTTCATTTTTGGGTTGTAATTTCGGTAATAATAAATAATAATGTAGTAATAAAATGCCCTTCTGGTGTCAGGAGAACAGGATTTAACCTAGGTGTGAATTTCGTAATGGTCTCTGGATTGTTTTCTTCTTGCCCTTTTCATTCGTTTTTTGGGTTATAATTTCTGTAATAATAAACAACAATGTAAAAATAAATGTAGTAATAAATTTATTATTTCTGTAATAATAATAATGCAATAATAAGTGTAATAATTATGTCAAAAAATAATAGAATCTGTATGTATAGAACAAGATGATAATTTTAATTTGTGCGAATGTATTTATAAGCAGGACCCTTTAATAAAATGCCCTTCCAGTGTTGGGAGAATGGGATTTATCCTATGTGAGAATTTCTCAATGGCCCCTGGACCATTTTCCCTCTTGGTTTTGGTTCATTCGTTTTTCTGTATCCACCTGAAAAGGATGCCAGTGGGCATCGAAACTGTTGTGGAAATAAACTCTGTTTATTAGAGTGGGTTTTTATCATCATATTTTGACCTTCACATAGAAAAGTGAAGTTTTTTGCATTCATAACATTTTACTTTTTCTATAGTTATTCATTAACACTTGACTTACCATCTTTATTATGAGTTAATTTATTAAATGAAGTGCTGATATGTAAATATACACCTTACAGTAATAGCAAGAGCGTAACTAGCTTCCAAAAGTTGGGGTAGGGGGGCAACTATAATGATGAAAAATCCTGCGATGAATTTCTGTGCTGCTATCCTGTAGGTAATGTGTTTGTGACCAAAATGATGCTCTTAAAATACTATGATTTAGAGAATGATCTATATTTATGATAGTAATAGGAAAATCAAAGAAGCATTTTCACAGCTACCTTATGTATATCAAGTACAGTGAGGCCTTGCATAATGAATTTAATTCGTTCCAGAAGGTCATTCGTTAACTGAAAAATTCGTTATGCAATGCATTAGTTCAATGGGATTTTCAGTAATTCGTACCAGAGCCCAAATTTTGACCCTTTTTGCGCTTGTTTACCCATTTTTTAAAGTTTTTTTTAGTGTAATGTGTTCTTATTGTTATATTAATGTTATTCTATGTATATATTTTAAATAAACATGCTAAATAAATAAATTAAACAGTTAAAAATAAAAATATTTTTATTTACCTTGGTCTTGGAGGTGATGAGCTTGAGTGGGCTGGAGATGAGGCTTGGAGGAGGATGGGAATTAATGGTTTCTGGAAGGAGAATCTCCTTCCATTAGGACATCTGGGAGGTCAAATGATTCTCTCCTGGGTGTCCTATTGCCAGTTTGACCTGGTTGAGGGTCATCAGGATCAACCACATCCACAGAAGATGTTGAAGTTGAAGCAGTGGGGGCTGTTGTAGTCTTGAAGTAGCTGTCAATTTTTCTCTGTTTCTTTTTGCTTTCTACAAATTCCCTGAAATATGGCAGGACTTTGTCTTTGAAGTGACAGATAGCAAGCTCAGTAACTTCAACATTAGGGTGCTTGCTTGCAATGGCCTTCACCTTGCCCCAATGTAACATTAATTCTTTGACTTCAGCAGAAGTTATTTTTATCTTCTGTTTCTCCTCCTCCTCACCAGCATCTGACCCTGACTCTGATTCCTTGGCCAACTCCAGAAGATCTTGTGCAGTCAATTCCTTTCCATGGTCTGCAAGAAGTTCTTCAATGTCCTCTTGATGACTTCAAGGCCCATGTCTTGACCCAACTGGACAATTTCAGCCTCTACATTTGGTTCATCTGTTTGAAAACCTTCAAAATCACGCACAGCAGATGGCCACAACTTCTTCCAGGCAGAGTTCATGCAAATTGTTGAGACTTCTCTCCATGCTCTCACAACATTTTTGACAGCCTCCAAAATGTTGTAATGCTGCTTCCAGAACTGTGTTAAGGTTACAGAATCCTCACTGGAGGTTGCATTATGGCACTGAGCAAACATGAACTTCGTGTATAGCTTCTTGAAGTTTGAAATAACCTGCTGGTCCATAGGTTGGAGCAGTGACGCTGTGTTTGGAGGCAGATATTTCACAGTAATGAAGCTGAAACTTGTCTTGACAATTTTGTCCAGATCTGGGTCATAGGCCTTAGCATTGTCAAGAAGCAATAAGACCTTTAAAGGAAGTTTATTGGTCTCCTGGTATTTTTGCACTGTAGGGCCAAAAACTTCCACAATCCACTGATTAAATAGGGTTCTTGTCACCCATGCCTTTTTATTGTGTCGCCAAAACACCCCAAGAGTAGATGGGTTCACCTTCTTCTGCTTGAATATCCTGGGATTTTGGGAATGATACACAAGCATAGGCTTAATCTTCAGGTCCCCTGATGCATTCCCAGCCATAAGTAAAGTAAACCGGTCTTTCATTGGTTTATGGCCAGGCAGTTTGGACTCTTCTCTAGTAATGTAGGTCCTGTTCAGTAGCTTTTTCCAAAATAGGCCAGTTTCATCGGCGTTAAAAACTTGTTGAGGCAAATAATCCTCCTCCTCAACAAGTTCTGCTCTGCAAATTCTATTTTAAATTCCTTTGCTCCCTCAGTATCAGCACTTGCAGCCTCAGCATGCCTCATAATGTTCTTAATTCCTGACCTTCTCTTGAAATTTTCAAACCACCCACGACTTGCATTGAATGATTCATATCTTTCAACTGATGCTGGAAGGGATTCCTTAATGTGTTCATATATTTGTGTTCTTCCTTCTTAAAAATCGTCGAAACTGTACTGGCAGACAATCCATATTCAGCAGCAAGATCTTTGGTGCTTGTTCCAGATTCACTTTTTTTAATAATGTCCTGCTTCATCTGGAGACTGATAGTTTTCCTGGACTTCTTTGGAGCATTAGCAGCAGATGAAGGTCTTTTAGGGGCCATGACTACACCTTTTATTTACTTATAAAGCTAATAAATTAAAATTTAATAGTGAGCAATTGTGTTGTATTATTGTAACAACACATGTTATCGTATCCTTTCAGGTACGAAGCCTTATTGAGTGATTGGTTTGGTCTTATTCCTTGAATATTAGCCAGGACAATTTTTATGTTCTCTGTTTTTTGTTGCCCCTTGTGCATTTCAAGTTTGTTTTCCTTCGATATCGCTTGATTCGTTGCCCTATGATCCTCCGAAAGAGATCCATTTCTGCCTACTTGTATTGGTAGCTTCTTGCCCAGTAGCGATTTGGCTCAGGGGTTTCCAGCTGTGTCAACTGCATGTGGATGACATTTAGCATCTGTAAGGTGTCCGCAATGTTGAAAAAATTTTCTTGTTCACTTATTGTGTTCCTATTGTTGTTCCTATTGTTATTGTTGTTTCTATTGTCATTTAAACTTTTTCCTTTGTTCGTTGAGTCCATCGGGAGATGTTGATAGTAGTTTTTTCCCAAATTTGCAGGTTCCATATTTTGCGTAAGTCCTGCAAATGTCCGGGTGGTAGAATTTACATCCATCTCCAAATTTACAATGACCATTATTATAGAAGAAATTGCATATTGGGGGATGTTCATATATACATTGTCCTCTTTTACATCTGCAATTATCTTTTATATAATACCTGCATATAATTCCTTCCCCATATTTACTCTTGGCTTTTGTTTTTTGTTCCTTATTGGGGGACAGTTTTACTTCATTTTCTTGACTGCCCTCTTGTCTTGTGCTATTTGTGTTAGTTGTGTTTGTGTCCTTCATTGCCCTTATGCTGTGTGTTGTCTTTACACTCTTTGTCGCCTGTGTGTTTTCAGCCTCGAGTTGTGACAGTATTTGATTTTTTTCTATTTCACCTTTCTCCGTTTCTTCCGTTTTCCCCTGTTCTTTGTTTCCACTTTCCTCTTTCATTCGCTTCTCGTATATATAATGAAAGTTTCATAAATATTATATATTCTGCAGTGTATGTTTACATATCTACTTCTTCAGTATATACATATTTTTATTGTAACTACACAAATGATTATATATTTGAATGAGTTGATTCTGGACCAAATTGTGGATTTTCAGTTAAATTAGCAATATTCAAAATGCAAAAAACCACTTTTATATGCTAAAACACCATTCTTTCTCACTTTCCACTGATGGAGAGAGCATTGAAGCTCAATTTCATTTAAAGAAAATTTTTTTTTATTTATATCATGGGGGGAGGTCCCCCAGAATGAAAAAAATATCTGTAACTTTTTATTAATTGACTCTAGTTTTTTTTTTTTTTAAATGATTTATTGTATGGGAAATTGCCTTTCAGATGCTTTTTGAATCATTATTTTATCTGAATTAGGGAATCCCCTAGAAGATAGGGGCCCATAATTTTTTAACCATTACTTTGATTGAGCTATAATTTCATATTTTAGTTTGTTGGTTTAGACAATGCCACATACCAAGTTATGGGAAAATTGAAGATGGTGTGATGTTAATTTTTTTTTTTTTTTTTTGCATGATTTGTCCTGGAATGCTCCAGTTGTCAGAGTATTAATATACCATCTATATTGGTGGTATCTGGCAATAAAAACAGTAGTTAATATTTTAAAGTACAGTATGGGTATAATTTTAATGATACTATTGCCTTTTTCCATAGGTACAGACGTCACTTTGATATTTTGTATATGATATTGGTGATATCTTCAGAATCTGGGTGTGAGTTTTAGCAAACTTTTATACTGTAAAGCTAAACTGGAAAACTTGGCAAGTTGTGGTGAGAATTTGGTTTCTGTTTGAAAATATCTCTAAAACTTGATTGTAATAAACTCATAGGTATTCAGCCTTATTCAGCCTGCCTTTGAAGGTAGTCTAATAGCCATAGTCAGTGAGTAACTGAGTATGGGAGATATTTCTTGCCAAATCTTTGTAGTGAACTACCTAATTTTAAGCTTGGTTGTCTTGTGTCTGAAAATATAGCAGTGTTTATAAGTACTGTATTAACTCTTTTATACAGTAACTGCTATATTCTTATATAATTATAGTTTGATTTTAATTTAAGCTATTTAACTAGATCTAAGACTAAAACAGCCTGAAGTTGTAAGTTACATTACATTACAGTTGGACAACATGAATACAATTGGGCTTATTGAAATTATCTAAGTCAGATATATGGTCTATCTACTTTATGATAAAATTTTATAAAATATTAAATTTAAGTTGTCTAATTATCTATAGTCTATTAACAAAACTACTGTAGTACCGTACATTAGTTAGACCCCATTTGGAGTACGCAGTCCAATTTTGGAATCCGCATATGCGCAAAGATATAGACAAAATTGAAAGAGTTCAAAGACGAGCAACTAAGATGATTCCGTCTCTTAGGTCAAAGTCGTACGAGGATAGGCTTAAGGAGTTAAAATTGACTACTCTCGAGACTAGGAGGTTAAGGGGTGATCTAATCCAGGTTTTCAAAATTATGAATGGGTTTGATAACGTAGATAGAGATAGCTTTTTCGAAATATCTCAATATAATAGGACTAGAAATAACGGGTGTAAGTTGACAAGTAGAAGGTTCGAGACAGCAGTTGCGAAAAACTTTTTTACGCATAGAATAGTAAATAGCTGGAATAGTTTGCCGGTAGAAGTAATTAGTACCACGTCTATAAACATGTTTAAAAATCGATTAGACGCGCATGTTGATAGAAAGGGTATAGTTTAAGGTAGTAAAATTAAGGCTTTGTGGGGATAGATCCCACAGCTCAACACAAGTGTTGTGGGATATAGGGAGGCAGCGTCTTGGGTTAGGGGATACTCTCTGTCCTTACACACCCCATTTAAAGAGATTCCTCTGCCGAGCGGTGCCCCCCATAGTACTGTGAGGTATTGAAAAACTCATGATCTTCACTTGCCCCACAAACACCTTTAAATGGGAGACCCATAATGGGTTCACACACATTTCTACATTACTGTACAGTCTTTACAGCCACACCTACACTTTTCCTCGTAAGTGTATATATTGTAATGTATATGGTTGTAAATTTTGACTTGGTCCGCAATCGATATGGACCGTGACTTGATGGATACCGTAATGAAATTGACTGGATTCTTTGGATCTGATATATTTGCATGTCCCTTATAAATAGATATAGAGTGTAACATTTGTGGATAGTAGTCTATTATGACTTGATCCTCTGGATCCAGAGATTCTATCTTTAGTTTTAAATTGATAATTATTTAGTTTCGTAAAAATTGGTCGTTGCCAAATTACCGGCAGTTTTTACATAAATTTCTTATGTTCTTGTGGTTCGGAACCCACATAAAATTGTAGGTCCCCTCCGCCACCATGGAGGACATACACAATACACGATTACGAACACAGTTAGGTAGACTAGCCATGAGTGGATCCTAGGGTCTTTGTTGGTCTGAAACATTATAACATTATAACATATACTTAGTCTTGGGTAAAATATATATTCCTTGCATTTAGTATGTAAACATTAGGGAATTGTGGGTAAATATAATAATTGTGTACAGTACAGCTAGTGAAAATATTCACCATACTTTCAAACAACTTTTCCAGTTTGGCTCCTATAATGATAAAAATAAATTTTCCTGATTTTGAAAGCTTTGAGAAAACCTAGTGTGTTAACTTGCTAACAATTTCAATGTCTTACTTTAAGGGCAGTTGACTAGATTAGGCCTATATATTTGGTTTTTATTTAGTCGCATATCTTCATTACCAGTGAGATTGTTATTTTTCATAGGCCAAGACATTAAAAATGTATATGAATCCCCTTTCCCTTTACATTAAAATGTAATTGGGTCTTTAGATATGATAATAAAAACCCACTCTAATAGACAGAGTTTATTTCCACAACAGTTTTGATAAACTCTGTCTATTAGAGTGGATTTTTATCATCATATTTTGACCTTCACATAGAAAAGTGAAGTTTTTTGCAGGTCTTTAGATACTTATCAGCAACATAGGCCTACCGTATACTATCAAATAAAAATTTTAACTAGGTTTTAATGAAATTTAATTGAAATTTAATTAAAGATTTTATACAACTAGGACCTAGGATAGTATATTTGGCAAAATGAATATTGAGCTAATGTTAGTAAAAAGCAGCCATATCTACTTAGCATACTCACCTAGCTAAAGTTAGTTACATATTTAAAACAGACCTATTTATTATTTATGAATTATCATGTTTATAAATGATTCTATTTAAAATATCATTATAACTTACCAAGTTTTTATTAGCTAATAGTAATAGTGTCCTATGACTTTCCACTTGTCCTATTAAAGTTATTTTAAGTTAATCCAGTCTATAACTCTCACTTTAATTTTAAATGGAATTTGTGTGTGAAAGGTTATAGGCTAGCTGCCCTAAAGTAGATTTCCTGAAACTGACTGTAATCCATGCATTTATATAGACCATATTAAATGGCGCTTCCTCTCTTCAGCTTGATTTGACATTTTGTGCTTCAAAGCAGTAGTTATGTTTTATAAACAAATGAACTTTGCATCAATTTTTTTTGCCTATATTTTAGCTATGTCATAACACTGCCTTCTGTAAGAACAGTCAAGCTAAGTGACATTGGGTCTGTCCAAATGATGTAGGCTAAGTGAACTTAATTTGTGATTCCACATTAAACTGTAGGTCCCCTCTCTACGACTGGCATTTAGTACAGAGACTGAATCCTCAATTAGTGTAGTCCCTATTTGGTATAAATTACATAATTTTTTTTATTTTCTCAAGCACTTCAATATTTCTATTCAGCCATTAGAAGTATAGTAATTATACTAATAATAACTGTGTTGGTAGGCAAAGTGAAGAAGGCAAATTTTATAAGTGTTGTTCTGTCATTGCAAGTAGAATTTCCATTATTGATGTTTGATTGCTTGGTTGCTAATTTTAATATCTTCATGACTGTTTTTAGGACCTTTTTTAGCAATGATATTTAGAAAAATATTTTTATTTTAAATAATTACCATATATTGTACTGTATTTGAATGTAATGTAATGTTAGATAATTTAGGTGTTTTTATTCCTCAGAATGTTCTTATCTTTTCAACTACACTCGCATTCTGTTTTTCTCACCTTTCTTATTTTCATTCTACCTTCTGAAATATCTTTATTCTCATTCTGTTTTTCTCACTTTTTATATTTATTCTCTCCTCTCTCTAAAACAGAATGGAAAGCATGTCTGAGCTACGGCCTTTACTCAGAGAGCTCAAAGCAAAGAGGTAAAACATTTTTAGCTCTCTTTTCTGCTTGCTTACTATCATGCATTGACTTAATTTTGAAATAGCCTAGTTTTATGTGGGATTTCTGACATAGGTACTGTAGTCTAAATTTCTCGTGGTCATATTGCAGTGGCTTATTAGTGTAGTTTTTGGCTCATAATTGAAGCTGAATTTTCATGCCTGGAAAATTCTTAAAGCATAGGCTATGGTTTAGTTTGAATAATGGTGTGATACAGCAACTTTTGTTAGTATTTTATGAAGTCTAAAGACCAACAGATAATAGTGGGTAAAATATATATTATTCTCCTGCTGTACAGTACCACGTTTTCTTAGAATAAGTACAGTATGGTTTTCAGTATTAGTGTGAATCAAATCATATATCTCCCCTTCTCTTTCCTAGTCAAGACCTAACTAAATCTGCTTTAATTTTAAAATTCAAGGTGTCTTATTTAATGAGGCTGTTATACTGATGAACAAAATTAGTATAATTGCAAATCGAATACAAAAACAAAATTATCATATTTAATTCAGACATTGGCTAAGGTACTGTATTTAGGTGATTTAGATTTCCAAAGGTTATTTTGAAGAAACTTCCTAATTAAGAAGTTTAATTTAAATAAAACTAAAGTGTGCTAAATCAAGTGCCAATAAGGATATTGTAGAAAAAGTATATCATATACTGTATTGGTTCTTTAATTAATGCATTTAGGGAAATACTATAATACCTAATTTCTTAAGTTTATTTAGTCTTTTATGCCTTACAATTGATCTCTATTTATATTATGTAGATAGCTAGACCATGTATTCTATTTAAATATAAAGATCAGTTACAATTTATTAGTTTTAATTACTCTGTTTATATATTCTTAATTAAAACTTAGTTATTATGTATATTTTAAATTGGCATGATCATATTTTACATAGATAGCTCAGTCTGCAGAATTATTGTTGCTTGCATGGCTTTTACTTGTAAGTGCTTGATTTGTGGGATAGATAGCATGTTTAAAACTAGTATGATAATTCATTAACACTTCTGAGATTATGGTGCTGTCATGTAGGTAGGCTAATTTGAAAATCTCATATGACTGGGCAAAGTGGTGTTGATCATTTTGTGTGGTACCTTATTTCATAGTAGTTATTAAGTTTTGGATATTTAAAATAATGATTTATGGTGAAATATTGGTAGGCCCTTGGTATGAATAATGCTCAAGTAACATGTTTCTGGTACAATTTGTGACTTAACTGTGTGAAATAAGCATATTTGGATTCTGGACTGGTCCAAGGATCTTGGGTTATATCACTGATACCAACCAATCTTTGGCCAAGTTGGTTTTTGGACTAAAATCATGCGTAGCCCATTAAACCAGTTAGCTTAATATCACTGTATGCTTTAAATTAATTGTAACTTCTAAAACTTTTTTAATTTGTGGTTATTTAAGTTAGAGCCCAGGTTCTATGTAGAAAAAATTATTAGAAATCTTGTAGCCTATACCGATAGACTCCAAATAGGTGTAGCCATAGAATGTTACATACATATGGTTAGGAAAATTATGAGACATTTTGACTCACTTTGCTGATAAAAATGATCTTGACACTTAAAGTGATTGACATAGACTATGGTTTTAATTTTTAATTTTCATTCAGAATAATTTAAACTGTATAAACCATGATGCTATATGGAATTAATGAGACAGAAAGGGTTGATGCCTCCTCCCCCTTATCCTTTGTATTAGGTTAAGTTAAATTAAAATATGCTAGAAATGACATTATTAACACTGACACTGACAGTTTCCATTTTTTTTTTAACATAGTGTTTGAATATAGCTCTGGAAAATGACTTAGATCCTGTTAGTTGTTTTGTTGTCTGATAGTCTTGATTAAAAGCAATAAGTAGTTAGCTCTGGAGTAATAGGAGGAGGATTATTGTACTGTGGTCTAAGTTAGTGTTTCTCAAACCTTTTAGACATGAGCCTCATTTTCAAGTTATAAATTCTCATTAGGCCTTACCTACATCTGTACCTTTATAGAGGCCTAATGCTTCTACCTCATAATGCACATCTGGCTTACCACCATAAATTTTATTTTTTATAGTGCAAATCCAAAGTTTGAAGAATTTTCAGTGTGTACTTAATGTAATATAATGATTAATGGAAAAGAAGTGATACTTTTGGTTGGTCTCTTAGCTTCCAGCCAGGGAGTATATTTACAGGAAGTACTGAGGACAATGGCTGTACCCTTAGTGTGCATTCTGTTGGAATTAGCATTGATGGAGAATGGCTCCTTGCAAATGAAAATGATTTCCAGTGTAAGGTAAACATACAATTTAAAAAACAATTGTGTATTTGGTTACACCATGCTTCTGCTGAAACTACTACACCATTTGAGAAACACTGGCCTGATCTATAAGGTTTTCTCTAGGCTCAATGTAAAAATAAAAGATGTTATTGTGGTATTTTCAGATGTTGACAACTCAATATGTATAATGATACTTGGACTTGTTAAGTCAGTGAACAAACCAAGGCTCTATATTTAAAATGTTGACATAATATGAGGGTGTGGTATGAAAGTAATGCCTCTTATTGTATTTATGAACTGAAAAATAAGAGACATTACTTTCATACTGACCTTCATATGATCTTGCATTTTTCTTTACTTTGAATTTCAGAAATTTTTTATTTCTATTTTTTTAAGGCATAAAAAGTTTATAAATAAGCCTAATTTGGATCAACAAATTTATATAGTATATACTGTTCTTTTATATTAATTAATTTTAGAAAATCTGAACTCTCTTATTACTTAAAGTCCTACATTTCAGAAACTAAACTAGTCCTCTGAATCAGTAGGTTTCAATTATGCTTTATGCTCATTCTCCTAACTCCTAAACTTTAAAAATATATAAGCTTATTGTCACCAGTACAGTAGCTACTCTGTATTATGCAGTACCTACATTAGTCAAAAATAGAGTTGATAAAACTTCTTCATTAGATCCACTTTCTGTTTTCTATCTAGGGCCTATTTCGAGGTATACCTTATATGACAATATAAAAGACCTTGCTAAAAAGTTAAATAGTAATTTTTGCGACTACCTTAAAAATTTTAACAGTTGCTTAAAATTGTTTGAATAATTTATTTCTGCATAGTCATATAAGGCACTCTACTGAATATATCTAAGTACTTGGGAATACTGTGCACTTATACTAATGTTGAAAATCATAAAAATTGTAATTATTTCATCATATAGCCTGATTACACTGGCCAACAAAATGAAACTTTTTTCCTCATCACAAACATGATCACACTTTTCTTAATGCATTTTTCGCGCTGATTCCGAATCGGGTTTTATTTTTTTTCTAGCACGTATAGTTATATAGATACACTGGTTTTGATATTTTTAAGTTTTTGATATTGCTATAAGAAAATTTATGGATGTATAGATCACACTTAGGAATGCTAAACAACAAATGCATCATATACCTTATTCAATGTGCTTATAAATAAAGAATATATACATTATTTTATTAAAAGCGCTGTGAGTGTGATTTCCTTTTGTAAATTTGGCCTGGATTGTCACGATACAGCATCCAACAATGGTCCGCCATCATGCTTTCATTCCAATATCCTTGGTAGCGCTTCTCCATCATCTGAATATCTTGATGGAAGCGCTCTCCTTGCTCGTCACTCACTGCACCAAGGTTTTCAGGAAAGAAATCTAAGTGGGAATGCAGGAAGTGAATTTTTAATGACATTCGACACTCCATTTCTTTGAAGGCATCAAGGAGGTTCTTGACTCCATCCTTATACGCAGGTGACTTGTTGCTTCCAAGAAAGTTTTCACATATCCATTTGAACGGCAGCCAAGCCTTCAATTCCAGCGGACTTAGGACTTTTTCAAATTCAGTGTCATTCAAAACCTCCCTTATTTGTGGCCCAACAAAAATTCCTTCCTTCAATTTTGCTGCAGTAACCTTCGGAAATTTCCTTGAAAGGTATTGGAACCCTTCAGAATTGACTTTACCCATTGCTTTAACAAAATTCTTCATTAAACCAAGTTTAATATGAAGAGGTGGCAGATAGATCTTTTGGGGATCCACTAAAGGGACAGACTGGACATTGCTTATCCCTGGGACATATGTATACCTAAGTGGCCAGTCACTTTTGGTGTAATGTTCTATAGTGGCGCGACTGTCCCACAGGCAAAGGAAACAACAAAATTTTGTGAATCCTGACTGCATACCCATAAGCATTCCTATAACTTTTAGATCTCCACAAACATTCCATTGATGACTGTCGTATTTGATTGCCTTAAGTAGTATATCCATATTGTCATATGTCTCTTTTAGATGGATGGAATGGGCAATGGGGATGGATGGCATTATATTACCATTATGCAAAAGAACTGCTTTCAGGCTTCTCTGCGACGAATCAATAAAGAGGCGCCACTCAGATGCCACATACGTCTGAGATATGGCTGTAAATAGTCCATTGATGTCATGGCAATAACAGAGAGGACCGTCTACTGAAAAGAATGCTGTTAATTGAAAATTCCACTTTCGGTAGTAACTAATACGAACATTGTTCTCAAGTAAATTGTTCTCCTTTAGTCTTGAGGCGAGAAGCTCTGATTTCTCTTTAGACAGCGATAAGTCTCTAACAAGATCATTCAACTGTCCTTGGGTTAACATTTTAGGCTCTAAATGTCTACCTTCAAAAGTGAATCACAATGCTGCTAGACGTAAAAGCTCATACCTGAAATACATAAGATGTATAATTAAGATAATTGAAATAAATAAGATGAATAAACTAAAAAAACACAATAAAATAAACACAATCAAATGTTGAAATATTAGTATTTTGCCTATTTAAAATGGTTAAATCTGTGTAGTTATATATATGCCTTCATCTTGAAAACTATAGGTGCTAGAAAAAATCTGAATGCAGTTTTGGAATCAGCGTGAAAAATGCTATCCAGCCACCACAAATTTTACTCTGATGAAAAATCTTTGTTGACCAGTGTTATTAAAGTGATATATTTTATATAACTAAAAATCTTTTGTTTGTAAATCCTCTTGGGAATTTTAGTTTGCATTATCATAAGTACTATTTCTTTTTTTCAAATTGTTAAAGAAAATAATGTACTGTATTGCCAAATCTAAAGAGCCCAGTAAAGCTTAAAGCTTAAGGGCCAAATTAAATAAAATAACACTGGTCAACAAAGATTTTTCATCAGAGTAAAATTTGTGGTGGCTGGATAGCATTTTTCACGCTGATTCCAAAACTGCATTCAGATTTTTTCTAGCACATTTGATTGTGTTTATTTTATTGTGTTTTTTTAGTTTATTCATCTTATTTATTTCAATTATCTTAATTATACATCTTATGTATTTCAGGTGTGAGCTTTTATGTCTAGCAGCATTGTGATTCAGGCAACAATGCCGTGCTTTGTGTGTCAAAAGATCAGTCCAGTCCAAGAACTTGTTGTGTCAAGTTGGTGTACATTTTTTTGAATTTATAGTTTGCTCAGGTCAGTCAACATGCCTCGACAATGTAAGAATGACCCCGACAAGTTCTGTTTCGTATGCAGCCAGTTGACAACTAAAACACACCGACGAAGTATTACAACTGACATTAAGAAAATATACAAGCTATACTTTGGTTGCCATCTAGGTGACCAAGATAAACCATGGGTGCCACATCAAATCTGTTCTGGCTGTTCAAATGGATTACGTGATTGGCTTAACAAAAAGAAAGCTTCAATGCCATTTGCCATACCCATGATATGGAGGGAGCCGAGAGATCATCATGAAGACTGTTATTTTTGTAGTGTGAACTTAATGGGGTTTTCTGCCAAGAACAAACACCAGATTGTATATCCAAACTTGGATTCAGAACGTAGGTAGACCAGTAAAACATGATGAAACATTGCCCATTCCAATTCCCCCAAGTGATAGGCTAGATTCTATCATAGATGACATGGAAAGTGATGAAGGTGCAACTGGTGTTTCCGGACCATCTACAGAACCAGAGTACACTTTTGAAGGTAGACATGTAGAGCCTAAAAAGTTAACCCAAGGACAGTTGAATGATCTTGTTAGAGACTTATCGCTGTCTAAAGAGAAATCAGAGCTTCTCGCCTCAAGACTAAAGGAGAACAATTTACTTGAGAACAATGTTCGTATTAGTTACTACCGAAAGTGGAATTTTCAATTAACAGCATTCTTTTCAGTAGATGGTCCTCTCTGTTATTGCCATGACATCAATGGACTATTTACAGCCATATCTCAGACGTATGTGGCATCTGAGTGGCGCCTCTTTATTGATTCGTCGCAGAGAAGCCTGAAAGCAGTTCTTTTGCATAATGGTAATATAATGCCATCCATCCCCATTGCCCATTCCGTCCATCTAAAAGAGACATATGACAATATGGATATACTACTTAAGGCAATCAAATACGACAGTCATCAATGGAATGTTTGTGGAGATCTAAAAGTTATAGGAATGCTTATGGGTATGCAGTCAGGATTCACAAAATTGTTGTTTCCTTTGCCTGTGGGACAGTCGCGCCACTATAGAACATTACACCAAAAGTGACTGGCCACTTAGGTATACATATGTCCCAGGGATAAGCAATGTCCAGTCTGTCCCTTTAGTGGATCCCCAAAAGATCTATCTGCCACCTCTTCACATTAAACTTGGTTTAATGAAGAATTTTGTTAAAGCAATGGGTAAAGTCAATTCTGAAGGGTTCCAATACCTTTCAAGGAAATTTCCGAAGGTTACTGCAGCAAAATTGAAGGAAGGAATTTTTGTTGGGCCACAAATAAGGGAGGTTTTGAATGACACTGAATTTGAAAAAGTCCTAAGTCTGCTGGAATTGAAGGCTTGGCTGGCGTTCAAATGAATATGTGAAAACTTTCTTGGAAGCAACAAGTCACCTGCGTATAAGGATGGAGTCAAGAACCTCCTTGATGCCTTCAAAGAAATGGAGTGTCGAATGTCGTTAAAAATTCACTTCCTGCATTCCCACTTAGATTTCTTTCCTGAAAACCTTGGTGCAGTGAGTGACGATGTTGCGGGGTAAGCGGATGAACTTAACTAGACTACCATAACTTGGCTACTTCTTGATGACGGGAAACGAGAAGGTCCCGGGCAGTGAAGTTTTTCTCACCTCCACTGACTGTCACTGAGGGGCAAACGAGACTCCCACACGGCTGAACCAAGAAATGGACTCGACCCGCTAGCTATTCCAAAGATTAACCCTGTGTCTGAGTCGGGTCCACTTGAAAACCTGGAAAGCCCTGGCTTCAGGAAAGGTGTGTGCAATGTGCACCCAGCAATACTTGAGGACTTCAACTGAATATGGGCCTACGCAACCAACAAGCACGATTTTTGCAAACTGGCTGTGGAGTAAACCAAATGTGACTGGACGAGAAAAGCAGATATTACCCTCTGAATTGTAAGTCCTTGAAATGACAACCCCAGTCTATAAGGACAAAGGCTGAAAAAAAACTAGTTGGTAGAATTCTAAGGGTTTATTAGCAATCAACTCGAATTATTTACAAGAACTAGAATGGGTTATGAGCTTGCGTCTAAACATGGCTTAAGGTCAAGAAATGGAAATCCAACTTGAATTATTTACAATTACAATGACAAAAAATTACTGGACAACAAAAACAGAACTTCTATTAACAGAAAAAAAAACTTTAAGCTATACCAGAATGGTACAATTAGAAAACACGAGTGACCTCCCTGGACCTAACATCCTTAAGCTAGAATTGAGGTCAATCCAATCATACCTATCTATTATAGTGAAGCCATGGAGAAACTAAACCTGAAGCTAGAAATACCTTAACCTGCACACCGTTATGCACAGGCAATGTCCATTATCACAAGGCACTCTGTTTTTTCTTGAACTGTTCGTATTCCTAATTTGGTTGGCAGGCTAGAACTTCCACAAGCGGAAGCCAACTATGAATTGAATATTTAAGGCAAAGTTTTCTGACCAGAATGGAACTAAACCAGACTACTGAGCTAGTCAGGCATTAATCAAGACTAACTCCGCCCATATGGGGGTTGCACCTGAAAAAGAGAAAAGATGTTATTCAAGAGAACCCCACTACACTCCCCCCTTCGAGCGGTGAGTACCACCACTCAAACAGTGAGTGCAGCGAAGCCCTCTCCCACATCCATTCTTTCAGGGAATTGCCACCTCCCCATCCTGACACCAAGCTCCAAGTTTTCCTTTCTCCATGGCTACTAAACACTAGACAATTATATATACATACATGAATCAATGATAATAAGGTTCTATCACCTTCAAAACCCTACCTAGTTACAATATAACTGGATACAATTTTTTCTTAAGAGGCTAATCACAATCCTCCTTGCTTGAAACTGAAGCCACCTGCACAATTAATGTCCTTGATTAATCCTCACTAGCCCAGCACTATCAATGTACCTTGGCCCTGGTCCACCCATCCATACCTCCTGATTGGTAGACATCCCTACCAAAGGTGGGGTCCGCTTGCTCCAGGCTAGAGGTAACTGCGTGGGCTGGCCATGCCCCTCTTGATGAGCAGTCCTCCAGAACCCCCTCCTATAGACAAGAATGGTGGTGCATACTGGAGCAAGGCCTGGAAGACCCCCCCTCAAGCTGATTCTTGAAGAGTGGAAGAGCCAATAATGGCTCCCTCCCTGAAAACACCTCCCATGAAGTCGGAAAGCGTAATTTGGGGTGATTGGGGGACTGGAGGCAGGTAAGGACAGGGACATGCACCGGAAGCTGTATGCATGACACTCAAAGCAAGTACAAAGTGGGTGACAAGTGAGGGCATGTGCATGAGTCAGGCAGAGGCATGCAAACCAAAAATTACCGCACTTAACCAAGCTCAAGGTATGGTATTCAGTATCACTATGTGCAGTCACTTTGTTCAAAAAAAAATTTACACTAGCTTCCTCCATGGCTTTACTAGCTAGGCCCTACCTATACATTACGGTACAGCAAGATATACCTATTTTCATATATATCTTAACCAAGGCTCCGTAAAGCCATTACAAAAACTAGATACACTATGACATTAAACCTAGAAATACTTATTTTAACATCGAAAATATAATCATAGTACCATCACTTAAATACAATACATAATCCTATATACATATATACATAATTAGACAAGGTCGAAAAAAATCACTTTTGTTAATTAAATTAATCATGAACATATTCCAGAGGCCTAGAGGGTACTAATGGTAGCTCCCTTCAGGACTTCTGGAATGAGTTTATGGAGGAGAATCACCAGCCAACTCTCGAATTACTCCCAACCCCCTCCCAACAGACTGGAGTCATTCATGAGCTAGTTTACTGTTAGCTCGTAATAAAGCCCTAGTTTCTGAACAGATATTTTTGACTGAGGATAAGCTTAATCTATTGGGAGTCCTTGAACCAGTTACCGGGCTAAATTGCCACTCTTGAGAACTAATTGCTGGCCTAACAGCTGGTAAATCTGCTCCTCATCATCCTGCCCATTTTCTAAAGTGTTCTCCAGAGCTTCCACCAAGGAAGAAAGTTCTGGAGGATCACTAGTGGGTTAAGGTTCATTTGGGACATGGAAAACTCTGTCTTGGACCTATTGAACCATCACCTTCTGGATCTAGACTCCCAGGAAATTCCTCAGGATCTATCACACCTTAACAGACAGCACTTGAAGGAGCACTATGAGGAATAGGGGACAGATCCTTGATTTCCTCCACTGGGGAACAAGCTTCCTTCTCAGAATCACTACCAAGGTAGTCTTGACCCTTTCCAAAGTGACATTTTTTTTGAGAATGAGGCCTAGTCAGAGGTTTGGGTGAGCTAGACAGGATACCTGGAGGATTCACTTTGGATGGCACCTCATCCGGGAATCCAGAAAAGTCAAGTTCATCCGGGAATCCAGAAAAGTCAGGTCAAAAGAACTTGAAGTGCATTCAGAAGAATCTGAAGAACTTGAACTTTCACTCAGATCAGCAAGCCATGGTCTAGATTTAACCCTATTCTGATCTGGAAATCCTAGAAACCGCTCGAATCACTACTAGAATCAAAGAGATCGGTCTCATCTTCTGACGAACTGTCCCACAAACAGAAAAGCCTGGGGGACAAACTGGAACACTTGGGGTTTCAAACCCTAGAAAACTCTCATCCTTCTCCTCCTCCATGCTAGCCCAGGGAACCTGAACTAACCTGGAATAACTAGGATGATTCTTCAAGAAATCGGGAGCCTCCTTCCAGCTCCTCAACTGAGAATGATGAACTCGACTCATGGATAAGTGTGGCTGCTGATCTGGATAAGCTGGTGAAATGACATAGGTCACACCATTCTCTGCCGCTCGATCAACTTGAAACGGCCCACAGTACTTGGGCAGAAACTTGTTAGAAACTAGATTACCTCTTGGAACAACCTTTCGAATGACAAGTTGCCCCTTGGTAAAGGGACAAAAACCAGGATGTCCCTGGATACCACTGTTCTTGAACTGGAGTGGGAATAGAAACTGGAATAGGATCTGGATGAGCGGATGATAACAAGAACTGGGCTGGAGACATAGTCAACTCGGAATGAATCGTACCATTGTAGGTCATAATGGCCATTGGGAGATTCAAATCCCACGAGCTAGAATCTTGAACAAGATTCCGTAGAAGCTCACCAATGGTACGGTTGACCCTCTCACTGCACCATTGCTCTCTGGATGGTTTGGGGTCGTGCAAACGTGAGTGATCCCGTATCGAGATAACATCTGCTCGAACTCCTGACCCTTAAATTCTGGACCATTATCAGTTAACAACCGACAAGGCCGGCGCAAAAGAGTGGGCAACACTCGAAACTCGAAAGACGGGCAATGGTACTGGAAGTCTTGTTGGAAAATGGAACAGCCACTACCCACTTGGAGTAGTGGTCCACCACCATTAAACATCCTAGATTCCCCGAGGTGTCCTGGGGAACAATACTAGATCCACAGCCACCAGCTCAAATGGTGCCTGGGTCACGATCTTCAGGGTAGGTGGAGCCCTGATCTGGCTGGAAGCCTTATTGAGCTGGCACTGGGAACAAGATGTGACCACCTCTTGCACAACTTGATATAACTGAGGATGAAACACTTCCCCAGATAAAACATCTAAGACCTTGTTTCGGCCTATGTGTGCCATTTCTAGATGGATAGTAATGCCAGCTCAATCAGGAAATTAAAAGGTACTAGAACTTGGGGAAACCTTTCTGGTTCCTCGTACTTAACTAGAAGACCATTCTCAAAGTAGATATCTTTAAGATAACGACGATATCTCACTAGAGCTTTAGGACAATACCCAAAACCACCCTTATCTAGATAGGACTTAAGTTGTCTCAACACCCGATCACTTTTTTGAAGAACCTCAAGGTTAACTTCATCTAGAAATGAACATGGACGCAAATTTCCAACTACCAGCGGTTCTTGATGACTGGAGGGTTCCTCCAACTCTGCCAGAAAAGTAGCGAGAATCTCACCCTCCTTCATGACCCTGTCAGTGGACAAATCCAGGTCAATCCCGGCGGCAGACAAGAAATTCGCACCCAGGAGAAAACAACAAGGAATAGCTTGATCTTCAACAAGAGCAAATGGGTGATCATTAATAGTTACGTTAGAGCCAAGTGACACAGTAAGTTGTACATAGTTATAAACTACCACCTGCTTTTCAGCCACACCTTGAATGTTAACCAGAATATCTTGTGAATAATCCCTCGAATTTCCTAAAATTTCACGCCAGGCTACTCGAGATATGAGGGAGATCTCAGCTCCAGAATCCAATAAAGCACAGTAGGTTTCGTCTTGACAAGCAAGTGGGACAACTGCTCTAAAGGCACCTGAATGTGGACAAGCAATATCCACCTCAAGGGTGGGAAAATTGACTTCACATTCTACTGGGCCCTTCTCGATCTCCAAACTCGAGCAACCTGCCCCTATTGGTTCTGAATCCAAGTCTCTCTCATATAAAGAATTTAAACAAGTCAAGAAGACGGGACAAGACTGAACATATTTATTGGATTCACTCAATAAATTGAAATGAACACCACCTAGACACTGGACATGCACCCTATCAAGAAGTTCTGAGGGTTCTGTTACACGCTGATTCTTGACTTCAGGGTGGTAAATTAGAGGGTTTTCAGCACCAAAGTGCAATACAACATCCACTTGATACATCTCACAGAAAACTTTCAAGATCTCTGGTGATGCTGGCTGCCCTGGAATTGTCATAAGTCGAAGATGTTGCTTCTGCTTGCTATTCAACTTGATTCCGTACGTTGTAGGATGACTTAGCAGCTCTCCACCAACTGCTTCGAAGAAATACTGGACTCTCTGGAACTTCACGATCTAAGTCATGAACAAGAACATACCACAAACACTCGATCAAGGAATCACCTCCCCCCTCCGGCTTAAATCTTACAAGTAAGCCCTTGGGGAGTTCTGCCAAAATTGCTGGCCTATATGAATTCTGAAGTTTCAATTCAGTGTTTTCCCTTGATAATTGGTCATACTTAGTCCTTAATCCTATGTCTACGTCCTCGAGTTGTTTCCACTTATGTTCCCATGCTTGCTTTGACTCTTCCATGGTCTTCTGCTGCTGGGTCATGAGAGCCATAAGCTGACTGATCTGGTCTTGCAATTCTTGATACTCGGCCATCTCGGGTATCTCGCTGGGTGCCTCAGTAAACTAGTCGGCGTAATATTCCCGGGTCTGGGCACCAAATATGTTGCGGGGTAAGCGGATGAACTTAACTAGACTACCATAACTTGGCTACTTCTTGATGACGGGAAACGAGAAGGTCCCGGGCAGTGAAGTTTTTCTCACCTCCACTGACTGTCACTGAGGGGCAAACGAGACTCCCACACGGCTGAACCAAGAAATGGACTCGACCCGCTAGCTATTCCAAAGATTAACCCTGTGTCTGAGTCGGGTCCACTTGAAAACCTGGAAAGCCCTGGCTTCAGAAGGAAGGTGTGTGCAATGTGCACCCAGCAATGCTTGAGGACTTCAACTGAATATGGGCCTACGCAACCAACAAGCACGATTTTTGCAAACTGGCTGTGGAGTAAACCAAATGTGACTGGACGAGAAAAGCAGATATTACCCTCTGAATTGTAAGTCCTTGAGAATGACAACCCCAGTCTATAAGGACAAAGGCTAAAAAAAAACTAGTTGGTAGAATTCTAAGGGTTTATTAGCAATCAACTCGAATTATTTACAAGAACTAGAATGGGTTATGAGCTTGCGTCTAAACATGGCTTAAGGTCAAGAAATGGAAATCCAACTTGAATTATTTACAATTACAATGACAAAAAATTACTGGACAACAAAAACAGAACTTCTATAAACAGAACTTCTATTAACAGAAAAAAACTAAGCTATACCAGAATGGTACAATTAGAAAACACGAGTGACCTCCCTGGACCTAACATCCTTAAGCTAGAATTGAGGTCAATCCAATCATACCTATCTATTATAGTGAAGCCATGGAGAAACTAAACCTGAAGCTAGAAATACCTTAACCTGCACACCGTTATGCACAGGCAATGTCCATTATCACAAGGCACTCTGTTTTTTCTTGAACTGTTCGTATTCCTAATTTGGTTGGCAGGCTAGAACTTCCACAAGCGGAAGCCAACTATGAATTGAATATTTAAGGCAAAGTTTTCTGACCAGAATGGAACTAAACCAGACTACTGAGCTAGTCAGGCATTAATCAAGACTAACTCCGCCCATATGGGGGTTGCATCCTGAAAAAAGAGAAAAGATGTTATTCAAGAGAACCCCACTACAACGAGCAAGGAGAGCGCTTCCATCAAGATATTCAGATGATGGAGAAGCGCTACCAAGGATATTGGAATGAAAGCATGATGGTGGACCATTGTTGGATGCTGTATCGTGACAATCCAGGCCAAATTTACAAAAGGAAATCACACTCACAGCGCTTTTAATAAAATAATGTATATATTCTTTATTTATAAGTACATTGAATAAGGTATATGATGTATTTGTTGTTTAGCATTCCTAAGTGTGATCTATACATCCATAAATTTTCTTTTAGCAATATCAAAAACTTAAAAATATCAAAACCAGTGTATCTATATAACTATACGTGCTAGAAAGAAAATAAAACCAGATTCGGAATCAGCGTAAAAAATGCATTAAGAAAAGTGTGATCATGTTTGTGATGAGAAAAAAAAGTTTCATTTTGTTGGCCAGTGTAATTAGTCCAGCTTCACAGTTATTTATGTCATTGTGAATTGTAAGACCACTGTATTTATTTTATTATTAATAAAGGTTATTCAATTCAATTCAAAAGGAATCTCCTGCTGGTGAATTGAAATTGTCACGTGTAATCAGTTTGCTTATTGGGCACCTTTGGTCTATAATTTTAGCTATCTCAAACCATTGTTTCCAATAAGTCAGATACAGTGATACATAATGTAGGTTTGGCCCAGTGTATCCTGACTATTGGAATTTTTAATATTTAAACATACACAGTTGAGAATTGTATCTCCATCCCCTACCAATGTAAACTTTTCACATATAATTCATCTTTACTGATAGTTAACATACTATCCTAGTATTTGCCCTTTTATTACCATTACTGATAATCATTTCACTATTCTTTCTGAAAGCTACAGTAACTCCTCTATTCAAAGTGGAATGTTTGAAATTAGTCTGGTTTGCATAAGATTTTCCTCACTTTATTTATTTTTTCATAGGTCAGTGAGAATTGATTTGTTACTGTACTTGCTAGAATTTATTTTAGAAGTTTTCTCCACAGGATTATTATGCAGTTGGTTATTAGGACTATTCACTCACTGTATTGATGTACTATGTTTTTAAAAGTTGAGAGGATAGGCTATAAAGGAATGTGGAGAAACCATTAAAACTTAAATACATTCTGTTTAGGGGTGTGGATGGCTCAGTGAGTTCAGATGGGTGACTCTGATATTACATCATGTAAGTTTGAGTCCTACTGATTTCCACTTTCTTATTTTAGCTTCACTGCATTTCCTTCTTTTCAATTTAAAAAGTGGTTATTTACTTTTTTTTTAAATACCAATGTAAAGGGTATGAAACAGTAGATAATCAAACCAAAATACAGTAACCCCAGATTTATGCACCCCCATTTGTGCAGTTTAGGATTAACACAGTTCCAAAAAATATGTAATTTTTTTTTTTATAAATAAATAAAAAGGCACTGGTGGTTAAGAAGCCAGCTCCAAGAGACCTTAATGGTGAGTTATTTTTTTTTATTTATTACATGTTATTACTAATTTTTACTTCTTTTACAGATGAGTTTATTTAATTAATTAATTAATTAATTAATTAATTAATTAATTAAATTTATTATTATTATTATTATTATTATTTTGCAGGTAATTATTATTTTTATTATTTAATTTTATTTAATTTTTGGGGTGTCTTGGGGTTGGGGGGGAGGATGTACCTAGCACATTTAATTATATGTTATAGTTTCCCCAATTTATGCAGAAGGTTCAGGAATGCATCTACCACATAAATTGAGGGATTACTGTATACCAGTGTGATTAAACTGACCAATATATATTTCTGACTAATCAAGGGGTATTAAGTATTCTCAAGTTAAGCTGCTCCTATTAGATATGAATACATGGGATTAAGTTTTAAGATGACCAAAAATTTACAGAAGTTACAAATTTGAAGAAAGTATTTTGAGAAACTACTAAAATTTAGACAAGTGGTTTGTGTGCTCTATAATAAAAATATAGTACAGTGTGCCCTCGTTGTTTATGATTAATTGGGACTGAGAAAAATGTCACAAATTACGAAAACACGAACAACAAGATCCATTTTCAATGCCAAAAAAGTTTTATTTTAATAAAATAAACAGAATATACTAAAGCAATATGTATTATTAAACAATGATTTGCATTAAACACTAATAAAAACCAATAATGTTACTGTAATATTACATAAACAATTATGTAAAGCAATAATATTTTATAAACCACTAAAATAACACACTAAATTTAGTACACTGGCGTTGAAGAGCACAAAATGACAACCTCACTCAGTGAAAGACGCAGCATGACCTGTGTTGGTAGCATTGCAGATGCCATGTGATAAAATCATGAATTTGTGGAGTCAGTCACGAATTTACCAAAACATGGTAGTAAAATGGGTCATCATGAATTTGCAAAATCATGAACAGCGAGCCTCACGAACAATGAGGGCCCACTGTAGATGAAAATGGTTACATAAAACTTATTTGCAAGTGCAGTTGAGTCATGATTATCTGAGGTAATTAGTTTGAGGTGTTTCAGTATGTATTAATCTGAGTTATTCAAGCCATCAATGTATTAAGATAGTAAACATATACTGAGATATATGAATTTTATAGAAATTATTACGAGGGTCAGTACAAAAGTAATGCCTCTTATTTTTCAGTTCATAAATACAGTAAGAGGCATTACTTTCATACTGCCCCTTGTACATTTATTTCAATATTATCTATTAATAGATCCTTTTAATATAAAATAATACAAAAATTATGGATTACAGCTGTTCCTCATTTAGTGCAAAGGATGTGTTCTTGAAGGGTCTCTGTGCTAAACAAACAGTTCATAACATGTACAGTCGACCCTCCTAATACAGTTTTTCGTAAATGGTTTTGGCCTTACAACATTTTGGTTTTGCCCCCCACCCTTGGTCAACACAGGTGGGGTTTTGTCCTTACACAGTTTTTGTTTTAATGTTTATAGCCAGTTTTTAATGTTTAATTTCCTGCCAGGACTGTGCATGTTTATTATTTCCTATGATTTTGAAGTTATTTTTCACCATGAGTTCCCCAAAATATCCTGCTAGTACATTATCTTCAAAAGACATACAGTACCAGCAAAGAGGTCTAGGACACATGTCAAATCAGACACCAAAAATGTCAACCATCTCCGATTTTGTTTATACTTAGTACACTTAAGGACCCTTATGAGAAATGTTGATACCCAAAATTTCACACCTCTGTGACCTCAGGGTGCCGAGATATGAGGTCACGAAAGTTGACCTTTTGACCAGATTTTTTCAAAATTTAATATATCTAAATTGTCATATCTCGGCTTCTACTGGACCGATTTACTTCATTTTTGTGTCATTTTAAAGCTTGAAACGAGTAGAATCTTTTGTCTATCTTGAAATATATATCATAAATGATTCATAAAAAAGTTAAGAGTTGGAAATATTTGAACTTGAATAAAAAAAAAATATCGTCTCTGATTTTTAAAATTTTTTGTCCCAAGGTACCTCTATCCAAGCACAACATTGTGTAAAAATGTCATTATTTTCTGGCAAATACTTGAGAAAATATAGCACTTTTAGTGTAATGAGTTTTTTAAAAAAATATAAAAAATGACAGAAAATGAAAAATCATTGCTATTCCTATGAAAAATGATGTGGAGTAACTTTTTTTTGAAGGTATATACAGCATTATGACAAAAATAACTAATTTGGAGCTTTAAATTTGGCACCTATAGATGTACCTATTTTTATCTATGTAGGGGAGATTTTTTTCTAAAATTTTCCAAACATATATAAAAACTAATTAATTTGTTTTGAGTGTGGTACTTTCTAGTAATTTTAGCATTTATTCTAGAAGAATAACATGTTTGAAATTATTTGAATTGAATTTAATATTATTTTCATCAGCCTAGTTGAAAAGAGACATCTTGCCTTGTAAAATTTTGTGATCCCCTTTAGTTGTTGTTAATCTGTAAAAATAATTAAAGTTTGTTACATAAAGAAAAATTATTGACTAAATCTGAAATTAAATAGAGAAATTATGAAAGCGAATTGCTAGTGATTACATTAAATTATTGGTATATAGCATGGGTTAGATGGATGTTAATTTGAAAATTCTAAATTTAAATAGGTATTTTAGGTTATCTTTCTTTGAAGTAATTCTTTGAGATTTAGAGACTTTTGGTACGTCGTCTTTTACTAAATTGTACGCTCTCCCATTTCTCATCATTACATCGACTTTTCTGATGATGCTTGAAAATCTTATTGTCAAAATATCTGGATGTTGGGGATAGAAAAATGAAGGATTGGGACCATGAGGGTGTAAGAATGACACCTTCACCTCTCTGGATTCTGTTGATTTTTCCAAAACATATGATAACCACCATTGGTCATCATAATCTATAGCAACAAAACCATTTATATAATTTTCTTCTATCATTTCCTCTTCCTCAGTTAATTTTATGATTGTTGACTCATTAGATGTCGAATATCTTTTAATAGTAATTGATGAAAGTGAAACAGGTTTCACATGCTGCAGTTTTTAGAGTTCTGGAAACTGTTTTGGCTTTTGAATTTCAATCTTTTAAAAATTATTCTTCTTTTGATAGTCTTCAATTGTTAAAAATTTAAAATTTATGTTTTTAATGTTACAGTCGGCAAATTCAAACAAATTTTGGGGTGTTATTATTTGGTTATCATATAGTCTTTGGAGGCTTGCTTTTGCAGCTAATCTTTTAATAGTGTCCCCCAATCCATCGCATGGTCCTTTTCCATGACTTGTGAAAAATTCCCAATCTGCCTCCAAATTAAAATCCTTTTTATGGTAACAGAGGTTAAGGAAATTTTTAGTTTTTGTATCGGGCAGCACATCCATCCGAAAAATATAAATTTTTTTTTATGAATGGAATTTTTTCTTCTAAAAATTTACATAGGTGGCATTGAAAAAGATGAACTGCGACAACATTGTGGTCATTACATTCTGAAGTAATTACAAAATTTAAGTTCTTTAGATTTCCTTGGGCCTTGAAATATAGAATGAATGGATGAATAGTAGTAATTTGATTGTTCCAATGGAATAACTGAACTTCATCTTGGAGAATAGCTGAATAATTTTCTGAGAAGTCGCATACAGCCAAAACTTCATCATTTTCCAGTGATGTTTTCTTATCCTGATAGTAGGTTTGATTGCATATTTGTTAGGAAATCATGGATCTGAAAGTATGTATGTAAATTAGAATTTAGAAGGGCTTGTAGATATATTATTTTTTTGTTAAAAACTAATTAAAATTCGGCCTTTTATTTCATTGGATTTTTCAAATGATATTCTAGTACAAGGTTATTTTGTCAACATCAAGATATATTATTTTTATATGATTTTGTAATAATTATACATGATATGTTCAATAAGTGTTATTAAATTATTGTTGTTATTACCTGATACTGCTTCGATTTTTCACAAAATCCTTCTATGTAATCATCTGTAAACAACTGCATCAGTTCTAAATTTGACCTATCGGTGTTGGTCCATTTTTTGAATTGAATGTTGTCAACATAATTTTCATTGAATAATGTTTGGAGCTGAGTGGTTAAATAGGTGGTATCACCACAGAGATTACATTCCATTAGGCAACATACTTGCGAGGGAGGATTGCACATTAGGGAAGGTAACAATCAATTTTTGCCTCAATGAACATAAGGTTTAGGTTTTGGTGGATAACACAAACGCATACGGAGTGTGTACCAGATCTGCCCGCAATTACACATTGTTTAGGCCTTAACAAGGCAAATTTACTAAATCTAATTTTCATCCTTGGGTATTTATTTTTAAAGGCCTCATATGCCTCTTTTAAGTTACAGAGAAGGAGGTGCTTCTGTTTATGTTCCCTTTGACCTTGTTCGTTAATAACACACAAAATCTTTTTTACCCAGCATTAATCTACTTATGTTTTCATTCAAATAAAAAATTTTAACTGAATCTTCTATTCCCATTTCCAGAACTTTCCCAGATTTTGGATTTGGTTCTGACAAAATTCCAGAACTTTCTACCATTTTCTTAGCAATGCATGCAGTGTGCATGGTAGTATTGAATTCTTGGCATATTTTTCTTATACTCCAGCTTTTGGGCAGAACTGTTAAAATTTTAATTTTTTCACTTTTAGTGCTTGAATCGTTAAGTTTTTCTTTTAGCCCGTCTAAAATTTCTTTATAATCCTTTTCTTCCTGTGATGTTTCTTCCTCTTCAATTATAGTTTTCCCACTAGCAGCTTCTATTTTTCTTTTGAACGTATCTTTAACTTGTTTAAATTTTTTCAGTCCATATGCCTTTTGAGTATCTAATTTTTGTTTTTTAACTGTACTCTCTCCTATTTCTTTTAATGAACTATTCAGCATCGCTAATTCAAAATTTACTGTTAGAGACGCTGAACTTGAGCCTGACCCTGATGACACAAGTTCAAGTGGTCTTTCGGATATGACAGAGCCAGAGGGATGAGAAGAGTCACTGTCTGAATTTTCAGTATTTTCTTTTAATATTTTATCAACAAGAATTCTGCATGGATTACATAATCTATGATTTGCAGTTAATTGAAGATCAGGCTGCTTAACAATTATTTCAGGTGGAACTACTCTTAGTCGCTTAGTTTGCCATTTCCCTTGATGCTCATTGAAAGGATCAGCACATTTTCTTTTTAAATTAAGCGAATCCATTTCAAAATATCTTAATTGAAATAGAATAGGTACCTGGCTAGGAATTTCTGAATATATTACATATAGATGATTTATTTTATAGTTTCCTAAAAGATCTGA
This sequence comes from Bathynomus jamesi, assembly GCA_023014485.1. Taxonomy (NCBI): domain Eukaryota; kingdom Metazoa; phylum Arthropoda; class Malacostraca; order Isopoda; family Cirolanidae; genus Bathynomus; species Bathynomus jamesi. The sequence goes on along the minus strand of JAJOZX010001830.1, from coordinate 82,712 downwards.
AAAAAAGAAAAAGTACATGTACACATAAAACAGTTATTTGTACTAGGAGTTAATGTTTGCATACAAATAACAGATACAAAAATAGGTATACCCGATAGGACATGTCAAATTTACAGATCTCAATTAGTTTTTATTTGTCATAGTGCTATACTTTCAAAAATAAAAGTTACTCTACATCATTCCATAGGAATAGCAACAATTTTTCATTTTCTGTCATTTTTTTATATTTTTTTTTAAACTCATCACACTGAAAGTGCTATATTTTCTAAAGTATTTGCCAGAGAATAATGAAATTTGTACACAATATTGTGCTTGGATAGAGGTATCTTGGGACAAAAAATTAAAAAAAAAAAATTGGAGATGATATTTTTTTTTTTAACAAAGTTCAAATATTTCCAACTTCTATAACTTTTTTGTGAATCATTTATGGGATATATTTCAAGATAGACAAAAGATTCTACTCATTGCAAGCTTTAAAATGACATCAAAATGAAGTAAATCGGTCCAGTAGAAGCCAAGATATGACAATTTAGATATATTAAATTTTGAAAAAATCTGGTCAAAAGGTCAACTTTCGTGACCTCATATTTTGGCACCCTGAGGTCACAGAGGTCTGAAATTTTGGGTATCTACATTTCTCATAAGGGTCCTTAAGAGTACTAAGTATAAACAAAATTGGAGATGGTTGACATTTTTTTTGCCCTTATGTGTCTGATTTGACATGGAATGACCTGCTTGAAATACTGGAATGCCTGAAGAGGAATGAATCTGCAGCATCCATTGGCTGGGTTTATGGTGTGAATGAGAGTACTATTTGCACCACAAAGAGGAATGCTGACAAAATTAAGAAGTCTGTGGTCAAAGCTCCCTCATCATCATCCAGTGTCTTTGAAAGTGAGAAATCTGCTACTGTAAAAGACAGAAATGTTGTTGAGAATCTGGCTAAAAGATCAAAATCAGGAGAAAGTAAACATGTTGTACCCCACTATCATTAGGAAAGCAATCCAAATTTATAAATGTCTGAAGCAAGATTTGCGAGAACCCTCCTCTGTTGAGCCATTTATGGCAAGTAAAGGATGGTTTGAGAACTACAAGAAACACCAGAATATACATATTCTTCTAGTGCATGGTGAATCAGCAAGTGTCAGGAGCCTAACCCCTATTTTCCCATATAGTTTTAGTCTTCAACAGCATGGTTTTTGTATACACAAGGTTTTTAAGAACCTAACCCCTGTGTATTAGGAGGGTTGACTGTACTTAATAGGGATCAGTTCATGATAGTGCCAAGTTCACTATATTTTTAAATTAAATAAATAAAATATGTATAAATACACATGAATATTATTGAAAATAATGTCAGTTAATTAATATTTAATTATTATTAATTATTATTAATTATTATTAATAATGAAAATAACATACAATGTAAAAGTAAAGCATCACTTGCCATAAATTGTTTCAGAGCAAGCTGGTTGGTTGGTTTGCCCATCTCTGATGTAGCTCCTACTTTAAATTGATAGAGATGGAGGCTGAAGTTGGGGTTTACTGTTAAATATTAATTTTGCACTAGAAATGAAGGGAAAATAACTGAACTATGGCTTCTGACAATTGAACAGAAGATGTCAGATGGTGAATGGCCAATGCAAATGTAAACAAAAACGTAAAGCAAAAGCTTGTAGAAATGCACATGGTGCACTGTTGTCAGTCACAATGTATGTTTATATAAAACTCAAATAATTTGAATCTATCAGTTCTACTCACCTTAATGATGAGTTAAACTGCAAAATCCAGTATCACAGTATTTATTTTTTATTAAAAAAAAAAAAAAAAAATTATGTCATGAGATGCCAAATGAGCTATATTGAAATTGTGCTAAACAAACATGTGCTAAACAAGGCACAACTGTACATATAAAAATTTATAAAGTACAGAATGAGATGGCAACTGATACACAGGAAGAGCTGGCAACTGACTCAAAGCTGCACAAAAGCAAGAAACAAATGAGCCAGTCAGAATGCAGTACATTTAACAAGTGGTGGTGGAAGTTGGACAGATGAACTAATCGTTTTTTTATCTTCGCAATGGATTGGCTCAAGTGTAGTAGATTTTGGACACTTTGTAGAGTCACTCACTCGCAACTGGTTCAGTTAATTACTGTCTCAGATAAACAAGACTGAACTGTGTGTATATGATAAATATTGCTTTCAACTATTCGTAATATTTTTGTTTAGGAAATTAAGATTGTTACAATAACATTTCCTGTCTTTTGTTGAAATTTCATAAATGCTGATTTATATAATGTGCAGGTTTTATGTTTAGATTTGTTCATAATTATTTTGGCATTATTGTGAAAGCATAAACATGTGATGCCAACTGTAATTTTTAATTTTTAGCTCTAGAAACAAAAACATAACTAGTGCTAGTAATGCAATATTTACCATTTAAATAAATTTTACATTATTATTATTAAGCTTAAATATTTGTTCACATATTTATAAAATACTCATAAGGAAGCTCCTACATTAATTATACAAATCATTTCGTATACAACCAAGTAAACCATTCAGTGAGTCTAAGCTATAATAATTGTTACTTCCAAAAATCTAACTTGACACTTGAAATATCAAGGAAATCATTCTCATATGATTTAAATTTTAATTGGTAATATTCAGTGAATATCATTAAATTATTATTGCATATTCTCTATTCTCATTTAAGAATGAATCCAAATTAATGTTCATAAATGTCATGACTCCTTGTGTATAATTATCCCCTCTGACAAGTAAATTTGGAGGGGGCCATACTGAATTGCACTTATCCATCTATCACACTTTTATGTCTGCACCAAAATTTTTTAACTACTGAGAATAGATCGATGAAACTTTATATACATGTGTATCATCACAAGACAATGTGTTGCAAGCAAGAATCAGATTTTCCATCAGAGGTCAAAGTCACAAATTGATGTTTGGACATAGTTCTTGTGCAAGTTTTGCCATGAAAGGCGATTGTTATTTCTTCATATTTGGCAGTTGTTTAACCCCCTTAACTGTTTTGTACATGGTGGTTACAGTTAGTTTGTTATGTTCAGTGCAAAATGAACACTTAAGGGGTTAAATATCATACTATGCCTTTACTAAGAAAAAAAAAGTTTTTGTACTTGCATATTCTCTCTACATACCTTTTGAATGATAATGCATTTGAATTTGTATTCCAGTTGTTTCAACTCTGAATCTTACACACTATTTGTTTCAAATATTTTCATCATATTTGTAGCTATTAGTATTTCACACATACCTTAAGACTTAATCCCTGAGAGATTACCTGAATACCTGATCATTCTTGGTATCCATGTAAGAATATCTTGTCTGCACATTCTGGCAGCTAGGGCCTAGCCTGAAGAAGTTATAGTAATTTTAACAAAGTGCTGGCTGGCCCTTTCATCTATTTCATTCCCCTCCATATTTAATATCCCCATAAGATGATGTATGACAAAGATGAATTACCTTGTCAGCTGACTGAAGGTCAGTTGCAAACTGTCTTTTTAACTTCATGTCATTGTCATGGGAGAGGAAGCTGTATTCTAATTCAGTCAAACCATCTTGACAGTTTTCTAATACTATTATATACAGGGTGAGTCATGATGAAATGTCATAACTTCATGAGCTTATTGCTGAGGTCATTTCCAGTCAAAAACTTCATATGAACATAGGTCCAATTCATAGCAGTTATGGAGCTATGGATGTTTGAATTTCAAGCATGCTCATGTGTGATCTTGAACTGAATTGACAGTTACTTACTGAACCAAACTAACTACGCAGTAGTGTGTTGTGTTTCACAGTGTGCAGTTGATGTTTTGTGCATTCAGTATGCCTTTTACGTTTTTAAATACCAAATATGCCAATATGGTGTATGTTTAGAGATTTGGCAACAGGAATACTATTGTTGCTGTTGCTGAATACCAGCAACATTTTCCAAATTGAAGAATTCCAGATCAATGAGTGTTTAGCAACATTTTCCAGAGATTGCAAGAGAGTGGTTCATTTCCTAGCATTACTGTTTTATCTGAGTGTCTGGTACAACAAGATGTGGCTGAACAGGAAAACATTATTCAGATAGTATAGCGGAGTCCTCATGTTAGTGCGTGAAGCATTTCCACACATCTTAGAGTTCCTCAAATGAGAGTATGTAGAACATTACATGAAGAAGGCATGTATCCATACCACATACAGCACATACAGCACATTCAGCACCTCCAACATCTCCAACCTGGGGATCATGCCCAATGGCTGGAATTTTGGAATTGGCTCAATGCCAATTGACAATTGCATTGATACATCTTGTTCTGTGATGAGGCTCAATTTACCCACAATGGTATCAACAACACTCGCAGTTCACGTGTGTGGTTAGAAATTAATCCTCATGCCATTGTGGAAAGTAATTTTCAACATTGGTTCAGTGTCATTGTGTGGTGTAGTATTCTCTATGGTCAGCTGATTGATCCATTTATCTTCGAAGGTGGTCTTACAGGTGACATTTATCTAAAATTTCTGCAAGATGAACTGCCACCACTGTTAGAAGATGTACCTTTGGCAACACGATTGCGTATGTACTCCCAACAAGATGGAGCTCCTCCCTGTTTTAGCCATGCAGTGAGAACACATCTCGATGATTTTTGTCTGTGGGGGCACATGAAAGAGCTGGTGTACCAGAGAAAAGTGGAAACACAAGATGCATTGCTCCATCGCATTTTGGATGCTGCAGCCCTCATAAAGGACAATTGTAATGAACTAATGCAAGCTACACATGCAATTCACAGATGAGCCATGATATGTATTGAAGCTGAGGGTAGTCATTTTGAACAGTTATTGTAAATTCATGAATGAAAACTTTAGCAGCTATTTGTTTGCTTATTCTTATTTTTAAACATTGAAACACCCATAACTCCATAACCATTAAGAATTGGACCTATGTTCATATGAAGTTTTTGACGGAATGACCTTGGCTATAAGCTCCCGAAGTTATGACATTTCATCGTGACTCACCCTATATATATATATATATATATATATATATATATATATATATATATATACTGGGAAATAAATTGCAGTATCTGGTAGACAATGCTGGAAAAATAGACTCGGTTGTAATGCATTTTGTGCAGCCCTAGGCCCTGATGTGACATGAATTTTGAACTACAACATTTCTTTCATATATAAATTAAAAGTAAAGTCATTTAAAGTTGTACACTTGTATTTTTAATAGTAATTACTTATTTTGAAACTAAATTCTTTAATAATTGGTAAATTTATGATGGTTTAATATATGAGCTTTTTATTACTTTTTAAATAGGCCATGAAGTAGGTTTTTATACAATCATTCAGTTACAGTAGAAGTTATGTGCAGTACTTTACTGTAGCAAGTATTTTTTAAATAACAATGAGCTAGGTTGGTTCATATCAAAATATCCAGTGCCAGTAAGCATATACCTAGTTTGCTTTAGACTTGGCCTATGTAAAGATATTAATTATAAGTATTATGAAGCAAACTTAAGTATACTGACCATATTTGAGATTTTGAAGGTGTTGGAACTAATATTTAATTTAAGAAATGTATGTTACTGCATTTATTTTATTTATGTAAAATTTTACTAATAAATTAATTTTAATTGAAGGGGGTTTAGTTATTTAGGTCTTTTGATAAGTTCGGCTACAGTATTTAATTGGCATATTTTTTATCCAGTTTTATTTTATAATTATGTAAGAGTTTTCAGAATGTGGAGTCTCCATACTTTTGAATCTTTTGGGCCTACCAATAGAATGTTTTTAATTCGATGTGTGTCCAAGCCATTTACTTTATTGTATTGTCCAGTTTAATTACTCAAAATCACTTATTGACGTATGATACAATATGTTAGCATTTGCCCTTAAACTCTATGGCAGGGGTTTTCAACTGGGGGTACATATTTGATTTTTCAGAAATACACAGTGACTGACATAATACATGTTTTCCTTATTTTTTTTCCTGTAAATGTATTTTTTTGAAACATTTCAACAGTGCAAGTTAATAATGAATATTTATACATGTATGCATTTTGTATGGGGGTGCACAAAAACAACTTGATTTTTCAAAATGGTACATGGTGGAGACAAGGTTGAAAACCCCTGCTCTATACAAATTCATCACATCCTCATGGTGAGATAGCACAGTAGCTTGATTCTTTCAATTAGGCCTATATATAAAAAAAAAAGTATATGCCAAAGGCTTAAAATGCCATAGTACAGGGTTATCAACTGTAAAGTATGCATTAGAAAGTGTGTTATAACTTTGCAGTGCACACTTCTAAGTTGCTCACTCTGTATTCATGGGTATTGATTTCCCTTTCCACAATTAAATTTATGGTTCTTACAATTTTTAGTGTTCACTTTGCAATATCTTACTTCAGTATTTATTCAAAATCACAATTTTATGTGCTTATTAGAATTACACATTTAGTTATAGCATTTATTTTTCATAATAATCTAAATTAATGTTACTCTTAATATTAATATATTTTATTCAGAGAAGAAATGTCAGGGGACAGAAATTCTGGATGTAGGAGCTCTGCAGTGATTGGAGGATCATCTGGTGGGCGGAGTTCTAGTGCTGGCAAAGGAGGATCTGGAGGAAAACATTCTAAAGGTGGTGGAAATAAGAAAGCAGGATGGGAAGATGCGGGGCTTGAGTTTTACAGAGAAGCATATCCAGGAGCACTGGAGAATCTCTATGATAACAGTCTTCGAACACTTCTGCCATCTAAAAGATACAGTGGTTAGTCGGCTTGTCTCATGATGTTCTTATTATTAAACTTAGTTTTTTAGAACTAAATTAGCAGCTATCAATAATAATATCATAAATTTTTGGTTTTACTTGAAATTTTGTAGTTGAAACAATTGTGGTACTTTTTACTCTTTATTTTAAAAGTTCAATATTGGAAATTTGATTCATTTTGGAAAAAATAGTTTTATGTACAGGTACAGTACCATATGTAGTGCTAATCAACTAAAGCTATGAAGTAACTGATACATCTGCTAGTTTTTATACATCTCATAAATTGGCTAATAAAGTTTTTTCATAAATGCCAAAAACTTCTTTTTTCTACGCGAAGGTCAAAACATGATAATTAAAACCCACTCTAATAGACAGAGTTCATTTCCACAACAGTTTCGATGCCCACTGGCATCCTCTTCGGGTGGATACAGAGGATGCCAGTGGGCATCGAAACTGTTGTGGAAATAAACTCTGTCTATTAGAGTGGGTTTTAATTATCAAGTTTTTCATAATCTAGATCCCAGTGCTTTTCTCAAAATAGTGACATTTGGAATAAGTAAAGTAACATTGTGATGGGCTGTGTAATGGCTAAATTCATATTATTGCCTTCAGACCAATTGTAGATTCTGTTCATGTCTGTTTGTCTGGGCTTCTTTTTTTCTACTAATCTTTGTATCATTGGCAAATTATGTTACTGTGCTGTCACTGGTAACTTCCTCATCTATATCAGTTAGCATGATTTTGAAGAGTAATGGAGCTAATACTGTTCCTTGTGGTACTGAGCTAAGGGCCTCTGACTGGTGAAGGTATTCCTTGAACTGTAATGACTTGCTGCCACTCATTAAGGAAATTATATACCCATTTTCCTACTTTTCCTGTTACTCGCATACATTTCAGTTTGTGCTATGATTCCATGGTCACACTCTTTGAACACTTTGGCAAAGTCTGTGTACATCACATCATAGTTTTCAGTTCATCAACAATGCTGTTATAGTGTTCAATTAGTTGTGATAGGCATGATCTTCCTGACTGGAATCCATATTGGTTATCATTTAATTTTTTCTGAGTTTCCAAAAAGTCATACATTTTTTCTCTAACTGTTCTTTCAAATATTTTGGTGAGGTGAGATGGCCTATAGTTTTTTCCTCAGATCGATTTCCTCCTTTATATACATTGGAATTAAGTTCTCTTCAGGATGCTCAGCATTTCTCCAGTGTCTAGTGATGGTATCCATATCCAACATAGGGCTTTGGCAATTTTATTCTTTCAGTTTTTGATTAATGTGGCATTTCATTTGTCCATTTTTTAGTTTCCCTATAGCTTGTGTGATATCATCTGTTGTGAAGTCAAAGTCCGTTATACTTACCCTTCATAATTCTTCTTCAAAGAACGCATTTCTATCATATTAGTTTATCAGTTTTGGGGATACTGAAAGATGATTCACACCGAGCTTTAATATTTCAGATACTTCTTTTAGATCATTGTTAAAACATTTTCATTCTTCAAAGGTCAGACAGTTGCATAATTTTTTTAGTTCCTTTTTGCAAAATTATTGAAGTATTTTGAGTTAACCTTTATCATTTCTCTTGCGTCGTCATCATCTTTCTCTGTATGGTTCTTAATTAGACCCTGTATAATGCAAGCTATGCTTTCCAGTTTATCATTTAATGTTTTTCTGATTTGTCTTTGCAGTTTCTTAATTCCTCTTTGTTGTTTTTTTGGGCTTTATCTTTCCACAATTTTTAGTCTCTTTTCTTCTAGAGTTATTAGCATCTTTTCCGTTGTCTTTTCTTTAAAGGTGGTTCTTCACTCTTGCTTCCATGCTGGATGCCATACCTTCCAAATTTATACCCTTGGAGTGAAAATTAAAAATTTTAGATTTGCACTTTTTCTTTTTGTATGTGTTCTTTCCTTCCCTGTTGCTTTTATATTGGTTGTTATTTCAATAATGTTGTGATGTGATATTATAGTTGGGGATATTTCTGTTATCAATTAGGTTGCTATTGGTTGTGAATAACAAATCTACAGTTGTTTTTTCTCATCTTTTCCGTTATTTCATGTGTTAACAAATTTATTAGCTAGAGCTAGCAGCATTTTTGCCTGTTCCTGGTCTTTCTGCTTGCCTCCCTTGTTTTACTTTATACATATATTTCTTCCTATCCTTTTATATTTCATAAATAGGAAGTTAAAATCATGGCATATATATATATATATATATATATATATATATATATATATATATATATATATATATATATTTGAATATATTTGGGGTTGGGGAGTGTAGAGCTTTTATCCATTTCTTGACTTCTGAAATGGTATCAGAGAATTTTGTAGTTGGAGTGTTTGGGATCTATATATTACAATTGGTACAGTGTTTAATTTTTCAACTTTTGCTGCTACTAATTCTATGTAGTTGTTTGAATTACTTGCTGTCATTTCTGCCATACGTTTTTTGTGTGTATAAATAACACATCCTCCTTTACGTTTTACTGTTCTGTTGGTTTGAAATTTATTAATAGTTGTCAATTTGTATTTCATTTCTGTTGATACAAAAAGAAATTACATAAAGTGGGATGCACGTGCATGCATTGCCCATTCCTGTATCTGCAATGCCTTTTTGCATAATATTTGCATACAATATTTTCTACAGCTTTAGTTTTTATAGTCTTTTTATTATTATCTTTGGTAATTTCACCACATCACAGATTGACCTTGTTTCTCTTCTTTCTTCTACAATAGTCTTCTTTTCATGTTATTTTTTCATTTGTTTCTCTTTCATGCACACTGTTTTCCTTCCTTCTTTCTCTATCGCATTCATATTCATACTTTTCATTCATTTAAATACCGCAAAAATGCAAACGAGTTTACAATCTCTTTACATGAGTCACACAGAAATTTGATGCTTGCAATTTGTTTCATGTTTGATACAAGGAAAATTTTCCTATTGTCCAAATTCATGCAGTTAGTCATGCAATTTTTTACAAAAATCACACCTGATTATTTCGTTTTCAGTAGATTACATAAGTTACAATTAAGTAAGAATTTGGATGCATAGTCAGGTTATTTATTACTATAATCGCTGCACACACACACACACATTTTTTTCTTTTTGTTTGGGTGGTAGTCAGTCACGAAGGTTCGCCATTATGACATTGACTTCTCCCTTATCGACAGCAGTACCACATCAAGGATTTTTTCTTAAGCAGCAGTGATTTTGGCATTTTGATCGACAAAAACAATCTCTGACTTCCCTAACTTTGAAATAAAGATGGAAACATGACTTTTTGAGAAAAATGCGGATGTTCCCTGCAAAGTCGATTTAAACTGATAGATTTTTTGTCCTGTCTTCCATAAACTCGGTCATTTTTTGTGTTTATTGTTGAAGCGACCGTAAAGGTCTTGTCATCGCTGAACCATATTTTCGACACTTCTCTGTCTGGGAATCGATCTAACAGAGCATAACATTTTTCAACTCTTACTTGCTTATTTGATGCAGAGAGCTCATGAACTTCGACTCCTTTAAAACATTTAAGACCCAGATCATCTTTTACTATACGACGAACACTAGAGCGAGAAATACCAGTAGTTTTTGAAATTTCTGTAACAGACTTGTAGGTGTTGGGCCGTTCTTCTTGACTGCATATCATGGATGAAACCATGTCAATATTTTCCTCAGTACATGATGTTTTTGGCCTTCCACTGCCTTCTTTTTGTTTGGTCAACCCTGTGATATTGATTTTCTTTGAGATATTGAAGTCCAGGTATCGTCCATCATTTATTTGGAAACTCTTTCTTCATTCGTTTTGCACCCAAGTGTTTCTCCTTATGCAGGTTCAATATCAATGCTTCATCTTCCAGAGAGTATTTCATTATGTTATAACTTGTTCATCAACTATAGCAGAATGATTGTCTGAAATGAAAAAGGAAATAAATTGATTATTGTGTAAAAATTAGAAAAATTAATTATTTATGGAGAAACTGACTGTCATTCGAAAGTATCAGTTGCTGACTTTGACCGCCTTTTAATTGAGCACCATTTTCTGATACCTCCCCTCCAGTTGTGAGCCTGTACCTCTACTCCTGGGGCATTGAATCTAGATTCAAAGCCAGCGTTTGAAAGAGTAAAAGTATGGGTACAACGTACGGCCTCAGCAGTAAGATCAATATACAGGGTGAGCCACAATATTTTTTCAAAAGTTGGGTACAGTAATAGTTTTTTGGCCCACCCTGTATATATAATTTAGGCTGGGTCAAAATTTTTTATTTCTTACGTACATAGTGTGAGGTGGTTCAATCAATCATAGTAACACCCTGGTAAAATATTTTTGAATTCTTAGGACCCCTACCCTCCCTACCGGTTTCAGTTTTTTTAGAAAATTTGTAAAATTTGAGATAATTTGCGATTTACTTCAAAATTTTATTATTATTACAAAAGTTCACTTATAAAACTGTTATATTTATTTTTTACTGAAAAAATATTTAAAAAATACAAAAATGCATGAAAAAAAATTTAATACATAAATTTTTAGCTATTATTGGTAGAAATTAAGAGACAGAAATTCAATAAAATTTTTGACCTAAAACTAATGTTTTTTTTTTATTCCTTCCATTGACCTTTCCACTCAAAAGTAGGCAGTTCTTTTCTAGACTCTAAAGTATTTAAAATAAATTTATGCTGATTAATATAACCAATTCTTTCCTGGCTAGATTTAGTTACTAAGTTCACACCATGTTCAACACTTCGGCTGTGACATGGAAAATCTAGTATTTCTTGAGTTTTAGTTCTAATCTGAAGCAATTGCTCATTGGTAAAATTACTTAGCAAAGGTGGAGGAGTGATTATCTGTTCATTCCAATTAATCAAATCAATATAATCATTTGCTAGAAAATTTATAGATCTTAGTAGCTCAAAATTTCTGCTGCAAAAGGATGCAGTGTGGCTTCTTTTTCTAGTAGCCATAATTTAATTTAATAAGATTTTAACTATATTTTATTTATTGCTGATATTTTAAAATTAAATAACGTATTTTAATACAAACTTTTAACATTCTAGGTACCTAAATAGGAATCTGGAAATAAAAAAACAAAAATAATGTAATATTAGGTCTTATATCCAGTGCTATGAGTCAGCACTGGATTTAAGACCCTACCCCCTACCTCCTGATCTCAAAAAAGTTGGTGAATGGTCTATTGTGATGTAATTTGTGCCGGGGAACCCGATTTTGGCCATCCGAAAGCAAAAAAATTAATATTTAGGGTCGATTTTTACGATTTTCGATTTTTGGCCTATTTACCATACAAATTCATATGGAAAAAAGTGAGTATCGGTAGGCGGGGGTAGCGAAGGTCCCACAACCTTGGTTTTTGGTGTGGATACTACTATTACAAAATGATCAACCTCACGATATGTACCTAAACAAAATCTTGACCTTGACCCCTTTTTGACCCAGCCTATATATATACTTCAAATGTTCCTTGCGATGATTCCTCATTTCACAAAGGTCAAGCCCCTCCTCTCTAGTTGGCCTGGTGAAGTAGTGAGTTGGTTTCTTGTACTCTCCACCTGGCATAGCCAGGTACACCCGGCTCATTGGGGATTGTTCTGAGTCAGGCATCTAATCTTCTTTTGAAGCTGTCCACTGCAGCACCACTCGTGTTCCTTAGGTCTTTGAGCAGCTGATTAAACAGTCTTGGTCCTCTCACAACAAAACTATTTTCTTTCAGGGTGAAGGATGTTCCCTGTCTCGCCTTTAATTTGGAAACACGACAGTCTTCCTTTTCTATTTTCCACATTTGTTTGGGGAGTTCCAGGGTTCAGAGTAAGATTAGGGGCTAGTTTCTCCATTATTTTTCAAGTGTAAATAATGGTGTATCTCTCTCGCCTTCTTTTCCAGTGAATATAGGTTTAATTCGCATAACCTTTCCCAGTAATTTAGCTCTTTGCACCCATTGATCTTGGGTGTGAAGCTTCTCTGAATCCCTTCTAACTGTCTAATGTCTTCTTTTTTATATGGGGATGTTAGGACTGAACAGTATTCCAATTTGGGTATGATCAGTGTTTTTAGTAGAGGAATCATTATATTCCTATCCCTTCGTTTGAAGGTTCTCAATATCTGCCCAGTTATTCGCTTATTCTGTGTTTCAAATTTCGCATCATCAGTCATTACAACCCCTACATCTTTTGCTTTAGAATTTCTCTTAATTTCCTGTCCAGGTCCTGGCGCTGTGTGTGCTTTTAGTTTCCCTATAGTTTGTGTAATATTATCTGTCGTAAAGTCGAAGTCCATTATACTTTCCCCTTGTAGTTGTTCTTCAAAGAACGCTTTTCTATCGCATATCAGTTTGTCAGTTTTTGGGATACTGAAAGATGATTCGTACTGAGCTCTTAATATTTCGGATACTACTGTTAGATCATCAGATAAAGCACTGTCTTCGTTTTTCAAAGGTCCGATAGTCATATGGTTTTTCGACTTCCTTTTTGCAAAATTATAGAAGTACTTTGAGTTAACCTTTATCGCTTACATAGCGTCGTCGTCTTTTTCTGTATGCTTCTCAATTAGTTCCTGTATGACGCAGTTCATCATTTAATATTTTTCTGATGTTATCATCTCTACAGTTACTTATATAAGGGGTTCCAAAAGACCTTAGCCCCCCCATTTGCAGCTTACATGTTTACTTATATCGGAATAGTTTTTAGTGATTATAAAAATATGTAAAATTCTTTATTTAGTGCAGGTATTAAAATTACTCTAGCTGATAAAGTGATAATATAATGGCTTCTCAATTAATTGGTGATTCGGAGAGGCAACATGTGATAGATCGCATACGAGCAATAACATTTCGGGAAGCTCATGATGCTGGAACCACCTTTATAACACGTTCATTAGGGTGTCCCAGCCTCACATGTGAAAATAAAAATTTGCAAGAGTCAAATCGCACACCCCTTTAATTAATTACACTTGAAGAAAGGAAAAAATGGGCTAAATTTCATTGGCCTATTAGGAGGGGAAGAATCCCCTCATTGACCTTGTTTATTCGACCCTATATGAACAAACGTAAATGCTCAGCATTAATCATTCTAGAATGGAAGAATGAAATGTAAATTCTTTCTAATGACTAAATTAAAGGAGATGGAAATTCTTCCTAATGGCACATTTCATTTCGGGGGACAGAGGATCTTTTTGTCTGCTGAGGGGAACTGCTGGCGGTGGTATTCGACGACTTGGTACACGAGCTGCCGTTCCTCCTCGTTTTTTGTCAGGCCCTCGTTGAAATCTTCCGCCAGTTTCACCGCCAGTTCTGCCGTGTCATTCACAGACTTCAACGATGGTGCACATCCTTCGAGATCTTTGGGGGTTTTTGGAACCGGCAGCTTCAGGCAATGAAAAAGGTTTTGAGTCCTTTTCATGACCAAGGTGCTCAAATCCGACCGTCTCACGGTCAAGACACACTTTCCCTCCAGCTGACGCAGATCTTTTGGTTTTCGGTCTTCTTGTGCAGGTTTTGGAGCATGGCCGTCTTCTCTGCATCGGTGGTTTTGGAGGAGAACATAGCGAGTCCGGCTAAATCTTCGCTTAGGTACCAGAGGTGGCCCCGGAATTTCGTCAATGCGGCGGTACCTACATCATGATCCACCGCCTTGTATCGCTCTAGGTCCTCCAACAGCTCCAGGTCATTGACGGGCGCGTCCGCCGTCAATGGAGCCTCGAACCACCTCTGGAGGTAGATGGTGATGGCAAAGACGTTTATCCTGCGTAGGTACCGGACCTTGTGAGTGGTCAGGTGGAATTGGCTTCGGAAGATGAACATCTTAAGACAGTAAATGCCTTTGGCCCGGTGGTATGCTCCAGGACGATTGTACCGGAGATCTCGTTTGCCATGACCATCGAGGAAGACCAGAGCGAGGATCAGGAACTCCTGGTAATCGTCTCTTGGGTGGCCAACTTCAAGCTGGTCTTCAATGAAGTGGACAATCTGCTCTTTTTTCAACGCCACCCATTCCGAAAGGATTTCGCTTGGGCCATCGCTGTTGAACGGAGAAGCCTGCTTCTGGTCGATGAACTCCCATTGGGATTTGAAGCGAGCGAACAGCACAATTTTGGGGCCAGAAGACCTGAAGAACAGGTCAAAGACTGAGGTGATTACCAATTCCATCATGGGGTGTCTGCAAGCCAGGAAAAGAACGCGGCGGTCCATTTGGTCCTGGATAATCGTACAAGCGCCACTGTGAATACCGGTATTCGCCGCTGTTGTGTCGAAGCAGAGACCGGCAATCCATGGTTGAACTTGCGGCCAATCGTCCAGCACCTTCAGAACAGCTCCAGCCATCCGCTTTCCCGTGCTGTCAGGGATTTTTGGGATCGCCAACAACTTCTCAAGATTCTTCCCGCTGACCAGCACTGGTATGCGATCTGATTTCCCTCCATCCGAATCAGGGAGGAGTTTGCCATCAAAGTGGACGACAAGCGGCGTATCAGGATTGAACTCGGTCTTGATTCCGGCTGCCAAGTTCTTCCTGGACTTCTGCCGTGAACTGTGAAGACTTGATTTGGACAAGGCAAGGTGACTGAGGATAACTCAACTCCCGCGGCAGCGAGTGCTGGAGCCACAATGTGCATCGCTTGGCGTACTGAGGTTCCAGTTCGATCCAGGGCTGCAGCAAAATTGGGATATTGGATGATCCTCCTTGCCGACACTTGGCCGTCCTTGGGAGCGGATCGAGGAGCCGAAGGACCAGGAGAGGAATATTGGACATCATCATTGGATGCTTCGGCCATGGACTCCGAAGAAGAAGAAGACCCACTTTTCACCGTTCCTTTTGCTTGCAGTGAGTCCATCTCTTCGCGGCTTTTCTTCTTCCTCTTCTCTTCAGCTGCTCGGCGTTTCTCCTGCTCCGCTGCCCTGCGAGCAAACTCCAGGTCCTCTCCTCCGATGTACATCTTCCGCACGGTTCGCTGGTCATTCAGAAAGTCTCGATCTTCGGGGACTTTGATGAGTTTCATGGCGTTGGCATGAGCTGTTTCGAACAGTGTATTCAGGTTGGCTTGGAATCCCTTTTCCCGCTCCAGTTGCTTCTCTCCCCCACGGTTTCGGTTTCTGGCAACCTTCTCGTAGTCCGTGGAGAGGGCCTTGATCCTCTCGACGCACTTGGGCTTGTGGGAGGTCGGAATAGATGCCCGAGCCCACACCGCCATAACCTCATCAGCTACCACATTGGCAGCTTCCGCCGTGGACGTTTTTTTCTTCCGAGTGAAGAACAACAGACGTTGAAGAACATCTCCCACTGTCGGGAGTTGACACAGCGTTTCCAGGGGTTCATTTCGCAACACCCCCACCAACCACACAGTCTCCTGCTTTCTTGTATCCATAACCTGAAAAGAAATATGCTACAATTAGTATAAGGTAGAGAGTAGCCGTTCAGCAATAGTAACACATGGTTTGAGGGGACCCTTAAAATTAAAGAACACGAATGAAATTCATCTTGCTGGCATGTTTTCACGAGTGGAAGAAATTAGGGGGGTGTGCATGACAAACTTCAGGAAAAAAAAAATTGGGACACTAACGTTCATGGGTTGCCAAAAAGTTGCGAAGAAGTGAGGACTTCGTCAAAAGAAATTGGAATAAAACTTTGGATGAGTGTGAAATGGATACAACCAAATCTGGACGCCCAAATTTGCCACTCTCTCAGGAAACAAAGGACGTCATTGAAAGTGGTACGCGTAAGCGGAAAAACAGATGTGCTAAACTTTTTCGAGAGATCGAAGTGTTGAGAGGAAAGATCGTTAGTGGTGAGATCATTCGATTGTACCGTCATAGGCAAGGTTTAAAGCCTTGGCATGAACTTCCAAAGTTCATGCATTTAGCTGTCTCCGATGAATTTTTTGTTTATATAACACGTCGGCCTAACTACCAAAATGATCGAGTGTGGGCCACAACACAAGATAAAATCGATGACAATGAACATTATCGCGAATTATTAAAAAGTCCAGACTGTGATGGTGTGTTTTTGTTCACTGCAAAGAAGCTCATGTGGGTGTTGAAGCCAAATGGTCAGAGTTGGGATAGACAGTATTTTTGTGATATTATTCTATCCCAGCATGTCATTCCTTTTCTAAGAAACCCAAACAATGTTATGGATGTCGATCAGGTCACACTTCTGCACGATAAGGCCCCCTGCTTTAAGGCACTAGCCACTCAAAACAGTTGTTGCGGAACCATGAGATCGATTTCTTTGGAAATGAAGAATGGCCAGGAAATTCTCCTGACCTGAACGTCTGTGAACACATTGGATCAGTTATAGAGGACAAGGTTGAATGTCTCTTGCTTCAAGAACCTGCAGCAAATCGATTTTCGAAGGATACAATGACGCAACACATTGAAACTGTTTTAGCAAATTTGCGTAACGATCAAGATCTATTCACGTCACTTTTGGCAAGCTACCCAAAGCGAATTCAGGCTGTCTTGGAAGCCAATGGTTGGAACACCAAGTTTTAATTGTTTCTCATTAAATGCAGGATTAAATTCTCTTTTGATCTACAGATCTACAGAAGCTAAGGCTAACAAAGACCCTAAGATCCACTCTAAGGTTAGCCCGAGAGAAAGGAATGAGTAGGGGGTTAAGAGAAGAGAAGAGAATAAGGGGTTAAGTAAGAGCAACACCTATCACTCGTGGGTTAACATTCATTCAGAAAAAGAGGAAAAGTCTCACCATCATCATCCGCCGGCCACTGCCGACAAGTCAGAGAATAGGAGAGGGGTGAAAGATGAAAAGAAGTAAAATAAGAACGCTTACAAACCATGCAAACACAGTCTTAACTCACTGTCATACCATGCAAACTACAAACATGCAAGAAAGAGAGTTACAGACATGCAAAGTAAGGAGAAAAAAAAAAAAAGTAGGTAAGTTAAACAAAAAGTGGGTTAGTTTACGCTATGAGCTACATCTACGTTCGTGTTAGTCTAATTTTTTTTTTTTTTTTTTTTAATTTTATTGCTGGCATCACACGCTGGCATGTCACAAGCTGGCATTCATCGTCAACAGACTCATCCTCGAGCACCACCACCAGAGCTTCTGTTGCTAACTTTGTTTTTTAAATTAAACAACGTTAATACCTTTAAAATGTCTGTCAAGACGGTTCTTAAACATATTAACGCTGGTAGAATGAACGACTGACGCGGGAAGATTATTCCATTTATCAATTACTTTAAACGTAAAGAAGTTTTTAGCGATATTAGTAATAAAACGCCTGCCACGCAACTTAAATCCGTTATTGCGAGTATTACTATTATCGAAAGTGAACAATTTGTCAAAATTTACGTTATCGATGTTATTAACGATTTTGAAAACTTCAATAAGCTCCCCCCTTAATCTCCTAGTTTCGAGTGAATACAGGTCTAACTCATTAATCCTATCTTCATAAGGCTTATTGCGCAATGACGGAATAAGTTTCGTGGCACGACGCTGAACCCTTTCTAACCTATCAATATCCTCACGCAAGTACGGGCACCAAAACTGAACTGCATATTCTAAATGAGGCCTGACTAGGGACTTGTAAAGGGGCAATATAATATCCTTCGATTTAAATTCGAAATTACGCGCTATGAAGCCTAACATCCTATTAGCTTTTGCGCAAGACTCCAGGCACTGGTTCCTAACCTTTAAATCCTTAGATACGCGTACGCCTAAATCTACTTCCTCGTCAACGCTCGCTAACTCCCTATCATCCATCGTATACGCGTAATTATTGTTGCGAGAACCTATATGCAAAACTTTACATTTTCTACGTTAAATTGCATCTGCCACTTATCTGTCCACTCCATAATCCTATTTACATCGTCTTGAATCCTATTTCTATCGTCCTCGTTAACAACCTTACCGCCTATTTTAGTATCGTCCGCGAATTTTGACACGTTACTAGTCAATCCTACATCTATGTCGTTAATGTAAATTACGAATAGCAATGGGCCTAACACTGAACCCTGTGGGACACCGCTACCTACATCTAACCACCCTGATTCACTACCATTAACTACGACCCTCTGTCTCCTAGCACGAAGCCATTCTTCTAACCAGTTAGCTACCTGACCGCGTATACCGTGCGCTTTAACCTTCGCAATTAGTCTCCTATGCGGAACTGTATCGAACGCCTTTTTAAAATCTAAATAAATAACGTCAGCTGCTCTATGCCTATCGTATTCGCGCACTATTTCGTTATAAAATTCTAACAAATTAGTTAAACAAGACCTATGGCGTCGAAACCCATGCTGACTACTATTAATCAAATCTCTACTTTCTAAGTGATCGATAATACGATCCCTAACTACGGATTCCAAAAGTTTACCTACAATTGACGTTAAGCTAATGGGCCTATAATTGCTAGCTACCGCGCGGTCGCCTTTTTTAAAAATAGGCGTGACGTTAGCTAATTTAAAGTCTTCAGGAATAATCCCCGTTTCGAGTGACTGATTAAAGATCTTCGTTAAGGGGCCTACGATAACTTCTTTCAAATGTCTGGGATAAAAAGCGTCAGGGCCTGGAGCCTTGCTAACTTTTAGCCTATCGATATAATGCGCAATCTCAGCCTCGTAAACAGTTATTTCATCCAAAATAGTCTCGCTACTAAATGGAACGATATCATCCACGTCGGGGACATTATTTACGTCTTCTACGGTAAAAACTGTCGCAAAAAAGTTATTGAAAATACCCGCCATCGCCTGAGCGTCAGAAGCCAAAGCGCCATTAACATCCACTAGAGGGCCTATGTTATTTTTTACCGGCTTACGATTATTAACGTATTCAAAAAACTTTTTTGGATTATGTTTACTATCCGCAGCTATAAGTATCTCTAAATTACGCTTGGCATTCCTAACTGATCTTTTAACCTGACGTCTAAGCTCGATATATCTATTAAAGTTAGCTACCTGGCCATTACGCTTACTAAGTCTATACGCTCTATTACGCTCGTTTATAAACTCTCCTATTTCCCTACTCCACCACTTCGGTCTACCACGATTACTAGCGCGCTTGGGCCTACGAGGAATAAACTCCCTTTCAATATTCCTAAAACTTTCTTTAAACGCCACCCAACGCAAATTTGTGTCATTACCCATAAATAAGTTATCCCAGTCCACTACTCTCATCCTATCCGCGAAACTATCAAAATTAGCCCTACGAAAATCAGGGACTTCTATTACGTTACTATCCTGAGTGTTTTCTATCAATAACTTAAACCTAAGAATTTGATGATCGCTACATCCTAAACTCTCGCCTACTTCTAAACCTTCGACTATATTCTCGCCGTTCGTCATCACCAAATCTAAAATATTATCACCGCGCGTTGGTTCGGTAACTATCTGTCGTAAAAAGTTATCGTCCATAAACTCAACCAATCTCAAACCCTCTTCATTACCCGTAAAATTCTCGTAATTAACATTAGGGCAGTTAAAGTCTCCGACAATTATACTATTCCGATTGTCAATAAAATTACCAAGAAGTGAGTAAAATCTAGTATCTATATCGAGGGGTTGAACGGGAGGTCTATAAACAACAACAAAAATAAAACTAATACTACGCGCCCTAACTTCAACACAGATCGCATTAATTGCTGCCGGAAAATCTAACTTAACCTCGATAGCCCTAAGGGAATTACGAATGTACAGCAAAACGCCGCCTCCAAATCTATGTAACCTATCATTAGTAAAGAGTTTAAAACCCGGTATCTCAAGTTCCCCCAACAAGTCCCGAGTCACGGTATTTAACCAAGTTTCAGTGATAGCAACTATATCATAGTTGCCGGAATAAATTACCGCCTTAAATTCATTTAATTTATTTCTAATACTACGCGCGTTGCAATAAAAACGTTTAAGTTATTTTTTACCACGGGCCCGCGTTTTAAACTATTTATCACGTCGGGCCCGCGTTTCCCGGACCCACAACGTTTAAAGAAGGCTTCGACCTATACAGCTTTCGCACGCTTTCGTCTATTAACCTACCTAGCCTAGCATTACCTATTTCATTAAAATGCACCCCATCTTTTATAAAAAGGCTAGGATCATTGAATTCGGACCACAGCTTTACGAAGGGTACATTTTCCTCAGCACAAATCTCTTCTAATTTGTTATTCAAAAATATTGTTTTGGACGTAATTCTAAGACCCAACCCGTGCCTAGGGGTAATACCTAGAACTAAAGACCTATCTGACCTCGCCTTCAGGGACCTAATTAACCCCCTATATCTCTCCAAAAGGTCAGGCACTCTCGTATCGGGCCTATACGAGTCGTTGCCTCCTACCATCGTCACCAACATTGAGTGACGGGAAGCAACGTCAACCCTATCCACTTCGTCTCTAACTCTGTCAACCCTGGCCCCTGGGAGACAGACCCTCCTCCTCTTGGTTGGATTCCGTTTAACGAATTCTTTGTCCATGTGGCGCACTAAAGAATCCCCAATTAAAATAGTTTCCCCCTCATTCACGTCCCTTTCCAAATGGGCGAAAGGGTTCGAAACCTCGATAGGGGGGGGATTCCTATCACCCGTATAATCTTGAATGCCAATATTATCAAAATTATTGAATACATTCATCGAAATATCTCGCATAAATATTAAAATTGTAAAATTAAACAGACCTAATCTAACTTAACCTAATGAGACTTTACTTAATTTCATCTCGCCTAACCTAGCCTATTCTGAGATAGCCAAATTTAACATTATCAAATGTAACCAAACCGAATCTAACTGAACCTATAACTTACTCTGAGCAAGTCTTGAAGGCATTTCTAATGTTTATCAAAATATTATTAGAAACTTGGCTTATTACCAGACTCAATTTAATTAATAACTGAATCCAATGTTAATTGTAAAATGTTTGTGAATGTTCTCAATTACGAGAAGTTGAACTGAAGAGAATAAAGCCACAGTAAGTAACGGATTTATTAGAAGCACAACCTTTCGGCTTACACTAACGTCTTGATCAGGTACGATGAATCGGCATAATGTACATGATGAAGACCTTAGAATAGGGCGAAAGTGTGTGCTATAAATAATCTATTTCTTATTGTAATTGTTTCGTTATTTACGAAAGTTGGCACTTTGGGAAGAGGAACTGTACGCCGGAGATCATCTACGAGAAATGTCCGAAGAAGGCGTCAAAGTTCAGCCGCAACAACCCTCGTTCATACTACCCGAAGAGGCTCTGACACATATTTGGAAGTGTTGCCTGATCTTACACAAGGTAATTCTAAAGAAAAGTTGTAACTCTTTTGTTTTAGCTACTAGGAATAATGTGTTTAATCCTGTTTAATGGTATTTTGGAATAAGTTTATTTCGCGTTTTGTCAATAAAACACAATCTAAATTTTAGACTTTCCCCCCACCTAACAGGGATAGACGAAGAAGAAACGTGGGAAAAGCTACAACAAATCCGAATGCACGCGGTTCCCATGATGGAGAAGAGAGAGTTGAAGAGACAGCTTCTATCCGCACCTACTTTAAGGACAAGAGGCTTCGCCGCAATCAAACTTTCTAGGCGCAAATTCATATCCAGGGTCTGAAGATTCTTTATCATTAGCAATATAAGACTTTAAAACATTTAGTCGTACTAAAGGGCTAGAATATTCTTGAGCCCCAGTGGCTTGGTTGGTCGAGGACTGGCCTCAGAGAGCCAAGGCTATCCGCCGCGGTTGAAGCTGGGTCAGTCATCTATTCCGTGATTGCTCTGGTTCAGGTGAATCTCCTCGGAGTTCACGTCCACTCCCATTCGTGTGGGAAAACCGGGGTTCTAGATGTCACCTAATTTCCTTGGACATATATTAAAGCCTCGATAAGTAAGTTTAAAAGTAGTTAATACTAATGAGTATGAAGAGCCAGAAAACTGAAACAGCGCTCGGAGAAGACGAATGTGGTCCATTACATTGCGCTAACTCCTCGAACTTCCGACCTCAGTGTCGCCACTTCGCTTATGGAGAAACTGTTATCAATGAGCTACGGGCGCTGGTTTTACTTCAAAGTCTTTACCTTATTTTTCTAACGCTTAAGCTAATAATGTCAACAATGAAATCGGGTATGATAACGTCCGAGTGTCCCGTATCCCCAGGAAATGGGCTTCAGGGTATCGAGCCAGGGTTACCTTAGCCAGAGTCAGTTAACGGGGGGCGAGGGGCCGGCCCGCCTCCTCGCTGCGACGTAAGATATAGAAAAGACAACCAGCCAGCTCTGGGCAGCACTGGGGTTCGAACTCGCGACTCGGACGAGTCTCAACACCGCCGAGCGGCGCCCTAACTGATCGAGCCACGGGACGCTCTGACAATGGAAACGAGAAACTAATATACTCTTAATGGAGTTTTAGTGACCCTTTTGTGGTCAAAGGTTTTTCTTAAATATTTCCTTGCTGAACATTCTTATCCTTTTATACAGTATTATTATTTTTTTTTTACTTGTAGCTGAAGGTTCAGCTGAAGGAATTCATTTCCAAAATTGGATTATGGAAAGGAAGTTTGAAGTATGTGGAAGGAAATTTTGGGACCGGACTGGTGGCTTTTTTCACGTTTATAAAATGGCTTTTGTTTCTCAATCTTTTTTCAAGTACTTTGATTATGTTATTCATCATTGTCCCGCAAGTACTTTTTACGCAGCCAGAGGTAGGACTAGCAGCTTGCTATCTAGTTTAGTGTTTCAATATTACCGTGTTTGTTTCGTGTATAAAGTTTACAGTTTATAAATTGTGATACGGAATTAGATTAAATTTAGTTTAATTACGGTAATTCGAAAGGTTTAAAATCTAAAACTGTGAATAAAAATAAACCATCGTAATAATAGTAATTATTATTCATAAAATTCTGTTGATATTCGTTAATAAGTTATCTCACTTTCCACTTATTGAAATGGTGGTTTGTTGACACTACTACTAATGGTTCATTTTTTATTTTTAGGATTGGTGTAATGCCGACACGAACAGATCAGAATCTTTGTTCTTTTTCTCCTCAACACCTTCTGAATATTCACCTTCACTGCTGCCAGAGATTAATTCGTCACCAGCTGAATACATTATTACGCCACCACCAGAGTATTTAACTTCACCAAGAGAACCTATAACGACATCTACCACAAGCACAACTACAACGCCAATTACTACTACAAGTACTAGTACTACTACTACAACAACAACTACTACTAGTACTACGACAACTACGCCACCACCTTCTACGACCACTACTACTGCACCATTAACATCTACAAAAATTAAATCATCACCGTCGGTCTTGACATCACCATTTTCATCACCGGAATATTATTCATCATCACTACTTGTTCCAGCCTCTTATGAACCAATTGGATCCCATTCACCATTTTACGCTGCTCTCTTTTCCGCTGAAAACCAGAGCGAGTGTTGTTACGAGAAGTACAAGGAGTACGTTGAAGCCAAGGACAACAATTATTCCTACTTGATACAGGTGATATATAATGTTAATTAGTTGATGTATGGTGTAAGTAAGTGATTTGACGTAAAAAACAAGCTTATTAAAAGGTGTAAGAAGTTTTATCAATTGACGAGTGCGTTAAGTGATGTTAGGGGTTAAGTACAACGTGGTAATTACCTAATGTAAGATACAAATTTGGTCACAAATAACAGTTATCCCTTGAGCCAATGTTAGTATTTAGTATATTCCAAATATTAACGTCGGCCCAACGGATGTTGAGGTTTATAAACTCGGAAACTAACTGCCCAAGGGCTGAATGCAATTTTTGTCTTTAATAATACATACATACATGCATGCATACATTATTAAAAATCACATTTCCCAAATATTTGGGATGAGAGGGCAGAAACAGCCCGGATGTAGAGTATAGAAGGTAGTGGAAAGGAGAAAAGGCAGAACGCAAAGTGTACATCATCCACACAGGTACTCTGGTGGGCCAGCGGCTCCCCTACCTCACTCCCCCAAACATGGCAAAATTCCACACCTACGGCACTTCCAGGTCTTGTCAAAAATCAGATACATAATCTCAACTTACATTTTTCTAATAAACTTCCTCCATTCCAACCCACTTGTAGCTACTTCTCGTGCGTCACCCAGATCAAGTCAACGCTTCCTCACACAGTCATTCACCATGTTCATCCATTTTCTCATCGGCCTTCCTCTCCTCCTACCTTCGCAAACACTCTTATACGGTCTTTTCACGACTCTATTATCTTCCATTCTTTCAACATGTACAAACCACCTTACCACACATTCCTCAATTTTCACTTCCACTGACTTCTGAACACCACATCTTTCCAGGAACCAGAGCTGAGTACCAACAATATAAATGATACTGGTACGATAATTTTTAACTCAATTGGTACTGGTATTTGTGACTATGTGGTACTGATATTACCAACTTTCCAAAATGGTACTGGTATTAGTTGTGATATTGGCTAATAGTTATAGGGCCTACATCTACAAACACTTTATACATCGAATTCGAAGCTTTTAAGCTGCTTTTAAGAGTTACTGGTATTTGAAACTTTAAATGAGTGGTACTGGTACCAAAATCTAAGGGGTATTTACTGGTGGTATTTGATACTGATACTGGTTCCCAGCTCTGCCAAGAACACACAATTTCTTACTCTGTCAATCCATCATACTCCGCACACTTTTCAGATAATCAATCTTAACCGCCCATACTCTTTACTTCTCTCTTTCATGTCATGCCACTGTTTCATGCCTATCAAAATAATAATAATAATAACATAATTAAACAAAATAATCAGCATGTGGAATTAGGAATTAATAACTAAATAATCAAAAGAAAATTTTTTAAAAGTTTTGCTGGGTGTCAAATTCATTAGTGTGTCAAAGTAAATAAACATCATTTATATCAGAATGAGGGTAAGAGCCACAAAAGGGCCGCCGGTTGCTCATCGTTGGTGTAGATTATTTGTCACGCAAAAGAAATTGTCATGCGTAAGATTGCTAAACAAATTAAAATAGTTATTAAATGTTCGATGATGCAAAACGGATTGATATAAAGTTTAGTTACGTTTGAATGAGTATGTATGTATATACATACACACACACAATATATATATATAATATATACAGGGTGTCCCATAAGTCCGGCATCATAGGAAAAATAATAAAAAAAAGGCAAAACAAAAGCTTTTATTTACAGAACGTGCTCAATATGTCCACCATTGTTTTCAATACAGAAATTCAGACGTGATACCCAGTCAGCAAGCACACGGTGAATGATGTCAGGAGTAATGGTGTTACATGCCCCAATAATGCGCTGCCGCAAATGTTCAACAGTCCTAATTTTCTCTGCGTATAGCAGCGCTTTCAAGTGGCCCCAGAGATAAAAATCTAGTGGCGTGAGATCCGGGCTTCTAGCTGGCCATTCCACAGGCCCTCGACGTCCTATCCAATGACCAGGGTTTAGTTACGTTTGAATGAGTATGTATATGTATGTATATACATACACACACACTATATATATATATATATATATATATATATAATATATATATATATATATATATATATATACAGGGTGGGCCGTAAGTTTCCATACATAGGAAAAATTAAACGTTTGTTTTTATGTTTCAGATACCCTAAGAATATGCGTTTGCCGTAAGATCTTGTTTACTGATGAAGCAAATTTTTACGTCAATGGAGAGGTTAATCGGCAAAACATACGTTATTGGAGTAATGCTAACCCTAACTGGCTGAGTCCGACGAAGATGCAAGGTGCCGGTAAAGTGATGGTGTGGGCGGGATATGGGGTGACAGAATTATTGGACCAATTTTTGTCAGTGGAAATCTTAATGCCGAAAGGTATCTTAACATGTTGCAAGAAGAGATTTTCCCATCCCTGCTAAACGAGGAAGGTAACTTCCCAGTTTACTTCCAGCAAGATGGAGCTCCACCTCATTATGGTCTTCACGTGCGTCGGTATTTGGATCAGCAGTTTCCGGATGCTTGGATTGGTCGGCGTGGTCCTGTGGAGTGGCCTCCCAGATCCCCAGATCTCACCCCCCTTGATTTCTATCTTTGGGGGCACTTGAAGGCCATGGTGTATCAGGAAAAGATACGAGACATAAATCATCTAAAGGAACGTATCACCAACGCCATTACAAGCATAACGTCAACTGTGCTAATGCGTGTTCATCAACAGTGGGGAACACGTATTGAAATGTGTTTTCAAAACAATGGCAACCATGTAGAGCATATTATATAAATAAAAATGGTTGTCCATAACAAAATGTTTATTTTTCCTATGTATGGAAACTTACGGCCCACCCTGTATATGTATATATATATATATATATATATATATATATATATATATATATACACACACACACACACACACGCAGGGTGTCCCATAAGTCCGGCATCATAGGAAAAATAATAAAAAAAAGGCAAAACAAAAGCTTTTATTTACAGAACGTGCTCAATATGTCCACCATTGTTTTCAATTCACAAATTCAGACGTGATACCCAGTCAGCAAGCACACGGTGAATGATGTCGGGAGTAATGGTGTTACATGCCCCAATAATGCGCTGCCGCAAATGTTCAACAGTCCTAATTTTCTCTGCGTATAGCAGCGCTTTCAAGTGGTCCCAGAGATAAAAATCTAGTGGCGTGAGATCCGGGCTTCTAGCTGGCCATTCCACAGGCCCTCGACGTCCTATCCAATGACCATGGAATTGTTGGTACAGGTATTCCCTTACTTGGGTGCTGTAATGTGCAGGAGCGCCGTCTTGCTGGAACCATGTTGGGAAATTTCCTTCTTCGTTCAAGACACTGGGAAATGCTTCTTTCTTGAGCATACGTAGGTAGGTGCCTCCAGTGACATGTTCATCGAAAAAAGAGGGGGCCTATGATGCGATCCTTCCAAATGCCATACCATACCATCACCCGAGATGCACCTTGTTCCTTTGAAGAGGTATTCCAGTGAGGGTTGTTTTGAGACCAGTAGCGGGTGTTCTGTCGATTTACCTCACCATTTCCATAAAAAACAGCCTTGTCACTGAACAACTGAACAGAATGGTGGACGGGAAATTGGCATCCCGAGCATAAGAAAAATATGAATTACGGTTTGTAGAAATAGAAAAATATGAATTTCTCCTATGATGCCGGACTTATGGGACACTAATATATATATATATATATATATATATATAACAGGGCGTCCCAAAAAAATGTATACACACTTTAACAGCTGATAGCTCAATTGATGTTTCTTTCTTTCCACGTTAAACAAATTAGAATTAATAATGGCAGTCAGACTAAGCTTTGAACAAAGGAAATTCATTCTAAAATGCTACTGGAAGTGTGAAAACGCAGTTGAAGTGCAAAGACAGTTTAGGAGGGAGTTTCAAACAGATCCACCAACGCGACTTACCATCACTCGAATTAGAGATAAGTTTGAAGCCGATGGAACTGTTCAGAATGTCCACAAGAAGCGTTCCGGAAGACCACGGACATCGACAAGCCCCACAAAGCAAGAAAGAGTACTGGAAACGTATCACCAAAGTCCAAGAAAATCTGTGCGGCAAGCGAGTCGTGAGGTAGGAATTTCAGAATCGTCTGTCCAACGCATTTTGAAGCGCTGTCAATGGAAAAGTTACATTCCAAGATTAGTCCATGCTATTAATGAAGATGATCCGGACCCAAGAGTGGAGTATTGCGAGTGGTACTTGGGACGATGTGGATGTGGATTGGACGAAGGGGTTTCGTAGAATACCCTCCGCGTTCACCAGACCTCACACCACTAGACTTTTTTTTATGGGGATACTTAAAAGACAAAGTCTACGCTATAAAACCTGCAACAGTCGCTGAATTGAGAGCAGCCATTGAACGAGAATGCACACAAATACCAAACGAAATGTTTCGTGATGTTTGCGATTCCATTGCTTCGCGTTATCAGCAGTGCCTGGACCAGAACGGACGTCAGTTTGAAAACAGGCGTTGACAAAACAATTAAATAATGTCTGTAGATTCTATTACATTTTGAAAATGAAATGTATTTTAATAAACACTGCCTTTATAAGTATCTAAAGTGTGTGTACATTTTTTTGGGACCCCCTGTGTATATATATATATATATATATATATATATATATATATATATATATATATATATATATATGAGAGTTTGTGCTCTCAGTAAGTTACTCGAAACCAGCTAACTCGACTAAAATTCCTAACTTCCAGCACGCAGACTTTTGTAAATTTCGAAATAAATTGTCACACGTCAATTGAGAAAACGTAATGGGGAACTCCAACGCAAAACTAATGTGGGAATCGTTCGAAACGGTGTTTAGGACTATAAATGAGGAATGTGTACCGTACAAAATTAAGCGTGCGAAAGTAAACAACAAGCCCTTGTGGTTTACTTCTAGAGTAGGAGACATTATAAAGAGTAAAGATAGGGCTTATAGGCTACATACTGTAAGTGCGATAAAGACAATTTGTGGTTACGAAACGACTACATATCTCTAAGGCGTGAAGCGAAAAGTGTCATAAAAGAGTCCAAGCGCGAATTTGAAATCTCCATAGCTCGTGACGGTAAAGAAAATCCCAAGCGATTCTTTCAATACGTCAATAATAGAAATCCAGTAAAAAGTGTCTTGAGGCCTTTGAAAAATGTAAACGGAGATCTAGTTTCTGAAAACAAAGAAATGGCTACCTTGCTAAACGAATTTTTTACGTCAGTTTTTACTATAGAAGATGTAACGAATATCCTTACGGTCATAGACATAATACCTTTTGATAATGGTAATATTTTGGATAATATCGTGGTTAGTGAAGGGGAGGTAATGCGCTATATTGATAAAATGAAAACGCGTAAATCACCGGGGCCGGATTCCATATATCCTATATAACTAAAAGAATTAAAAGATAGCATTGTTGTGCCGCTAACAAAGACTTTTAATGCGTCTATTTCTGAGGGGTGCGTACCAGATAATTTCAAGTTAGCAAACGTAACACCTATCTTTAAGAAAGGCGATAAAGGTGCGGTGGGAAATTATAGGCCAATCAGTTTAACGTCTGTTGTAGGTAAGCTACTGCAATCAATAAATAATTAGGGATCGTATAGTCGAACACTTAGAATTGCATAAACTAGTTAGAAATACGCAGCACGGTTTTAGGCGAAACAAATCTTGCTTAACTAATCTTTTAGAATTTTTCCAAAGCGTGGTTGACGTTTACGATAGACATCGGGCGGTTGATGTAGTGTATTTAGATTTTCAAAAAGCGTTTGACACCATGCCGCACAAAAGACTCATTGAAAAAACTAAGGCTCATGGAATCAGGTGTGTATATTAAATTTGTTAGAAAAGTGGTTGCGAGGTAGGAAACAGAGGGTGGTCGTTGATGGAGCGGAGTCGTGTTGGACTAATGTAGCGAGTGGCGTTCCTCAGGGTTCTGTATTGGGCCCCTTGCTTTTTCTTATATATATTAACGATTTAGATGTCGGCCTAGTCAGTACAGTTTCAAAGTTTGCGGATGACACGAAGCTGGGTGGTAGGGCGATTAATGACGAAGATAGAGGTAAAATCCAGGAAGATCTGAATAAAATCGTTGATTGGTCAGTCACATGGCAAATGAGATTTAACGTTGATAAGTGCAAAATTTTGCATATAGGTTCGCGTAACGGTAATTTTGCGCATAATATGTCAGGGAAAGATTTAACAAGCGTAGAGCAGGAAAAAGATTTAGGAGTTATAGTCACTCTTGATTTAAAAGTAACGAAAGAAAGTACAGCAGCGGTCAATAAGGCGAACAAAGTGTTAGGTTTTATAGCTCGAAATTTTGAGTACAAATCGCGCGATATTATAGTTCCTCTTTATAAATCATTAGTTAGACCCCATTTGGAGTACGCGGTCCAGTTTTGGAATCCGTATATGCGCAAAGATATAGACAAAATCGAAAGAGTTCAAAGACGAGCAACTAAGATGATTCCGTCGCTTAGGTCAAAGTCGTACGAGGATAGGCTTAAGGAGTTAAAATTGACTACACTCAAGACTAGGAGGCTAAGGGGTGATCTAATCCAGGTTTTCAAAATTATGAATGGTTCGATAACGTAGATAGCGATAGTTTTTTCGAAATATCTCAATATAATAGGACTAGAAATAACGGGTGTAAGTTGACAAGTAGAAGGTTCGAGACAGCAGTTTCCAAAAACTTTTTTACGCTTAGAATAGTAAATAGCTGAAATAGTTTGCCGGTAGAAGTAATTAGTAGCACGTCTATAAACATGTTTAAAAATCGATTAGACGCATATGTTGATAGATTGGGTATAGTTTAAGGTAGTAAAATTAAGGGTTTGTGGTGATAGATCCCACAACTCAACACAAGTTTGTGGGATATAGGGAGGCAGCATCTTGGGTTAGGGGATACTCTCTGTCCTTACACACCCCATTTAAAGAGATTCCTCTGCCGAGCGGTGCCCCTCATAGTGCTATGAGGGATTGAAAAACTCATGATCTTCACTTGCCCCACAAACACCTTGAAATGGGAGACCCAAAATGGGTGCACACACATTTCTACATTACTGTACAGTCTTTACAGCCACACCTACACTTTTCCTCCTAAGTATATATATTGTAATGTATATGGCTGTAAATTTTGATTTGGTCCACAATCGATATGGACCGTGACTTATTTTTGGTTGGCAAGGTACTTAGATAGGCCTGTTCAAAAATCAACTTTTTCTTATTTTCATAGGTTTCTGTACATTTTCCCATGCTTTTTGACGTGAAAAAGCCGAAAATCACAACTATTTTGACCTAGGATGTTGGGAAGCATTGCCGCATGGAGCTTTAAATTTTCTGCCTTGAAATCGGCCAAAGTGCCAATTCCGGGGTCCCTTGAATTATGTTTTGCACTTTAACTTTTGATCTAAACAAGATAGAGCAACAAATTAGGTATCAAATGAAAGAGCATAAAATTAATAAATAATAATAATAATAAATAATAATAAATAAATAATAATTAATAATAATAATAATAATTATCTATCATTTTTCAGGAAACAACAGAAACTCAATCAGAATCTAGAAAACCATCTACAAGTTACAACTTCACAATGGCATTAAGCAAGGAGCTGAGGGAGCTCCGTGGGCGCACAGTTGATATCTCAGAACCTCCACGTACTGTCCACAGGCAGGTGTCAACTGGGCCATCTACCAGATCTCTCACTGAAACTTTCCTGGTTGGATACCCTTCAGCTTTTATCAGTGGTTCCCAGCTTCCCACCAACAGACAGGCGTTCCAGTATTTCCTTAATCTTCAGAATTTACCGGAAAATGCAGGGAGGCCCATGGTTCAAGACCTTGCATATGAAACAGTTGAATCTATCATCCCATTCTGGCAGATGGCTAGGATCAAGACAATGACCAAGTACAATGCAATGAAGCTCTTCATGAAACTACATGAGAAACATCGTGCTCTGGTGAAAAGCAAAGGAAGAGCAAGTAACCCTGGAGGAAAAAGAGGAGCATTTGTGCTGGAATTAGACAGCCTGTTCGATATAGGAGCTCCAGATGCAATCCAGGAAATACAGAACAACAGACTGTTATCCAGAGAGAAGAAAGATGAGGATATCAGGTTCTACGAAGACCAAAAGACTGAGAGGAAAGGTCATATGTCTGGTCATGACAAGATTTTTGAGACAAGATCCCTGCAGCAAGCAGCGAGGAATGAAAGACTGCAGCATAGACAAGAACAAGGTAAAACTAATTACTTTGAACGTCACAAAAAGTTTTAAGTTTTACTCCATTGCGATATTTAGCATGTACTTAACAATTACTGTCTTAACATGTTGTACTATTTTACAGCTGCAGCAGAACAAGAGGCAGTTGTTCATGTGGATGACATTACCTGGGGTGACTCAACTGACAACGACGCTAACACAGAGGACATGGATTACCATCAGCCTCGTCCTGGATGTTCTCACCATCAAGACACTGTGACTAGTGTGACTTTGACGTTTCCAAGGAAGGTCGTGGAATGTGATGTCATCTGCAATACAGCTGATCGTCTTGGTTTATCAGACAATCAAGTTACTGCCATGGTTTCTGCCACCTTGAAAGCTGGAGGGGCTGATCTGGATAACTTCGTCATCTCAACCTCAACAACACGTCGCAACAGAATGCTGTCCAGGTATAATATCAGCCAGAGTCACATGTCCAAGTTTTGTGAAAACCCCCCACAGTACGCTGCCTTACACTGGGATGGAAAGTTGCTCAAAGATGTCTTGGGCAGTGAACCTGGAAGTACCTCAGAGACTTTAGCTGTGCTAGTGTCTGGTCCACCTTCATACACTGAAGGAAAGTTATTGGGAGTACCTGTCATCGACAATTCTTCTGGCACAGCTCAGGCTGAGGCTTCAATGGATTTACTGGAGACATGGGAACTTAGGGATAATGTTACTGCCCTTGTTTTTGACACTACATCCAGTAACAGTGGAGTTCACAGAGGAGCTGCCAAACTGCTAGAGAAAATGCTGAACAAAAAGGTGTTTTATCTGGCCTGTCGACATCACATCCTGGAAATCCTAGTAGGAGCAGTTTGGGAGAAGCTGTTTGGGAAGGTGAAGGGGCCAGATAATCCCTGGTTTGAGCATCTGAAGGATGTTTGGACGGACTTGTCCAAGGAAAACCCAAAGATGCTGGCTATCAACAGCAAATGGCTGAAGGAAAAGAAGAACAGTGAAGAAATACTCCAAGACATTCTAACAGCAGAAAGGCTTCCAAGAGCCGACTACAGGGAAATGGCTGAACTGACAGTCATTGTTCTTGGAGGAACGCCTCCTCGAGGTATTCACTGGAGTCGACCAGGCGCCATTCATCAGGCCAGATGGATGGCCAGAAACCTGTATTCCATGAAAATGCTGATGTTTGCAGATCAACTTGAGTACGACGAAGACACTGTATCAAAGCTGGAAAGACTCAACACCTTCCTTGCGCTGTTCTACACTCCTGTATGGATGATGTCAATGTCTGCTGCAGATGCTCCCGTGAATGATCTAAGTCTAATCCAGGACATGTTGAAGTACAAGAAAACTGACCCAGAGCTTGCTGATGCAGTACTTAATAAGATGGAAAACCACAAATGGTACCTGACGCAGGAAGTCGTGCCATTTGCCCTGTTCAGCAGTAGATTGAGTGACACATTGAAGCACGACATTGCTGCCCAGTTACATGCCACTGAGAAGCCAGACAGCTTCAGAACAGGAAAGCCTCTATTCCAGAGAGTCACAGCTAAGACCACCCTGGTTGATCTCATTGGCCCAGAATCACATTTCCTGCTGGACACACTGAACATTGGATCCGAGTGGCTTCTGGAACCTGTCACGTCTTGGCCACAGAATGAGGACTACAGAAAAGCGTTGGACTATGTTAAGAATCTGAAAGCGGTGAATGACATTGCTGAACGTGGTGTCAAGATGATGAGCGACTTTGCAAATGTCATAACAACAGATGCCGAGCAAAGGGACTATCTCCTTCAAGCTGTGGAGTTCAACAGACGCCGCTTTGACAGCTTCAAGAAACAAACTCTCAACAACTGACTGTGTAAATGTCATTATGAAATTAATCATCATGTAATGCTTTCACTTCTTGATCGATTAGACTTGTGACAAAATGTTAATCTCAAATTTGTGTCATGAATAAGGCGCCTTGTCTGCCTTGAGTGTGAGAAAACGAATTTTGTGATATTTCTGAAATCTTTGTATGTACCAATGTGCCATTTCTTGTTCCAAGACTATCATAATTGTATAAGTTAGAAAGAGGATTAAAAACACTTTAATTTGGTGCCTATTTTGTTGCTCTATCTTGTATAGATAAAAAGTTATAGTGCAAAACATGATTCAAGGGACCCCGGAACTGGTGCTTTTGGCCGATTTCAAGACAGAAAACTTAAGGCTCCATGCGGCAATGCTTCCCAACAACCTAGGTCAAAATGGTTGTGATTTTCGGCCTTTTCAGGTCAAAAAGCATGGGAAAAAGTACAGAAACCTATGAAAATAAGAAAAAGTTGATTTTTGAACTGGGCTAAAGGTACTAGTATTGATGAATACTGTAATGAAATTGACTGGATTCTTTGGATCTGATATATTTGCATGTCGGTTATAAATAGATATAGAGTGTAACATACTTGTGGATAGTAGTCTATTATGACTTGATCCTCTGGATCCAGAGATTCTATCTTTAGTTTTAAATCGATAATTAATTAGTTTTAAATCGATAATTATTTAGTTTTGTAAAAATTGGTCGTTGCCAATGTACAGGCAGTTTTTACATAAATTTCTTATGTTCTTGTGGTTCGGAACCCACGTAAAATTGTAGGTCCCCTCCGCCACCACGGAGGACATACACAGTACACAATTACGAACACAGTTAGGTAGACCAGCCATGAGTGGATCCTACTGTCTTTGTTGGTCTGAAACATTATAACATTATATATAGGGTGTCCCATAAGTCTGGAACCATAGGGTAAAATAAGTAATTCATGTTTTTACGTTTATGCAAGTACCCATGATGTCTTTGATTAAGGAAGAACGCATCCAGGTAATTCTGCTCGTAGGAAATCGGAGTCAGAGGGAGGTCGCTGAGGAATGTAACAAATTGCATCCGGACCGCGCGCCGATAACACACAGCTGTGTCGGCAAAGTTGAGGGAAACGGGATCCATAAGAGATAAACCACGCAGTGGACCTCCAAGGACATCCACCGACGATGACACAGCCGCTACCATCCTCACTCATTTCACAAACAGTCCCCAAAAGTCTCTTCGGCGTTTTTATTGCCGTTTTTATCATTTTGTTCTATGGTTCCAGACTTACGGGACACCCTGTATATATATATAATGCTTGGTACCGGGTGTATATAAAGTAACGTAAGTGAACATGGACAAGCAATATTTATTACATGCACTTTATAACAACTGTATACTCAATAGTAAGGTTTGTAAGAGGTGTTGAAAATATTTTAAG
The DNA here is from genome assembly GCA_023014485.1 of Bathynomus jamesi. Lineage (NCBI taxonomy): Eukaryota > Metazoa > Arthropoda > Malacostraca > Isopoda > Cirolanidae > Bathynomus > Bathynomus jamesi. The sequence goes on along the minus strand of JAJOZX010001830.1, from coordinate 46,913 downwards.
AGTAAGAAATGAGTGGAAACTAATTTAAACCAGTTCAAATCGGACAGACAATCCAGTGGCAAGCCACTTCGCACATAACTCTTTCAGATATGGATTTAAGAAAGCAAAACATACTCCAAGTGTACAGAATTTTAATTTAAATTTGTGAATAATTGGGGCAGATTCTGTACCAACATATTTTCATGTTTTCGAGAAATATGGCCTATAAAACGTATGAAGTGCGTAAAAATGTTAAATAATCATCACCTGAAATGTATTTAGAATACTATAATTTATATTTCAGTTGCTCTTGGATTGCCTTCAAGGGACAGGAATACTGGAAATTTCTCCTTTATTTTACGGTTACTATCCGCGGATGAAGTTTTCCATCAAAGAACTGAATGGCTTCGAGTACAGCCTCCCATTAGCTTATCTCTGCGTCATGATCTTCATTATGGCTCTGAGTCTTATTCTGATGGTACGGAAGGCGGCGAAAGGACTTAGAGACAGTCTGAGGTCTTCGGAAGGACAGTTCTATCAGGTTGGGAAAGATGGATGCAGCTATTGTTCCATGGTATTTTCATAGTTTAAAATAATATATAATGCGGGCCATTTTGTTTCACGACAGTTCAGCAACTTGGTATTTGGAGGTTGGGATTACTGTATAGAGAATAATGCGGCGGCAACGATAAAGAAAAAGGCTATTTACAATGAACTGAAAAACTTTATTGAGACAGAGCGGTACAAAGAGGAGGAGGAAATGAGAACGAAGAGGGAAAGGTACAGTTAGATCATTCCATTCTTGTTACATTTTGTTAACATTTATATAATGTATAATTTCATTGAGTTTTGCTCCCAGAATTATTTGGGTACACCCTTACTTTTGCGTAACCTAACCTAATAGCTGTGAACTAACATTATTATAAGAATTTATTTACTTTTTGTAATAATAATACTAATAATAACAAATAATAATTTATTGTTCTGTCTATACATATACAAGGAACATACAGTGGGTGTAACAAGAAATATATATATGTAAATGGTTCAGTAAATAATAATAATAATAATAATAATAATTTAAAAATAATTAATTTTTGCGCCTTTCAGCTTTCTTTAACCATACTCCAAATTTTAACTCATTAAGCCTGTTTTATCTTCTGTTTTGATGTCGACTGTATTTTATTCGCCTACTAATCAACCTTTTGGTTGTGTTAATTTTGGTTGCATCTTTCGTTGCAATTTATCATGCAACGACTTTTGCCTTTAAGAATTTAATCAAATTTCAAGCAGAATATCGGAGGAATGTGAGTTGAATATTAATTTTAATTTTTCAATATAAAATAAGTTTGTATATATATATATATATATATATATATATATATATTATATCTATATATTATATATATATACAGGGTGGGCGGAAAGTAGCTCCCTATTTTGGATTGGTAAAAAAATACGTATATTATCCATTTATTTCAGAAGAAATAATATGAAAAGGTAGGCAAACATGGTAGGTTTTCTCTAAAATTCAATGTGGGCTCCAACTCTTTCCACCAGCTTCTGGAGCCGCCCAGGAATGGCGTCCACTGACTTTAGCAGGAACTCCGGCGGGATGGAGGACATGACTTCCCGAATTCAGTCCTCCAGTTCTTCCAATGTCCTCGGTTTGGTGCGGTAGACTTCTTCCTTTACCCACCCCCAAAGAAAGAAGTCGCACGGTTACCGCTGAAAAACGGCAGAATCGGTTCAGTGTAACGGTGTGGTGTGGTATGACCTCAGATCAGGTTGTGTGCCCGTTCCTTCTGCGCAACACCATGAATGCTGAGCGGTACCTTGCTATGTTGCGAAACGAGGTCTGGCCGGTTGTCAGCACATGGGAGAACATCGACGATCTGATATTTATGCAAGATGGCGCCCCTCCGCACTTCGCTCTTGTTGTCCGTGAGTGGCTGGATGCCCACTTCCCTGGGCGTTGGATGGGTCGTCGTGGTCCACATCAATGGCCAGCCAGGAGCCCCGACTTGACACCGTGCGACTTCTTTCTTTGGGGGTGGGTAAAGGAAGAAGTCTACCGCACCAAACCGAGGACATTGGAAGAACTGGAGGACCGAATTCGGGAAGTCATGTCCTCCATCCCGCCGGAGTTCCTGCTAAAGTCAGTGGACGCCATTCCTGGGCGGCTCCAGAAGCTGGTGGAAAGAGTTGGAGCCCACATTGAATTTTAGAGAAAACCTACCATGTATGCCTACCTTTTCATATTATTTCTTCTGAAATAAATGGATAATATACGTATTTTTTTACCAATCCAAAATAGGGAGCTACTTTCCGCCCACCCTGTATATATATATATATATATATATATATATATATATATAAATATATATATATAATCTGTGGCGTGCACTCAGAGTAAGCTAGGTAAGCGCCGTCTACCCTAATAAAAATCTTAGATATTAAAGACAGTATTGTATTTTTCAGAATAGTGTACAGTACATACCCACTAGTCAGTTATGAAGTTTATCATTAGCTACTATAATTATATAATATATACATATAGCGCGTGTGCTGAGTGTGCTCGCACGCAATACCGCTTACCCTGTAGACGTACCCACCACACGCCACTGATACACACACACACACACACACCTTAACCTTTGGTTTACTTTTGCCCGAATTGCTCATTCTAACGAAGGTCAAGCTTTTCACTCCACCTTAGACCTACAGTTTAACGTGAAATGGAAGGATGAACAGCTGGGTTTTGCTGCGCGCTGTCTGCCGTCACAGGGTCTCGATCCCGGGGCCGATGGATTCGTAGTCAGTACCGCTAACCACCACCACTAACCACTACACCATATATATATATGGTCTCGTTATTACGTTAACCTCTATGTACTTGACAATGTCGCTGCAAGCTGATCGTACCATGAATGAGTGTATGGGCGGAGCCTCCGGTGCCCTGTATAAAACGGTGACGCCTTTCTTTCCATTTACACTGTCTATATATATATATATATATATATATATATATATATATATATATAGAGAGAGAGAGAGAGAGAGAGAGAGAGAGAGAGAGAGAGAGAGAGAGAGAGATATCAAACTAAGGTCGATCCTGAGCATTTGCTTAACCCTCCCGCAAAAATAATATATATGTATATGGGGGGCTGGCAGTGCCGCCTCAGGGTGTATGAAGCGGTCTGGATAAACCGTGGAATAGTCTGCGGGGCTGGGCTGTGGAATTGTGTTGCCCTGAGGCAGGTGCATTATTGTCATGACAGCTGAAAAAGTGATTGTGAACGATTGAGGCGTTTGGGTATTATATGTATATGTTGGGGTAAATGTGATAAATTGGTAATTATGCATAATTACCGGTAAATATGCATAATTGAAAATATCATGACTTAACCTAACCAATTGTCAAGGGCGTACAGTTGATCTATTATTAATTATAACATTCAATTCAATTGACCTAACAGGGCATTCAAGGTTAGGTCAATTGAATGCCCGGTTAGGTCAACTGTACGCCCTTGACAATTGGTTAGGTTAAGTCATGATATTTTCAATTATGCATAATTACCAATTTATCACATTTACCCCAACATATATACTGTATATAACCATCGATGCATTCCTAGTGTAAGTGGAAGTATGAGGAGTTAAACATCTTTTTACACAGAGCACCATTCTGCCCATATACCCCGTTTACGGCACGAGCAGTTCGTAACAGCATTGCCAAGCAGTTTGGGGGTCAAAGTACTGACGAGACTTTCGTACGTGGTTCATCACCACTGAAAGCAACAATGTTCCGCGTTAGTCTCATCCAAAGAACATCCATATCCATATTCAGTTGATTATAATTTTCGTTAGTTTGTATCGCACCGCAAGTTTGTGTTTCTTCCCCGAGGCAGCACAAATTTACCCGCATTGATCACAGTCACACTCGCACTACCGGAAAAAAATTGTATTTGTAAACTCAAACTGAATAGAATTTGAAGAAGACTACGTCTTACGGTAGAATAACTGAAACAAAAATAATAAATAACATTTGGTAAAGCTTTTAATACCTTACCTTTTCTTTGTTTTGTAGTCATGATTTCAATATTTCATATACCCTTTTATAATCCAGTTTAGTCCCTCCATCCTCATTCCTGCAAGTATCATTCGGTTTTTCCACCACCATTCCTGTTATTACTGCTACTATCATAAACATTATCATCTTTACTATCATTACCACTATTATTATTATTATTACTAATATTAATAGTTATTAATTATTTTTATTACTATTATTAATATTAATAGTTATTATTAATTGTTTTTATTATTGATTCTAGACAGAATATCTTTGTTGCCTCCAGTTCGCTTTCAGCTGTTTGATTTTTTTTTCCAACTTTTAATTTTGCCTATTGTCTATTTTCGAAATCGTATTCGTGATTTTCCACGCTCGTATTTCCCTTGACGTTTCCTGCTCCGTATCTCATTATATAACTGGTTGATGTGCCCGAAACTGTATTTTATATATGTAGTCTTATTTTTTTTATACCATTGTTCACTTATTTATTTTTAATCGTCTCCTGATTTCGGATATATATGATATATAATGCAGGAAGGAGGTGCCAAGGGCGAGCGCCCGCACAAATGCTTCCTGCCCCCGTAGGAGGAGAGCCGAAATAAAGGTCGTTTTTCTTTATTTTGAAAAAAAATTGTTTAGTGTGTAAGATGCATGTGTGTAGTGAGGAATAGAGGGAAAAGTGTGTGCGTGTTTGAGAGCATGCTGAACTGCTCACAGGATAGATGAGACACGGAAAAAGATCAGCTAAGAAGGACAGTAATGGGAGAAACGGGAGTTTCAGCACTCCGTCTCCCGCTTAATGTCACCCCCGGAGTACTTACCCGCTAAGTACTCGGCGGGTAAGTACTCCGGCTGGAGTAACTCGGGGCCCCTACCCCCTACTTCCTTTTCTAATTCTTCATTGGATGAAAATGTATCGCAGAAATTTGCTCAAACCCGACCGGGTCACCCGTCTTGACGTTCGTTTGTTAATCAGATATATTGATAAGCCTCGGTTAATAATTTTTGGTTTAACCCGTAATTTCCATCAACGTTTCTATCATGATATTAATTTATAAATTAAAGAGTCTCGTTTGATACAGAATGAGATATTAAAATTTCTTCCGATACATTTATTTATTTGCATTTCATAGGGTCCTCCTAACCACTATAATTGTATTTAATTTATTTAATGTTGTTATTTATTTGATTCTCTCTCTCTCTCTCTCTCTTCTCCCTCTCTCTCTCCTCTCTCTCTCTCTCTCTCTCTCTCTCTCTCTCTCTTCGTCTCTCTCTCTCTCTCTCTCTCTCCTCTCTCTCTCTCCTCTCTCTCTCTCTCTCTCTCTCTCTCTCTCTCTTCTCTCTCTCTCTCTCCTCTCTCTCTCTCTTCTCTCTCTCTCTCTCTCCTCTCTCTCTCTCTCTCTCTCTCTCTCTCTCTCTGTTTACGAAACAGTGTGTAGAGATGGAAAAGAAAGCCCAGAAACTATTGGGTTATATCAGGAGGCAATTTCAGTTTCGGAACAAGGAGATTGTGCTCTCACTGTACAATTCCCTTGTTCGGCCGTACCTGGAGTATGCTGTGCAGTTCTGGTCGCCCACCCTCAGGAAAGATATTGAGAGGCTGGAGCGAGTGCAGGCGAGGGCCACAAAGTTGATTCCTTCCGTTAGGCATATGGGCTACAATCGACGGTTACGCGCCCTGAACTTGTTTTCGCTTGAAACTCGGAGGCTGCGCGGTCAACTGATCGAGGTTTTCAAGCTCTTACGAGGGTTCAACGATGTCGATTTTAGAAGTATGTTTAGTTTAAATGATAACCCAACTCGCAACAATGGTTGGAAGTTGGATTTGAAACGGTTTAGGACTAGTGTGTGTGGGAATTACGTTACGTATAAGATCTGTGACACATGGAACAGGTTACCTTCGGAAGTTGTGAACAGTTCCTCTGTGGATCAGTTCAAGAAAAGGTTAGACGAAATCTTGCACACTATTTGAGTGTGTAAAGACATTTAGGACCTCAGTCTGCGGAAATTTCTTTTCCTGTAAAATAGTTGATATCTGGAACCAACTTCCCTCAGAGGATGTTTCCAGTCAAAGTGTAAATCTGTTTAAAAATAGGCTAGACAAAGTACAGAACACACTCATAGTTTAAGATTAAAACCTCAGAAAACTCTGCAGGAGTTCGCTTGCTCGGTGTCTCTGTGAGCAAGCTAAATATAGAGCTATTTATATATTCTCCACTTTCCTGTAAATTTCCTTGGCTACTTTTCCAGGGTCAAGGTATTTTCTTCAACCTTTTTCCGTACCTGCCTCTGGCAGGGAGGGAGCGGAGGGTGGGGAGAGAGCCTTCTACTTTTCTATCCAGTTTTCTACTACTGCTAGCATAGTTTGAAAGACAAAATTTTCCCTGGCACCCGTTGCCATTGGTACCTCTCCTCGGTATGGGCCGCAAGGCCCTTTGAGGTACTTCTTTTCCTTGTAACTCTCTCTCTCTCTCTCTCTCTCTCTCTCTCTCTCTCTCTCTCCTCTCTCTCTCTCTCTCTCTCCTCTCTCTCTCTCCCCGCAGGGGTATAAAGGTTATGCACGTTCCTTCTGGGTGTAGTAAACTTTATACTTGGGGTGTGACAGCCCTCCGGTCCCGAGTCGTGGGATTCTAGAGAATTGGCTGCCAATTCCTTTAGGTTCTCTCTCTTTCGGGAGGGCGGGTGAAGTCTGTTGTACAAACCTGTCCCGTGGTTACTAGGACCCCTTCCCTCCCACTCTGTCCTTTTAGCTTAGGTTAGGGATGTTCTCCTCTGACTGCAGAAAAAAGAAAAACTTTTAGTATTGTCTTTTTCTCTACTGTTACGATTAGGACGCTACTGCTATCTCATGCGTGGGAAGAGAGGCTTGGAACCTCTATAAATAAGACCATTTAACTTCAGTTGTAGGTAAATATTTAGAGGGGATAATAGCGAGTAGATTGTTGACCATTTGGATTCTTACAGCTCTTGGGGACTCCAACATGGGTTTAGATGGCATAGGTCGTGTCTCACCATCATGCTCGAATTTTTCTACGTCATGTTGAGTGAGTATGATAAGAGTAGGGCGATTGATTAGAAGGCCTTTGATAAGGTACCTCACCGCCGGCTAATGGCCGAAGTGCGCGCGCTGGGTATTGGTGGGAAGTAGGTAGGTGGATTGGAAACTGGCGAAAAATGCCACAAAGTTAATCCCTTTCGTTAGGCATATGGGCTACAATCGACGCTTACGTGACGCGGGTTCAAGATTCGATTTTAAAAGCATGTTTAGTTCAAATGATAACCCAACTCGCAACAATGGTTAGAAGTTGGATTTGAAACGATTTAGGACTAGTATATGTGGGAATTACTTTAACACGTTGATAGTTTAAGATTAAAACATAAGAAAACTCTGCAGGAGTTCGCTTGCACGGTGTCTCTGTGAGCAAGGTAAATATAGAGCTATTTATATACTTTTCTATCCAGTTTTCTACTACTGCTAGCATAGTTGAAAGACAAAATTTTCCCTGGCACCCGTTGCCATTGGTACCTCCTCGGTATGGGCCGCAAGGCCTTTTGAGGTACTTCTTTTCCTTGTAACTCCTTGTAACTCTGGCAGGGAGGGAGCGGAGGGTGGGGAGAGAGCCTTCTACTTTTCTATCCAGTTTTCTACTACTGCTAGGATAGTTGAAAGAAAAATAAACTTTTAATAACAGGAATAGTTCCTCGGTGGATTAGTTCAAGAAAAGGTTAGACCAAATCTTGCACACTATTTGAGGGTGTAGAAAATTTTCCCTGGCACCCGTTGCCATTGGTACCTCCTCGGTATGGGCCGCAAGGCCTTTTGAGGTACTTCTTTTCCTTGTAACACTCTCTCTCTCTCTCTCTCTCTCTCTCTCTCTCTCTCTCTCTCCTCTCTCTCTTCTCTCTCTCTCTCTCTCTCTCTCTCTCTCTCTCTCTCTCTCTCTCTCTCTTCTCTCTCTCTCTCTCTCTCTCTCTCTCCTCTCTCTCTCTCTCTCTCTCTCTCTCTCTCTCTCTCTCCTCTCTCGATGTTGGGCAGTAATATCGAGGTGACTGATTTAGAAAAGGACTTGGGTGTGCTAATTAGCAGCGACCTTAAGTTTACGAAACAGTGTGTAGAGGTGGAAAAGAAAGCCCAGAAACTATTGGGTTATATCAGGAGGCAATTTCAGTTTCGGAACAAGGAGATTGTGCTCTCACTGTACAATTCCCTTGTTCGGCCGTACCTGGAGTATGCTGTGCAGTTCTGGTCGCCCACCCTCAGGAAAGATATTGAGAGGCTGGAGCGAGTGCAGGCGAGGGCCACAAAGTTGATCCCTTCCGTTAGGCATATGGGCTACAATCGACGGTTACGCGCCCTGAACTTGTTTTCGCTTGAAACTCGGAGGCTGCGCGGTCAACTGATCGAGGTCTTCAAGCTCTTACGAGGGTTCAACGATGTCGATTTTAGAAGTATGTTTAGTTTAAATGATAACCCAACTCGCAACAATGGTTGGAAGTTGGATTTGAAACGGTTTAGGACTAGTGTGTGTGGGAATTACGTTACGTATAAGATCTGTGACACATGGAACAGGTTACCTTCGGAAGTTGTGAACAGTTCCTCTGTGGATCAGTTCAAGAAAAGGTTAGACGAAATCTTGCACACTATTTGAGTGTGTAAAGACATTTAGGACCTCAGTCTGCGGAAATTTCTTTTCCTGTAAAATAGTTGATATCTGGAACCAACTTCCCTCAGAGGATGTTTCCAGTCAAAGTGTAAATCTGTTTAAAAATAGGCTAGACAAAGTACAGAACACACTCATAGTTTAAGATTAAAACCTCAGAAAACTCTGCAGGAGTTCGCTTGCTCGGTCTCTCAGTGAGCAAGCTAAATATAGAGCTATTTATATATTCTCCACTTTCCTGTAAAATTTCCTTGGCTACTTTTCCAGGGTCAAGGTATTTTTTTCAACCTTTTTCCGTACCTGCCTCTGGCAGGGAGGGAGCGGAGGGTGGGGAGAGAGCCTTCTACTTTTCTATCCAGTTTTCTACTACTGCTAGCATAGTTTGAAAGACAAAATTTTCCCTGGCACCCGTTGCCATTGGTACCTCCTCGGTATGGGCCGCAAGGCCTTTTGAGGTACTTCTTTTCCTTGTAACTCCTTGTAACTCTCTCTCTCTCTCTCTCTCTCTCTCTCTCTCTCCTCTCTCTCTCTCTGACCATTTGGATTCCTACAAGCTACTTGGGGACTCCAACATGGGTTTAGACGGCATAGGTCGTGTCTCACCATCATGCTCGAGTTTTTCTACGTCATGTTGAGTGAGTATGATAAGAGTAGGGCGATTGATTAGAAGGCCTTTGATAAGGTACCTCACCGCCGGC